>PVHX01000535.1:119126-157028 GCA_004024805.1 Geosciurus inauris | reverse complement strand
TAAAACACATAGAATTATATAACTATATTGAAATGTGATGCTCATATTTTAAAAACAAGTATATTATTTTCTTCTTTATTAATACATTAAATAATTAATATCTCCAACTCAATTTCATTGGGATGAATAATATTTCAAGATATATGCAGCAAGTCTATTATATAAAAGTATCTGTAATTTCTGTTGTTAGCAAATTACAAGTACTGATATGGTGGTTTGTTGTCTACTTATACAAGAAACTTTTAAACTTCAGTTACAGTTTGTAAAAATGAAGTTTACCTTTTTTCTACTTATGTTCATAGAGCTCTAAATTCTATCTTTGGACCCCATATTAAGAACTTCTGAATTTGAAAGTAAAAGAAATTCCACATGTAGGAAATCAAAATGAGAAAATACATTGGTAGTATGTAATTTTATAACATATTATACAATAGTAGAAACTTATTCTTAGGCTATCCTAATAAGAGCGATTAGATAACTGAACTAATTAACTTCAAAGCTGAATAAGTTCATCAATTTCATATATAGAAAAAATGGGAGGCATGAGCCCAATGAGCAATTAGTCAAAAGGTGGAGAAGGCATGAGAACATGCTTACCTTTTTTCCCAGTTTTTGTTTTGTTTTGTTTGTTACAGGGAATTGAACCCAGGGGCAGTTAAACACTGAGCTACATCCTTGGCCCTTTTTAGATATTTTACTTAGAGACAGGGTCTCACTAAATTGTTAGGGCTTCACTATGTTACAGATGGCTGGCTTTCCTCCTCCCAAGCTGCTAGTATTATAGGCATGTGCCACTGCACCCAGATCTTTTTTCCCTAAGTTAAAAACAACAACAACAAAAAACCTCAATAATCTTTTTTTACTAACAGATTAATTGAAAACATTCCAGACTAGAGGCATAACAGAAGCCCACCTATTTCAATACATACCATCCTTACTTCAAGTGATAAATAATGATACCACAACATAAGAGAAAAAAAATGAAGTAAGCAATTC
Organism: Geosciurus inauris; assembly: GCA_004024805.1. Lineage (NCBI taxonomy): Eukaryota > Metazoa > Chordata > Mammalia > Rodentia > Sciuridae > Geosciurus > Geosciurus inauris. The sequence goes on along the minus strand of PVHX01000535.1, from coordinate 156,032 downwards.
AACTTGGTTCCCTATCACTATAGGGAGGAAATCAGAGTGCTATAAGACAAAACTTTACCGAAAAAGTGCTACGAATGGACCCTCAGTTTATCTAGGAGAGTTTCTATGCCTTACTAATGAAGGTTTTTTTGAAAAATATTATTTCTAAATAGTGCAAAGATTTATTTTAGGATCATGAATGCTTTTTGGCAAAGATTATGATCTGAATTATTTTGGACTCAAATAAGTTGATTAGGAGTCCTACAAGAGACTGTTTCATTTTATTTTTCTGTTTTGCATTGTATGCAACAAAGGAACACACAGAACTTACATCAGCTTTTAAAAGAAAAAAATGTACTGGCATCATAAGCCAGTAAAGGCTTTCTTTATTTTCATGTCGGGCAGAGAATGCTCTCTCAAGCAGTAACCTTGATTTGTGGTTCCTTTCAAACAGGGAATGTGGAGCAGGAACATTTGTCAACTTTGCGTCCTTGGAGAGGGATGGAAAACTTCCCTACAATTGGTGAGTATTATTTTGGAACAAGTCTGTAGATAGCTTATACACGTTGTATGGGCTCTAAACTTGATTTTACTATCTTTAGGGATAAGTAGTTTTGTCTGATTGTTCTTTCATGATTTCAGTGATAGTAGACTTTCAATGGCTAGATTTCCACAGGACGTATTGGTTTCTACAAGCTTAATGTAATACTGAAGTAGAGAAAATGCCCTAGTCTGTTCTGTATTACTATATTGAACAAAGAACTAACGCATTTGTGCAAGGAGCCCATAACCATGCTGAGGAAGGAGATAAATGCTGGAGCTGCACTGAACATGTGGTAGCTAAAGGCCTGAGGGGAGACTGCATCGAAGCAGGGTAAGACAGAACAGCATCTCCATTTAAAACTCACATTGCAATGCCTGGGGACATGACCACCACTTCTGTTAAAAAATTAAGTAGGAATGTACAGCCCAGGGTCCTCAACTCTCATACTTACAGATTAATAAATAGCAAAGCCAGAGATGTCCCACAAGAAAACATGGCCTCATTTTTCTTTATGCTTGAGTATTAAGGTCCTATGGGGAGGAGGTAGTTGGGGAATTAGAAAAGCATTGTCAAGAGATTAAACTGAATAATATTATACCTAACAATGAGAATTAACAGTCCTATCCAGTTCAACTAAACCCAATAGAATCACTAATTAAGTGAACATTGAACATAAAGCCGAGTTGGCTTTCCTTGTATGACCTAGTTTGTTTCTGTCGCAAGCAACCAAAGTATATTTAAATACATACATTCCCTATTAATCCTTGGTAAGTGATTTTTTTTACTGTTTTTTAACCCCTAAATGGTAAAAGAAATAGATCTGAGAGACTAGACATTTTACCCTACAGAATCAATAAGGGAGAAAGTACTTTTTTTACAATATAAATTCTACTTCCCTGAGTGTATATGATTTCCACTCTAGTTGAAAATCTGGTTGAAACAGGATTTTTTTTAATTGTTAATGGATCTTTATTTTATTGATTGATTGATTGATGTGTGATGCTGAGAATCAAACCCAGTGCCTCCCACATGCTAAGCAAGTGCTCTGCCATTGAGCTATAAACCTAGTCCTCAAAACAGGATTCTTTTTAACAAGATGATATGTTGTGCTATTTTTAATTTTTTTTTTTTTTTTTTTTTTGGTCGGGGGGAGTACTGGGGATTAAAACCAGGGCACTCAACCACTGAGCCACGTCCCCAGAACTTTTTTATTTTTTATTTTGAGACAGTCTCACTAAGTTGCTTAGGCCCTCGCTAAATTCCTGAGGCTGGCTTTAAACTTGGGATCTTTTTATCTCAGCATCCCTAGCCACTGGGATTACAGGCATGCACCACCACACCTAGTCTGCCATTTTAAAATTTTAACATGAAGAGAATTTTGCTATTAAAATACAATTAGTCCAACCATGAAGAAAAAGAATTTCATAAATTCTTGATGATGAAATTTAGGAAACATTATTAGGTTTGTTCAAATATATCAGCACTCATCCCAAGATTAAGAGATCGACTTAATGCCTGGTTCTTGTCTGGCAAGTAAACAGGTCTCATCCCAAGAGTGATGAGGTAGCCATCCAGGAACTGACCCAATTGTACACATAACTCAAGAGAGCCATGTGTATTAAGTAACTTAGCCACTCACAATTTGTAAAACTTATGAGAGACTAGGTTGGGGAGAACCAAGGGAAAAGAGAATTTACTTCAGGACCCTTTCTATAAAATCAAGTAAATTCTCCTACGGCTCTTGGCAAGGACAGTTTTGCCAGCAGTAGCATTTTCTGGCTGACTGAGAATGGATAACTCAGTGGGGATTTGTAACCAAAGTGACAGGATGACAGCATCTCCCCACCACTCTGAGAATAACTAGAGCTGCAGCCACAGGATATTTTTAAATCTACATGAATGGATGTTCTGTTTTACAAGTGGTTTGAATATCTGAAATTGGACTCAAACCAGGCGTTTTAAATCGAGAGTCTGAAGTAGAATTAAAGTAAAACTAATTTTGTTCCCACTCAGCTGAGTATCAATGAGATTTTTAGATCTTGCAATTTATGAGCTGTTGATATTGAATGAATGATAACTGAGTATCATAACATTCCTCTGCTTGAAGAAACATTCTTTTAGAAATTATGTAGCAATTTAAACTCAAAATACAGAAAGTCGCATGTAATCATGCAGCTAAGAATGTATCCAAAAGCTTAATCTACATCAGAATCGTTATAAGTAACCTGTCCATTTATATCTCCACACAGAAGCTGCTATTTTGCTATCAAATGAGGTTATAACAGTTTCTTAAAATAGGTTTTAGCATTGGAAGGGTAATATCTAAGAAGAAGACATACGATAACTAATGAGGCATTTAAGAGCCTCATTTAACTGAATGCAAAATGTAATCACCTAATAGCAGACTAATTGACACAAAGTAAGTTCAAGGAAATCTATCTGATTATAATAAGGTCTTGTGTGAATAAAAACTGATTTTGTCAATATTGTAGCATTTAAGCCCTCACTTTTAAATTTCACAGAATGGAATAGTATTTAATTGTAATTAAGGTGCTTGTCATATTAATTGATCCCAGTAGGTAATTTACTGATATCTGTTCACAGTTTATATTACTAACTCTTGCCACTTTTTCATCTTTACATCTGTTATCTATTAATGCTCACAGGCGTAGGAGTATATTTGCTTTCTTAACCCTGCTACCTTCATGTCTTTGGACTGATTATCTTTTGGCATTTTATATTAATCCTTGGTAAGTGATTTTTTTTACTGTTTACCTAACACAAAATCTTTAAAAGCTAGCTTTCAAAAAGTAAACAAAAAGAAAATTTTTCTTTTTGATTATTTCATTTATTGGGCAGCATCTAAAATTGTTAATCATATATTGAAATGAATTAAAGCAGTAATGGTACCAAGATGGCAGTAATGCTATTTTTCCATTTAAATTTTCTTCTTGTAATGTTCTTGGCAAGGTTTTCTTTCTTTTATTACTTGCCATCTATTTCTTCATAGAGCCAACTCATTGTCCTCTCATCTGTGTAAATGATGCTTTCCATTTTCCTTCCCATCCCCATCTATTAGAGAGAGAGAAATGTGGTATGGTAGATAAATAAGTCTACACTCAGTTTAGGACCTCTTTTTAAAAAATAATCAAAACTCACTGAATATTGAATAACTGACTATGTAAAAGCCTCTTTGTACAATTATTTATTTTCCCTCATAATCCTGCATAGAGTATTATAGTCCCATTTTAGAGATGTGAAAATAGAGATTTAAGCAGAATAACTGTCTTAATATCATATACTTCTGCATAAGAAATCTGGGTTCCATCCAAAAGAATTAAGTTCACCATATTATATATACACACATTTATAGCAGCACAATTATTAACCACCAAATCACAGAACAAGCCTAGGTGTTCATCAACAGATGAGTGGATAAAGGAAATGTAGTATATATACAAAATGGATTTTATTCAGCTGTAAAGAATGAAATTATGTCATTTATAAGAAAATTAATAGAACAGCAGAGCATCACGTTAAATTGAATAAGCCAGACTCAGAAAGTAAAGAGTCATATTTTCCCTTGTATGTGGAAGCTAGAGAGAAAAAAAGAGGCAAAATGGGTTCTTATAAAAGTAGAAGGGAGATCAGTAGGATAGAGAAAGAAAAGCCTGGGGAGGAAGGAGGGGAGGGCAAGGGGAGGTACTGGGGATTGAAATTGATCAAATTAAATTATGTGCATGTACAAATGTGCCACAATGAAACCCACTATTCTATGTAATTATCATATACCAATAAAAAATTGCTTTAAAATTTTTAAAGAATCTAACCCCCCAAATCTGTTATTTCCTCTTTTTAAAAGCACCTTCCTTTCATTTGCTATTTTCTTGACTTCATTTTAATAATCAAATCTTGAAACGTATTCTTTTTGTTTTTCTAATAAATAATAACATAATAATACCCTTGAACTTGGAGACTACAGAATCGAAAAGGGTCATTTCCTTTCCCAAGTTATAAGAGAAATAGTAGCAGTTTCCCAGGGAGCTGACAAAAAAATCATTGTCCTTAATATTAACATATAGTATTTAGGTACTAAGTCATATATAGACAGATCCAGAAATGTGGGCAACTTGAAGGACTTAAAAGAAATCAATAAAAATATCTTGTGAACCAGAAAGATGGCTCATGTAGAGTGGGAGGGAGATGAAAGCAATCTGGACAGATATTCATTCAAAAAGACAATTGCTCAAATATTCTACTTCTCCGAGGACAGAATAAATACAGGGAGCAGAATTTAGGATTTCAAATTGCAATAGAAGAAATATAAAAACAAACTTTATCAAAACAGAGAATGTTAATACCAGAATTTTTATTTTCTTTAAACAAGAAGACTAGAGGAGGGCATTGGAAGAAAGGTAGCCAATGATGCATATATAATAAAGTCAGAGGATGTACTCTATAAGGAGGCCCCATTCACTGTTACCTGTTGTTATTCCAGTTTTCAGTGTAAATCTCATTATAAATAAATTCAGTGTTTTCAATATTTAGCATCTATAGTTTCAGTTTTGAGCAGTGCATGTAAAGTCCACTTTAACCTCCAAAATATACTTGACTTTCAACTCAACATCTATCAATCATCCTCAAGGATTCTACCTCTCATCAGAATACTTGTAGTGAATACTCTTGAAGTATCGCCACAGATTTAAATTAAAACAAAAGAAAGTTGGATATAATTTTATATTCATTTTATACATTTCTCAGACTTTCTCATTTTCCACAGTTCCTTTTTAAGCTTTAATCAGGTGGGCCTGTGCTTATTGGCATGTCTTTCTTAAGGTCCTACTGGTAAACACGTCTTCTAATTTCATCTGTCCTTTCAAGGTCTGTTCTTTACAGTAGTGATAAAATAGCATGAGACTCAACTTAAGATGGGGGAGGGCACTCTTCACAGTTTTAAGAACCATCCTGAGACTGTAAATTGTTGTCTCCAGGTGAGAAGAGATGGCAAAACAATATATGAAATAGAAAATTCCATGCATATCAACCTGTGAAAGTATACTGAATATAATTTATGTTCTCAGCCCTAAGCTTGTGCTGTCAGATAGATACAAAAGAGAGCATTATGGTACTTATTCCTTCAAGTAGAACTCAGTATTCACACAACCACTCAAATTCCCTGCCATTGGCTTCCTCCATGACTTGTAGATATTTTCCTATGCTTTAATTGCTAATGAGTCCTTTTGAATCCTCTTTAAGATACATTTGCCTTCATATTTCATCTCCCCTGTTAACAACTGCCACAGATAACAGAGCCACACCCCACATACTTCTTAATACCATGTCCAGCTTCCTCTCAAAATTGTCGATTTCTTGGAAAAATACATTCCTGTTGATTTTGTTAAGCCCTCCCTTATTCTAGTGTTTTGTGTGGAAATCAGAAAGACAGTGTCGCTCAAATCTTTTCCCTGAGTGGTAGCAGAAGCAGTGTGCAGCACCATACCCCATTAGGTTAGTTTCAGGTTTGTATTTTGCAAGGTTTTCTGTCTTAAAGATCTTGGAGCTTGTTTCCTATGAAAAGAAATCATCTAACTGGAACCAGATCCTGTCTAGTTTCAAGGTTATTAGTTTTTCTTGTTACTACCACAGGTACTCTCATGCTGGTCTGCTTTTTCATCTGTTTATTCTGACTCCTGAACAGTTGGCATTTTAAGGATAAAGCAACATGAAGTTTAAAGTGTTCAGCTTCACTCAGGGTTGTTACTTGTTGTATTCAGAGAATGACACATCCCTAAAGACCTTTTTTAAAAGTTAAGATGGTTTCTGTTTAGCTCATGAAAAAGTAAGTAGTGCTTGTGAAACTGGAGACTTTTAGAGTTTTGTTTTAACCATAATAAATCCTATGTCTTTGCAATTGCTTCATGTTCTACTTTGGAATGAATGCCAGCATGGCCAAGACCGACACAGCCATAAAGAATTAAGAAGAGTGCATCATAGCTTCTTAAAGTCATTGGGTTTTTAAACCTTCTCTACTATAAGTGACAGAGAAAATTAAAAGAAGTGCATGATCCTATACACATATATACTGTATGTTTGATGGGTGTTACTTGTTGGTTATCGGGAAAAGCTTTTGTGATGAAAAAGTAACACCCTATACATCACCTAAAATTTTCACTGTAGCAGTCACACACATTAGCTCTTTCCATAATGTTGCTGAATTAAAATTGCTAGTGAAGGCTTAACTTATTTACAAGTGAATTTTCTCCTTGTTTTAGTCTTGCAATTAATGCAACAATTGAAAATGTAGGAAAATTCTATCAATATCTCTGCAGAGTCTCATAATTCAATCCTGTCACATTCTTTCCTGTCTTCAGATATGGAAACACTTTGAAATCAGCAAAATCTAAATAGAACAATGAATGTTGTGCACAAATCATAGACATATACTTAACTATGGCAATATGTCATGCAAAATGTGTGATATAGAATTTTACATTACATTGAAAGTGCACTCAGTGATGAATAAGATTGAAAGAAACAAAAATGTGTCTTCCCTCCATTAATCAGGTTTCTACACAGCTGTTGAATAGTAGCAGCTTAATATTTCAGCACTGAATTTATTCAGTGTCACCCTTTCACATACATTTGTTTCCTCCTAGTTTCCCTTCAAGTCTGTTTGGATAGGAAGCATTTTTTGTTCACTCTCAATCTCAATATATATTGGCAGCCTCGTCCCTTTACCAGAGCTGTTATCCAGCTACCCTGACATTACTCTTTCATAAAGAACTAAAATAGCTGTCTCTTATTACACAGAGTAAATGTGGGATTCTGAAAGCTACTAAATAATTATCACAAGAACTAAAATTAAAAGGATCAATAAGTATTTGTATTAGTCAGCTTTTTCACTGCCGTTACTAAAAAATCTGACCAGAACAATTGTAGAGGGAGAAAAGTTTGAGGACTCACGGTTTCAGAGGTCTTAGTCTGTAGAAGGCCAGCTGCATTCCTAGGAAGTGAGGCAGGACATCATGGAGGAAGAGTGCGGTAGAGGGAAACAACTCACACGATGATCAAAAAGCACAGTCTACACTCCAGATACAAAATATAAGCCCCATAGCCACGCCCCCAATGTACCGCTTCCTTCAGCCAAACCCACCTGCCTCCAGTTACCACTCAGTTTAACCCATCAGGGATTAATTCACTGATTAGGTTAAAGCTATAACCCAATCATTTCACCTCCAAACTTTCTTGAATTGTCTCACACATGAGCTTTTGGGGGACACCTCACATCCAAACCATAACAATATTTCTTTAGGTTCCCAAATGCCTAAATAATATAGCTATTCCCAACATTACACTGGCTTTTTGAAAGGACAAGGGAGAGGTAGAGTAAAAACTGGAATTGAAATTTCCCTCTAAATTTCAAGTGTGGAAAGCAAAGAAAACAAGGAAGGTAAAATAGGAAAGCAACTACTGAACGAATTGTCTTCACTTAGAAATGGGAAGAAATAAAAACTATCCCCAAAACCACTTACCTTCATAGATGTTGCCCTACAATTCCTGACCTGCATGACTTCTTCATCCCCAAGCCTCTTTGCTCCAAACACGATCTCACAAGACCAAGTCTACTATTCAAATTTTAATTGAATCATTAGGTAAAATTGTGAGGGTAACACGGAAAAGATGTTTTATTTCAATTCAGTTCAAGTGGGTAAGCGTTTATTGACCACCCACTGTGTGCTCAGTAGGGTCTGGGGGACTTTGGTCTCGTAGGAGGCCTGTATACACCTCACAATCTTATAACATGAGAACTGCTCATGAACTTATAACATGAGAAATGCTTTCACAGCATTTACAAAGTGCTGTGAAAGCTCAGAAAAAGTAGTGCTTCATTCTGCCTGAGGCCTTCAGGAAGAGAGGTATCCAAACATTCACAATTTTAATATAAATAAATAGTTTGGTGCACGAGGTACTTATATCACAGCTGGTTATTTACTGCAGATGTTTATTTTCTGATAACTTGTGTGCTTCCATTAAAGATATTTAAAGACCTTTGAAAATTCTTATAACAAACATTTACTATGGTATTACATACTCAATTATGTATTAACATTCATCATTTATATAAGACAATAAAACACAATAATGGTGTTTCAATATACTATCTTAGCATTAGGTAACTTAGGTTAATTATCTTATTTGTTACATGAAAACAATTACCCTACATACCCTAAAGCAAAAGTAAGCAAACCATGCATTAGTATTTCCTGTGTTCCAGCTTATACACTATTAAGAAACTAATAAGATATGTGTAAAAGGTCCAATTCTTCAAAATGTTTAACACCTGATTCAAAAGAATAAAAGCAAGACTATAGGAAAATTGTCTAAATTACATGTCCACTTTAAAAGCATGAATTCTAATACCCTCTGAGAATGTCAGAAAAGGTTATTTTAGTCTTTAATTAAGAAATCAATGTACCTGCTCATCATTAGTTCTCCCTCTTATTTCCCAATACTTCCCTCTTGCCTGCAGAACGTAGAGTAAGAAGTAGTAGATACTTCTATATATTTACAAAATACTTTAGCAACTTAATCACCAGGAGTTAAAAATAGAATTTCCAGAACTCAGTTCTTTGGCAAATATGAACTATAAAGTGCAAATATGTTCCTGCAATCTAAAAATCTTTAAAACAGAATCTGAAATTATCATCAGTATAGTTTCATATATGGAAAAGTAATTTAACAAACTTGAAGTATATTTAATGAAAATTAAATAAAATTGAGGTGCTGGTATAATTATTTAAAGCTCTTCAAGTTTAATCATTGTATTAATCAATTCTTTTGCCCAGATAAATCTCTCTCTTTTTTTTTTTTTTAATTCTCAGGAGTAAAAATGGCTTAAAGAAGAGGAAACTGACTAAGTAAGTTTTTCTTACTATTTAATTTTAAAATATTTTTATAATTATGATCTTAACCTCCAAAATCTTAAAGAAAAAAAAAAACATTGCTTGATTTCAAACAGAGAGAAGCTTAAGGAAGAGGTAAGTGCATATTATAAATATATGAGTGAAGAGACCACTAAGGAAGTTTACCATAGAAACCACATCAGGAATAAAGACCATTTTCACCACATAAAATCTGAGAAAGAATTGATTTTTATGAATTATAAAAGTCTTGCAAAAGAAAGTGTGGGATTCTGAGCATATGAAAATCTAATGTTTAGCAATATCAAAGGTAATACAAAAACCCTTGCCAATTTGTTTTTGAAATTCTGTTGTTTATTTAAGGGAAAGGCTTTCACTTTATGATGGTATAATAAATACTTTGCCAATTCTGTCTCAGATAAACCTCTATAATAAACAGGAGAGATAATTTCTCGAGCTAGTTTGTGGTCTTAGATATTCACTAAACTGTTAAGGTTATGATTCTGTTGGGTCAACATTAACCATCAGTTGGTTTCAAAAGCCTATTAGATTATTACCTCCAGGCCTTTTCTTAAAATTCCACATCTAAAGAGTAGAACACTTTCCAGGCACAGTGGCGCACACCTGTAATCCCAGAGGCTCAGGAGGCTGAGGCAGGGGGATCTAGAGTTCAAAGCCAGCCTCAGCAAAAGCGAGGCTCTAAGCAACTTTGTGAGACCCTATCTCTAAATAAAATACAAAATGGGGCTGGGATGTGGCTCAGTGGCCCAGTGCCCCTGAGTTCAGTACCCACTGCCCCTCAAAAAGAGTAGAACACTTTTACAAACTGAGTTCACTTTTGTCACTTTCCTAGAATAAAACATTGCTGCATTAGTACAAGGAAGCGATTAGGGGCCCTTCAGGTCTCTGACATTTCACTGATTATCATAGGGTAATCCATGATATAATCCAAAAGAAAATTTGATGTAAACACATTTTTATTTAGCCTTGAGTGGCCCATAATTTTATAGCACAAAGATGCTGGATAAGTTCCCTAAGTCATTTCAAATCAGTTGCATTCCATTGGCATACACCAACTGGCATAGGAGGCATAAGGCCAGCTTCTACAGATGAGAGTCACTGTCACCTGGAAGAAATAGTTGACACAAGCAGAAAGACTTTGTTGTCCACAACTTTTAGTTGGGTTGTTAAGTGAGCTAGGGAAGCATAGACCACCGCATTCAGAGGACAGGCTCTCAGGACAGAAGGAGGAGACTTTCAGAGCTTGCTCCTCTCAATACCCAGACAGAGACAAGAGGAGAAACTAGACCTGGGCAAAAGACTTGGTAGAAATTTAGGAGTGGTAGGACCTGGTCACTAGTCAGAAACCTCACATCAAACCAACTTCCTCCCTCTTCTCATTGTCTCCCTGCCCTCCCTTCTTCTCTATGTTTCTCTACTTTCATTTGCCTTCTCTTTTCTTTTTCACTCCAAATGCCCCATCCCCACCGTGTCCCCTCAGATCCTCTTTTTTTTTATATATATCTCTACTTATCCTCATTCCATCTTCTTTTCCTTCCTCCCTTCTCTCCTTTCCCTCTAATTCTTTGTCCTGCTGGTCCCTGCTCCCTTCCAAGCTTTCTTTCTCTCCTCTTCTGCTATATGTTTTCATATGTCCATTCTGCTTCTTAACTTTGCTTCTTCTAAATTAGAAATCTGTTCTTAGATTCTACCTTCCCTATACGTGCTCCCATTTTCTAGAATGAAAACTCGAAGTGTTAAATTCAACTTTTAGGTCAATGGCCTGCTCAACAACAGCAGCCAGTGAGTGTGGTCCCAATGGAGTCTGTTCCAGAACAGGAGTCCCACCTTGCCGTTCTTTTTTTTTAAATATTTATTTTTTAGTTGTAGGTGGACAGAATATCTTTATTTTATTTTTATATGGTGCTGAGGATGGAACCCAGTGCCTCCCGCGTGCCAGGCAAGCACGCTACCACTGCGCCATAACCCCAGCCCTAGCTATTCTTTTGAAAAGATAACAAATTTGAAGTGGGAAAAGCTTTGAACTAGGGCTCACCCTGCATGGTTCTAGACAGAGTTCCACCACTTAGTGGCCTGCTGATACTGACCTACTCACTTCCCTTGCTCACCCTTGGCTCTTTCATTGGGTGCACAGGACTAGTGTTGTCCATGGCTACCTTGAGGATCAATCAAACAAAATAACATGTGAATATTTATGAACTGTTGAGTGTTTTACAAGTATGAATTATTATTGTTAAGTAAAACCATTAAAATTTAAAATTGTTATCTGGGAGGTTTAATGCCCTTTAAAATCTATTAAAACCTTATCAGAAAATAATCTACCTGATTAGCTGATCCACAACTTTAAACAAATATGTATTTCTTAGTAAGACATAAAACCAGAGATAGGTGACATAAGCTGCTCAACATGGCATGAGACTAGAGGAAAAGTCAGCTATGGATCCTGCCAAAGTAGAAAGTCTTGAGTTAGATGATAGAATATGGCATTCTGCAGAATCAGAGAGTGGATTGGCATAGGTAGATTCTAGAAGAGATAAGCAACTATAAAAAACTACAGAAAATTTTAAAAATCCTCTTCTCTCTCTCTCTCTCTCTCTCTCTCTCTCTCTCACACACACACACACACACACACACACACACACACACACACACGTGAGAAATTCCGCTAAAGATGTAGAAACGTAAGCTTGGATGTATTACTTGATTGAACATCTGAGCCAGCCTGTTCAGTACTTTCATAGGCATGCAAGCTTCTGAGTATGGCTGTCTCAGGTGAGACCCTGGTAACTTCATCCTGTTGACCAAACCTTTGCTCTAGGGATACTGTAGCTAGCTAGCAGCACAATTCCTTATAAGGAATTAAGGAACTCATAAGTTTCTTTACATACTGTGTGTCAATCTTTTATTTTTAATTTTTAATTTTTTATTTGTTTTAATTAATTATACATGATAGCAGAATGCATTTTGATTCATTGTACAAAAATGGAGCACAACTTTTCATTTCTCTAGTTGTACAGGATGTAGAGTCACACCACATGTGCAGTCATACATGTACCTAGGGTAATGATGTTCATCACATTCCACCATCTTTCCTGCCCCCGTGCCCTCTCTTGCGTGTCAATCTTGTGGGATAGATATGACTATAATATTTAATCATTGACAAAGATGCCTCTCTGAAAAGTTAGGTAATTCCCAGAATTACATTGTAAATAAACTACTGTAAGCCATAACTCAAACAAGTCTTTGAAATCTAACCTTTGTTAGATTTCAAATTGCTGCAACTTCCTACAAGCAACACATATGCATGTACATATATATATACGAGTAAGCATATATATAGTATTTTATTGCTAGAGTAATAGCAAAGTATTAATCTATAAATTTCTCCTATCTCAGGGAAGTTCAATACATATGCCTTTTGAATTATAATATATTAGAAATGGTTAACTTGAACCAAAAAACAAAATAAAAATGAGTACTAAACCTGGAGAAGTAAAACTTCTATTTTCCCCAAGGAGAGTGTGCATGTTTAAGTGTGGTATTAAACAATATTTAATACCTATCAACTTTTCTTTGTGTTTGACAAAGCCCAGTTCAGTTGGATGACTTTGATTCCTACATCAAGGATATGGCCAAAGACTCTGACTATAAATTTTCTCTCCAATTTGAGGTGAGTTGGGTAAAGCATTCTAGACCTTCCAGAATGGGTGGGACTGGGAATTGTGGGGTTTGTGTTGGGGCCATTGCCCTGCTCCCTGGACAGTGCCTGCCCTGTGATGATCTTGGCCTCAGCTGTTGGCTCAGGCAAAGGTCATCAACCCTTGACTAATAGACGAGAGCTTGAATGGCACAATTGAAGAGAAAGAAAGAATATATGCAGGTTCTGAGATGAGCAAATACAGGTACAGGAGAAAGCCATCATTGAAATCCAGGGAATTTTTAGTGTGATTCTCAGGCAGCTTGGGCCACAAGGAAGGGAGCTTTGTGTAACAGCCTGGAATGGGGCTCTCATAACTCCTGGCATGTTACTTAATATATCTTTGTGCAATTTCTTTTCCTTCCTTGGAAAAACTGGGGACAGAAAGTAACACATGATTTGTTTAAAAAAGAAAAATTTAACCAACACTTCTTTTTTTTTTTAGCACACGTATTTCTTTGAATCTATAAGACTATGCGTTAGAATAGATGGAAATGAGTAAGTGGGAAGAGTAGTTGGTCCTTACTTATTCCTCCTACGTATCTCACAGCTCATAACAGCTTATTGTTCTTCAAGTTTCTATAGCATGCCTGGAGTGGTCAATGATTCAGGATGAAGGGAAAGATGAAGTGACATTTCTAAATTCTGTAGCTTTTTTTTTTTAAAGCCAAGTGCTCTTTCCTATTAAAGCAGCTGTTTTTGCTTTATTCTTTGTATTCATTTCTTCTTTCCCTTCATCTTTAGTCTATAAAAAGCAGCAATAGTCCTGATGTGAATATTCTTACAGGGAATTCGGGGATGAGAAGAATTTTACATACTATCAAATTCAAGCCCCCTAATTGCCACCTGTGTTGTAAGAGATTCCACACAGAGCCTGCTCAGTCATCTATCGCCTGCAGATGCCAAACAAATTATAGATGCTATAACAAATGTTAAATCTCAAAGAACTGAAATTAAATTTGAATCAGAGACCTATGGGAAGGACAGCATTTCAGAAGAGTTTGTCAATAAAAGAAGAGTTTTATAAGAAACAAGAAGCTGAAACTTTACAAAAATAAATAATTGGACACTCTGATAATGGTGAGGAAAATGATGTTGTAGCTACACTTCCCACCTCCCTATGCTCTCCTAATTCCTTTGAGATTAAATTCATTGGCGGCACAACTAATATCATTACCTCTGCTGGGAATTCACAGTTAATACCATCAAACCCACATGTAACTATTAATGTGTTTCTGAATTGCATTGTTAGTTTTTAAAATGCAGTAAGTCATTTTCTAGTAAAAAGGAAATATTGTTTTAGTTGTGAATGACAAAACATAATTCAAACTAAGCAAGATCAAAGGAAAGGGGCATTTGTTCAAAAGTTATTATGGTATCTCAGATAAAAAGAAGTGTTGAGGTAGCTAAACCATGGGAGTGTACAAGAGCATTCCAGTCCTAGCAATGTCTGAAACCAGGGGCCCCCATTTGTATTCTCATTTCTGATCTTCTCTCTGTTTTGGTCTCCCTTTCTTTCACTGCTAGCCAACTTCTTTTTCATAGTGAAAATAAGGTCACCAATGACACCTGAACATCACCATCCTCTTGTTTTCATAATTTCCCAAAAGAGCTATTGATCCTCTCATTTGTAGTTTGAAAATTAACAGGAGAGAATTTTGATGGACCAGCCTGGATCATGGTGCCCATTTGAACCAACTGCAACTAGGGAGGGCAGAACCACATAAACTCTTATTGGTGGAGCTAATGTGGCTGAATGAGCTACCAAACGAGGGCATTATTCCCAAATAGAGAGAGCACTGGGAGGGCAAACAATAAGTGAGTTGCAAACTGTCCTTAAGTGTCATAAAAATATGTAAAGTACAGGGAATGAAATTGACCACATTATATTATCATACTGTGTGCATGTATGAATATGTCAATAATGAATCCCACCATTATGTATAAATATAATGCACCAATGAAATTTTTTAAATAAGTAAAGCATAGTTGTAAACTTGATGTGCTAAATGTTCAATTCATCATGTGCTAAGGGCTTTTATACATATATTTTTTTTTGGTACTGGAGATTGAACTCAGGGGCACTCAACCACCGAGCCACATCCCCAGCCCTATTTTGTGTTTTATGTAGAGACAGGGTCTCACTGAGTTGCTTAGCACCTCACCATTGCTGAGGCTGGCTTTGAACTCACAATTCTCCTGTCTCAGCCTCCCTAAGTGCTGGGATTACAGGCTTGAGCCACCATGCCCAGCTGGCTTTTATACATTTGATGTGTAAACTAACATTCTTAGGATTTATAAGGAAGTTAGGAATGTACTAAAATAGGAATCCACTACCATTTGCCAATAATTACTATTTTAAAAATCACACCTTCTCAAAACCTCAGTTTTTTAACCTATGGAATGGGTGTGTATGTTTTAGACAAGCATTTGCTTAAGCGGTGACCTACTGGTCTTAATTCCTTTTCCAGGTGACAGCCTCCAGGTATCGCCAACTCTCAACTTCACCTCACCCACCACATCTTTAGGTTCAGTGTCAGCTATTTTCAAAGAGGTTTTGTGCTCCTATGACTGATTTCTAGGTGTACACCAGACCTTTTACATGGAAGCCCTCAAATTTTTCTGAAATACATTAACATCCATTGAGGTTTAAGGAAAAAATAATGTTTCCAGCTCTTAATGGGGATGCGAGAGGGTACTAAGATGGCTGAATCAGGTATATCTGGTGATCGAACAGTTATTTGTTCTGCTTACCTAAATGCTTATACTACTTGTACTCGTTTTGATATTGACACTGAAAGATCACTCTCACACTGAGAAATTGCATTATGCAAATTGAAACTAATGTCTGGATTTACATATATTACTGATACAGCTATAAGTCATACATGAAGCTGTATATGTTGCTAATTTGAGTTCACTGAATAAATCCCTTTTTCACTCTGCATTTGATTTTGGATCTACTGAAAAGATTGATTATCTTTCTGACAAAAATATACATCTTTTCTTAAAGAGGTTTGGGACCAAAGGATTAAAATCAAGCTCCTCATTTCTGATGTTTCATATGAGAAAGGTTTTGAATGAACCAGACTTCAGAGCCTGACCTGTGAGAGCCCTCAACACCCATCACATGCTACTTGTTATGCTTCTGATTTCTGGGCTTTGTGATTGACCAGGATGCTAGCAAAAGTCCTCATCACCTTTGTTCTTAAGTGTGCCTACAAAAATCAAAATACAGCTGGGCGTGGTGGCACACACCTGTAATCCCAGCACTTTGGTAGGCTGAGACAGGAGAATTGCAAGTTCAAAGCCAGCCTCGCCAACAGTGAGGCACTAAGCAACTCAGCAAGACCCTGTCTCTAAATAAAACACAAAATAGGGCTGGAGATGTGGCTCAGTGGTCGAGTGCCCCTGAGTTCAATCCCCGGTACCAAAAAAAAAAAAATCAAAATATAACTAGATATTGCCAACCAATTCACAAAGAATGATCTTTGATTTATGACAGTAGCCTAACTTGCAACTGTTTTTACTTGTGTTTCAGTCCAGTTCAGTGGTAGAGCACTTGCCTAGTAGTATATATGAGGCCCTGGGTTCCATCCCCAGCATCACAAGGGCAAGGGGCAGACGGGGGAGAGGCATCTCAGTCCCTCTCCAACATTTTTAATTCTAAGTAATCTTCTAGACCTGAGTCTTTCTCTCTCGTATTCCTTCCTTCCTAGATTTTGGTCTGTTTCCAAGGGCCTCTACTAGTAATGTGTGCTTTGACTGGAGTGCTGCCCCTAAATCACATACAAGAGCCTAGGGACCAGCTTACCATTCTAGACTCTCCATAGACTATTTCCCTTCTTATCTCATCTTTCCATCATAACTATCTCAGATTCCCATCATAACTGCACCTTACTCTTTCTTTAGGATACCTATTAGGAGTTGAACTGTGTCCCTACCAAAGATATATTGAAGCCCTAACCTCTCAATACCTAATAAAGTGACTTTATTGGAAACAGGATTGTTAAGATGTGGTCATACTAGAATAGGATGGGCTCTCAATTTAATATGACTGGTATCCTTATAAATCCTGTGCTCACCAGTTGTGCCCTGGAGCTCCTTGGCTGGTAACCTTGTATAAAGATAGCCACTGAAAGACACAGAGACAGAGCCAATCCCTTGACAAAGGCAGAGACTGGAGTGTGTAGTTGCAAGTTAAGGAAGGCCTAAGATTGCCAGAAACCACTAGAAGCTAGGAAAGGGCAAGGAAGGATTCCCACTATAGGTGTCAGAGGGCATATGCTCCTGTGACACCTTGGTTTCAGACTTCTGTGCTCGAGAACTTCAAGACAAGAAATCTCTTTTGCTGTTAGCCAATCAGTTTATGGAACTTTTGTTACGCAGACCCAGGTAACTAACACAATACTTCATGAGATAACTTGTTCTAAATGCTTTCTTCTCTTTTGCATTTACCTGAAAATAACCAGACATTGTCCAATCCCACTGGATCATTTTAACTGCTATAGACAGAACCTCTTCTGTTTCTCCACACTTGTTCTGTCCGTATGAATAAGTGTTCCAGTAACCTAGCTCATCCGACTCTCATGTCCAACTTATCCCAAAGTAAGCACCAAGTACTATCACCTGCTGACATTATTACAGGCTCCAAGACTAGAATACAGTTTGTACTCTTCTCACACAATGGTAATGCAGGTTATGGGGTGAATGTCTTTCCCAGAGTTTATATGCTGAAGCCCTAACTCCAGTGATACAGTAATTGAAGATAGGCCCTTTGGAGGTCCTTAGGGTTAGTTGAGGTCAGGAAGGTGCAGCCCTCATGGTGGCATTATGAAAAGAGACACTAGAGGGCTCGCTCATTTGCTAGTGCTAGCGCTCCCCCACCCCTTTCACTCTCTCTCAGTGTGCTCACAAAGAAGTCATGTGAGTATACAGTGAGATGGTAGCTGCCTGTGAGCCAAGAGAAGTCTCATAGTGAAATCTACCTTGGCATCCTTGGTTTAGACTTCTCAGTCTCTAGCACTCCCTAGTTTCTAGGGCTGCCATAGCAAATTACCACAATCTTGTTGTCTTAAGACAAATGGAAACTGATTCTCACAATTATCAAGGACAGAAGTTCAAAACCAAGGTGTCAGCAGGACTACACTCCCTCCAAAGGCTCTAGGCGGAAATATTTCTTTGCCTTTTCTGGCTTCTGGTGGCTCCAGGAGTGCCTTGGCTTGGCAGCTACCTCATTCCAATCTCTGCCTCCATGTCTCCATTGGCCGCCTTCTCTTCTCCCATGTGATCTCACTTAGTGATTCCTTTTTTTTTGGTACTAGAGATTGAACTCAGGGGTACTCAATCACTGAGCTGCATCCCCAGCCCTATTTTGTGTTTTACGTAGAGACAGGGTCTCACTGAGTTGCTTAGTGCCTCGCTGTTGCTGAGGCTGGCTTTGAACTCGTGATTCTCCTGTCTCAGCCTCCCTAAGTGCTGGGATTACAGGCTTGTGCCACCGCGCCCAGCTTCACCTAGTGATTCTTAATGACTAACATCAACAAAGACCCTTCCTCCAAATAAGGTCATATTCACTGGTTCTGGGGATTAAAATATGGACATAACATTTTGGGGACCACCATTCAACTCACCACAGATAACTATGTAGCCTAGAAAAAAAATAGATTATATTAGAAACAAAACTGGCAAAAAGAAATTCAAAACAATTTATGTTGGGTTCAGGCCATCACCTCCATACTTTGCCTTTGTGAAGATTTAAAGTCTCTGGTGTTTCTATATGGTTGGAAAGAAAATAACTGCAAAGCTACTGAACCGGAAACTTAGTATTTGATTTTTCACTTAGTGACAGGCTGAATCACAAAGACTGCAAAGCATTCGTGTATACATGCAGCTCCTGCTTTGCTGCAGTCCAACTTTGGCAATTTGCTGTGTTCAGCCAATTAAGCCTCTCTTATCAACTGAGGGCATTTACAGTGGGCAGGCAACACACAATTAAAGTTCTATCAGCTAGTCAGCTTCCGTATGTGGGCTCACTCTCAGCCTCAATCTGTTTCCACAGTTTCTCTGGTGTCTGAGGCCTTTTCCTGTGTCTTATCAGTCTGTCCCCAAAGCAGAGGAACAGGAGGGGGAGAGTTGTTGGTCTGTTAGCACAATTGGCAAAGGAGGGAGAAATTATGGAACCAGAAAAAGCAAAACAAACAAAGATCACAACAGAAGCATTTCATAATCATTATCAAGAGTGCTGTATTAGTATTCATTGAGATTATTTTCTTTGACAGTCACTATAAATTAGTGAAGTATGAAGAGATTATTAGCTTATTTACAGATAATTAAACTGATGCTAATCAAAACTACCTCTCCAATAACACAGTTTATAGTAGCACATCAAAATAAGTGAAATTATTTGATAAATTATCTGTAAAGACACTTTCTAGAGAAGGTAGATTCTTAAACATATTTTAAGCAATGAAAGCACCATTTGAACAAGCTTATAGCAGCCAAAAGGAACTGACCTAAAAATAACGCTGATCCAGCTCGTTTGCATAAAAAATATTGTTTCTTGTTTCTTACAAGGACAACATAGTCAGCCTTTGGGTAATCTTTAAAATGGGAAATAGTTATAAAGTAACAGTGACAAGTTTCTGCTTAAGGTCATTGCCATGCAAGAGTTTTTTTCCGACATAGAAAAAAATATAATTCTGTGAGTTGAGGATCAAATTTGACAGTTTGTCTTTAAGAATCACTTCAAGCCAGGTGCGGTGGTGCATGCCTGTAGTACCAGCAACTTGGGAGGGTGGGGGAAGAGGATCACAAGTTTGAGGTCAGCCTCAGCAACTTAGTAAGACCCTGTCTCAAAATAAAAAATAAAAAAGACTGAGGGCTTAGATCAATGATGAAACCTCCCTGGGTTCAATCTCTAATACCACACAGAAAGAAAGGAAGGAAGAAAGGAAGGGTGGAAGGAGGGAAGGAAGGAAGGAAGAAAGGAAGGAAAAAGGGAGGGAGGGAAAAGAGAGAGAGAGAGAGAATGACTTCAAGTTACACCAAAAAATTTGAGATTTTGTGATTTTGAAAAACCAAAAGCAGTGAGAAATCAGAGAGAAAAAGAAATGTAGGCCATTTAGGTTGATTCATCCATGTTGGCTGCAAGCTGCAACCCTTCAAAATGTATCATGAAGCACAAAGGAAGTTTCTAAGGTCCTTTTTCCATGTAGAAACAACAGAAGACCAAGACTATGTTTTGCAAAGAACACTTGAATCAAGACACAAAGGGCGCAAAAGAGATATACATGTTCAGTCTCTCAGATATCATCAAATGTCTCCAAATTTTTTCAAAAGTTTAAGACTTCAAAATTTTTATCTCCAAGAAGTATTCCTCTAGCTTATAACTTCTTGAAGCAATAATTGGGAGGAATTATGAAGAGTAAAACTTATGAACAATATTAATATCCTTTAAGTGTAAATAAAATTTATAGAGTGGTTTCTTATACTACCTCATTCATCATCTTATAGAAAGATGCATACTCTACAAGCAGTCCCCTATATAGATGGTTATCTCTGCTGCTTGCTAATACTTCTCTAAACTTCATGGAGGAATGGAGCCAGATCTGCTGCTGCATTGCACAACCCCAGCAAACTCGGTTCACATAAACCACAATGTGAAAATTCCCCCAGGAAATCCAGGTGGCCTGGGATACAATCAACTTTTTTCCTATAATATACATGACATAGCAACCTAGAACCCCCTATTCCAGTAAAATAACCTTTTTGAAATCAGTTGTCTATTTATATAAAAATTGTCATTCCAGTGTATCTTCTGAAAATTAGATTTATAAGAGTACTGTTATATGCACACAGTTATTTGGATATTTTTACTTTCACTGAAAGATTCACCTATACACCAATTTATCTTTACTTTTGAGAGTCTGTAGCCATATATTTAGTAAGTACTAATCCTAAATTTTTAACATGGAGATTGTTCTCTATGCTTTACTTCTCATTCTCCTTTTTTTTTTTTTACCACTTTCTGTAATGCTTAGTGTCTACAGAAAAAGTACCTAGTAGGATAGTATTTTTGTAAATTGTGTGAATTTTAGTTGCCCTGTTCCTCTGAAAACCTGGAAAGCATTTCTGTTTTCAAATTACCCATACCTTATGTGTTCTGTACATAGATCTTACTTTTCTAAATTATCAATAAACTGTTCAATGTATTTGTGTTGTAATTAGACAGCTCTTAGTGCAATCATGCAATAGAAGAAACAACCTCAAAATCTCAGTGGCCTACAACATTTGTTTTTCCCACTTCTATGCATGTGGTTCAGCTGGGGCAGTTCTGCTTCAGGCTGTGGGTCAGAGTCAGGTCTGCCCCATGTGTCTCCTCATCCTGGGACTAGCAGCTTCCCTGGGCGTGACTTTCCACAGCAGATGGTAGAAGAGGGCAAACAAAGCTGAGCAACTTCATTGAAAGCTTCTGATTGGACATGAGTTCTTTCTAAGTCTACTGGCAAAAAACAGTTGACAACAGTGGAATGGAGAAGTACATTCTGTCCCCAAACAGAATTACTGCAGCATCATAAGGTCAAGGGCAGGTGACAGTTCTATTACATACAGGGAGTAAATCATTATCCAATGTGAATAGTAAAACAATGTAAACAACAAACTCATCCAATCTACAGTATGTATAGGAATCTCAAATCTATTCTCTCTCATTTACAGGAGCTGAAATTGATTGGACTGGACATTCCACACTTTGCTGCAGATCTCCCACTGAACCGATGTAAAAACCGTTACACGAACATCCTACCATGTAAGATGATCAACTGCCAATCATAATCCTATCTTTCAAAGATCAAAGGATTGTTATTGCAGATTAGTCCATTTCACCAATCTCCATACACACCGGTTGTGGTCTGAACCTCAAGGTCATCTCTGCAATTGCACTGACGTCACAGTTGCTTTGATGTCCTTAGATCCTATCAGATGGAGGAAGATTTAATTACTATGCTTTCAAATGAATTGTATCTGAACAGAAAAAAACTGACCATTTGGTCCTTTGGAGATCAGGGAGTCTTAGCCAAATTTGAGATCAGATAATTTGTGCTCTCATGAAGTACTTTATGAGAATTCATTGGTAATGGAAGAAAGCAATTGGAAAGGAAGTGCAAGGTATTATAAAGTCTTTCTCTTTCTAACTTCTGGCAAGCTAAGTTGTTGTATAGCATTTTGTAATTATAGGCAACATTCAAAGAAAAAAACTAAGAGTTTACAGGACAATTAAATACATTTAAATATCGATTTTTTGCAGGGAGGGGTACTGGGGATTGAACTCAGGGGCACTCAACCACTGAGACACATCCCCAGTCCTATTTTATATTTTATTTAGAGACAGGGTCTCACTGAGTTGCTTAGCGCGTCACTTTTGCTGAGGCTGGCTTTGAACTCTCAATTCTCCTGCCTCAGCCTCCCAGGCCACTGGGATTATAGGCCTATGCCACTTTGCCCTGCTCAAATATAGATTTAACAGTCTTTTCTGCTATGCTGTAGGTGAACTGGGAAAGAATGCAAAAGTGGAAAGAGGGGAGACTGAAAAAGCTCTAGAGAGAAAACTCTAGTGTGTGTATAGTTTCTTGATAAAACCAAGTAGCATTACAATAATAACACCCCACATCTGTACACAGCTCAGAATTGACTTTTTTCCACTTAAAAATCTATATACAAAAAAGCCCATGCACTAGTAGATCACATTCACCCAAATTTAATTAAATTAGAAATCAATAATAAAAAGACTTTAAAATGAATGTAACTAGACATTTCAGAAACATGCTTTCTTTTTTAAAAATCTTTTTATTGTGAAAATTTTCAAACATAAATATTATCAGTCCTACATTGGCACCATCAAATTTGATTATTGGCATTCCAACATGCATGTGTGTACACACACACACGTAAGCATACACATTTGAAATAAACTCGTGAGTCAAAGAAGAAATTGTCATGAACATGTTTAATTAGGGCTGGGGCTGTAGCTCAGTGGTAGAGGCGCTTGCCTAGCATGCATGAGGCACTGGGTTTGATCCTCAGCACCACATATAAATAATAAATGAATAAAATAAAGATCTATCAACAACTAAAAAAAATTTTAAAAAAAGAAAATGTTTAATTACTTGAAACTGTAACCTTACATGTTAAAACAATTGGTATGCACACTAAAGCAATCCTCATAGCTACTTTTGTCACCTTAACTCTGCATAACAGAAAAAGTAAAGACTAAAAATTAATGATCAAATCATCTAATGTAAGAAGTTAGGAGTAGAACATGGAATCAACTCAAGAAAAATAATGAAAATAATCAGCTGAAATTAATAAAGTTTTAAAAAATGATATAATAGAAAGAATAGTCTTAGAAAAGACACAAAGAAAAATGTTGAAGCCAGGTATGGTGGCCCACGCCTATAATCCCAGCACTTTGGGAGGCTGAGACAGGAGGATTGTGAGTTCAAAGCCAGCCTCAGCAACAGCAAGGTGCTAAGTATCTCAGTGAGACCCTGTCTCTACATAAAACACAAAATAGGGCTGGGGATGTGGCTCAGTGGTCGAGTGCCCCTGAGTTCAATCCCTGGTACCAAAAATTAAAAAAGGAAAAAAAATGTTGACTAATTTCACTTATGTCTCAAATCTATTAAAAGAACAAAAGCAATACATTCAAATATATAAAACAGATAAAAATTATTGGTGGAGGATGGCAAGATATAGCTCAAAACAGTACAAAGTCACAGTTGCATAGGATGAAAAAGTCTAGAGGTCTAATGTACATAATAGGGATTATAGTTAATCATATTGTATGGCACTAAAAATTTGCTAAGAGCAGATTTACAGTACTTTTACCACACACACACACACACACACACACACACACACACACACGGCTCTATAACCAGATACTCAGTGACTGTTAAATTTGTAAATATGTGAGATGAAGGATGTGTTGATTTGTTCAACTGTAGCAGGCTTAAAACATCGTGTTGTGTACCTTGAATGAAAATATATAATCAGGGCTTGGATGTAGCTCAGTGGTGCAGTGTGTACTTAGTATGTCCAAGGCCCTGACTTTGATCCCCTACACACCCCAAAAATCAATTTAACTTAAATTTAAATTTAAAATATCTTAAAAAGCCCATGGATTCTCTCTCTTCTCTAGATCTCCCAAAGTTTTTAAGCTCTGTGCATGTCCTTAGGTGAAATGGAAATCATGTATTTTGGCTCAGTACTTATAGCTTTCCATAAAATCACCCACATATTTTGGTTCCTATAAATGTTCTGCATGACCTCCCAAAATTTTTGAGATAATTCTTCCAAAGACAGATGAGCTGGTGTAGAGAAAACAGCAGTTGGAAGATACTTATGTACTCATTTGAATAAGAAACTAAGATTGAAGAACACCTACAATACCAGATTATTGTAAATTATCTAGCGCTCCATCACTCACTGATTTGACTTCATATTGGGTAGAGAGGGTCAAAATAAATTTTCCTTCCATCCTGATTTTTATTATTTTCTTTTCTCCTTACTCTTTGTAGATGACTTTAGCCGAGTAAGATTGGTCTCTATGAATGAGGAAGAAGGTGCAGACTACATCAATGCCAACTATATTCCTGTAAGTGGAAAAAAATTAGACACCTAAGTGCTGGAAACTAAAGGCAACCAGTGGCCCACTTAAGGCTGTATGGAGGTGTCACACGGTTGAAAAGAGCCATTTCCCACCCAGTGATGAAACTCTGAGACTGTTTTCATTATCCCATTTCAGAATCAAGATGGGGGAGGGTGTTCAGATTTCTTTGTAAAAGATTGTGAAAAGAAATGTAGACAATTATGCCAGAAGTCATCTTTCTTGTGTTTAAGTTTCAGTTTGAGCAACCAAACTCAAAGGGCTCCCTATCTGAGCACCTGCACTTTTAAAATACCTATAAAGATAGTGTTTGTTGTCATAAAAAGGTGTGGGTGTGATTTTATAGGTTCCCACAGAACAATGCTTCCAACCACACAGACCTATTGAGTGGGTTTCTCTGATTGCCTCCTTGATGCAAAAAGGAAGAACATTGCATAGGCCTGTGATCTTTTGCCACTTTTATCATCAGTAAACTTCCCATTTTCCCAGTGGTATGGAATGGCATCTGGTGTTGACAGTGGCTGGTTGAGTGATAACCTTGTCACTTTCTTTCAGGGATACAACTCGCCCCAGGAGTATATCGCCACCCAGGGGCCGCTGCCTGAAACCAGAAATGACTTCTGGAAGATGGTCCTACAACAGAAGTCTCAGATGATTGTCATGCTCACTCAGTGTAATGAGAAAAGGAGGGTGCGTATCTAACCCGGCTGTTACCAGTTTGCAGAAAAACAGCCTCTGTCCTTGCTGAAGAGCTTGCTCTGTAGCAGAAACTATCATGCTCGCTTTGTTTTTCATCCTCATGATAGTCGTATATGGTTCTTCAGAAGCAAGTACCCTTGCTTTCCCTAAATAGGCACAGACTTAATTTCTTACCTAGCCTGTTTTCAGAAACTATGTTCTTCTCGCTCCAGGTGAAATGTGACCATTACTGGCCATTCACGGAAGATCCCATAGCTTATGGAGACATCACCGTGGAGATGATCTCAGAGGAAGAGCAGAACGACTGGGCCTGTAGACACTTCCGGATCAATTATGTAAGTCTCCAAGCAGGAGTGCAGGTGCTTCCCCAGTCCAACCCCTCCACCACCTTCTCCCACCACCAGGAGACCTACCATTGCCATGTAATATGAAGAGCACCTCAAGCTTCACCACGCTGCTTCCTTCAAGGAAAGGTTCACCTTTAGTGTAGTTGTTTCCCACTTTATCAAGGATGGTATGGATAAATGGAAATGGAAAGTCGGCACTGGTCCATCTCAAAGGAGCCCAGGGCAATAGAAGGCTCAGTTAACCAAGCACTGTTGAGAGGGGACATGTCCTCATTACTTGATATTAACAGTGAATATAGTTAAGATCCACAAGGCACTTTTAAATCAAACATTTAAACCAGGATGTACTCATTTGGGTTTTGTTCTCTTTTCCCTCATTTTGTTCTGGTTTGCTTTTCATCATTCGGATGGCACTTCTAGACCTTATTAATCATGGTTCCACAGCTCTCTTGAAGTGCTAGCCTTTTCTGATTGTGAGAATGTCAGAAAAGTCTATTTGCCTTGCAAGGCTGGCTTTCTCTCTGATGACAAGTCTTTCAGCACAGGCCGAATATTTCTGCATCAGACACAGGTGCTAACATCAACCAGAGTCACCCTGTTGCCTTCTACCCATAAACAGTCTTAGAGTATGGAATTTTCACTAGTGTTGTTCACTTGAACATGCTGTCTGTTGAGGACAAAATTTCAGAGGAAAGTCCTCATTGCATGTTTTTCCTGCATAGAAATAGCCCTTCCTCATGGTTTAGACCAGGAAATGGCAAACTGCAACCTGCGAACCAAATTAATCCACTGCCTGTTTTGTGAAGCCTATAAGAGAAGAATGGTTTTTACATTTCCAAATGGTTGGGGAAAAAATTTTAAAGAATATTGCATGTGAAACATTATGTATAAGTTATGTGAAATTCAAATTTCAGTGCCCATCAATGTTTTATGGGAACATAGTCCATATTTGTTTGTGCATTTTCTGTGACTGCTTTTGTACTATATCAAGCTTGCATGGCAACCAAGACTGCATGACCTGCAAAATCAAAAACATTTACTATCTGACTCTTTCCAGAAAAAGTTTGCTAACCCTTTATATAAATAATGGAAACAAAGATTGCCTATATCAATAACAATATGAACTTTCAGTAACTATACTTTATTGATATTTAAAGATAAATCACTTAACCACTGGTAGTTAACCATGACTTATACTGCAATGAAAATTTAGGCAAATCCCAGTATGCCGGTAACAAACTGGGTTTCATGCTGTTCCCTACCTTTGAACTGCCCGTGTCTTCCTTGTTTCCCAAGCACTTTTGTACTCAAGCATAATCAGCGCAAATATCATCTTTATTCAGCCTTCCCCTGTCTCAGAGACCTTCAGTTCTTTCCTCCTCTGCTATAGCATCTCACACATACTACTCCATCACAGCACACTGTGGTTATAATTCTCTGTCTTCACATCTCCCTCCCCCGGGATACTATGAGTTTCAGAAACAAGAACTCCATTTTCATGTAATGAATACGTCAGTGAATGAATTATTTCAACAATAATAAAGCACTATGTATGTCAACAGACTTTCCATCAGAAAAGCATTTCACAGTCTGAATGCCATTTTAACTAAGCTTTCTTTATTGGCTATTTCAGCCAGAAATCTAGTACAAACTGTTAGAAAATGTAGAACAGATCTTTCCTTAGGTTTGCATCTGGGAGAATAAACTGCAGAGTACAAAATGGGGTTTGTTCCCATGCCTGTGCCCTTGACAGGGAAGAGTCACATAGATCATTACATGCTCAATACTTTGCTTCATGTCCTTGGTCTTAAATAGTGACTTATCTTTCAATGGCTACCACGTGAAGGGCTTGAACAGCAGGTATAAGGTTAAGTTAACAGTGTTTTCTTATAAGGCAGTTACAGTGGATGCATGTGTCTGATACCACATTGCCCCCTTTTGGCCATAAGCATGTAGAATCTAAATTTTAGGCTCATACAATGAAGGTTAAATTGACCAGAGAACATGGTACTGTGCAAATTAATATATTTTTCTATTTGTTTCATCTATTATTTATGTCATTCTTTACTCTTTCCATGTTGATATAAGTAAATTTTCTAAGTACAACAAGATAAAGTTACATAAATGAGGAAATCAGGATATGAGAATTTTGGGATAGCTAAGTAAGATAAAATCAGAAAGGTTTTCTCATTTAACAAGAAAGTAAGAGAGCAACCACAACACACAGCTTTTCACTTTTCAGTACCAAAATTTGGCATGAACTAAGAGTTAGAGACTAAAGATTGGCAAAAACCTGTTGGTTTCTAGAGTATGTGTGCTATGCAGCTGATAGAGCTAATGCCAATTCTAGAACGCTTCCCCTGCATCTATGGAGAGATAACTGACAATTTAATAGGTTTCTGATTATATATCACCTTGCACTTTTTAGCTGACATATAGATATACAGATATATAACAATGTATAAGTCTTAAGCTAATTATCATCAACACTTAAACATGGCTAGCATTTTTGTGAATCTTTCTGAGCAACCCAAGTTGTGTAGTGACTGAATATACTTAATTCTACGTGGTGTTGAATGCTTGCTATTCTGCATGATTCATTATGCATGGGTTACTTTCTTTACCTCTCTTAAGACAGCAGTGAGGACAGCCAGCATCTTTGTAGTCTTCATGCTGTGTGTATCTAAAACAAAACCTTGAACATATCTAGGTAGGCATTGCATGCTGCTGGTAATGTATGGCCTTAGGTACCAAGGAGACAATGTGGTTATATTGATGACATTGTACATTTTATTTATGCATTTATTTACACAGATGCAAATTTTGTTCTGATCAAGACCTCTCAGTTTTGCTCTTTGCAATTCACTTCTCTTTGATACACCTGAATGTAAACTTTAGCTCCAACCCACAGACAATTTGAACTCTGCCAGGTTATGATGTATTAGTCCACTCTCTGACAGCATTCCGGGCTCCTGGCAAGTTTAGGCATAAGACATGAACCAGATATTTGCAAAGCCTGGATTTGAAATCTCTGAGAGTTGAAAACAAGAGGAGAATAAATCATTCTTACAAATGAGTGGGGACCAAAAAGAGCTGATCTTGAAGGACTCACATCCCAATTAACATGTATTCAGAGGGAACAACAATGTATTTGATGTATAGGTTAATATGAATAGGAGTAATAAACAAAACAGATCTACTCACTAGAGATCCCCAGAACTAACCATATGAATGACTGAGCAGGTGGTAATTATGTGGTGGTACAAATGATAATAACTTCTAACCATCCTTCACAAACATCATCACACCATCTGCATGATGATTTGTTATTGCTATCTCAGACCCTTTTCAGGTAAGAGAAAAGCTGAAACTCAGTGAGTCTGTCTGGGGTCGGGTCTCCTGGTATCATAATTCAACACAGAGATTCTCATTTAAGTGATTTTTTGATGGTGTATTTTTGGGTCAAGGGAAGCAGAATAGGGCAGGGAAGAAGTCATATCCAGTGTTGGGTTCACCTGTGGTCTGACTCAGCTGGATTCAATTGATTGTGCTGGAGCATGAATGGCACCATGTTGAGGTTGGATTTTTGAACACTGGCATCAGGCAGTCATTATCTGTGAGCTGCTTTCAGCAGGAAAATGTAACCTCTTAGGCATTTTCCCCACGAGGCAGCTCCCTGTAATGAAGGACCACTATCAGGAGAAGGGTAGAGCTCTGCCATTAGAAGCAGCTGGAAATGGGTGCACCAGACTGACAGGAGGATCTAAGTAGGGCACCAGCAGTACCTTCCACAGCGTTAATTCGTTGGCAAGGTTGCTGCAGCTTCTAAATGGCCGAGCTCTGATCTGCTTAAGCTCTTGTCCTTAACTACACAGGCATGGATTTGCCTATCTGTCCTACTATTGAAAGCTTTATACAACTAGTATATTGTTTTCAGGACGTACTTTGTGCCAGACATGGTGCTTAGAGCTGGAAAACGAAATACACTGATCAGGAGTGGAATGTGGTTCAACTTTCCTGCGCCATTAACTCGTGATCTTCAGGGGAGGCCTGGGCCAACCTGGTAGTGGGCTGAGACATTAATGCTTGTTTTTGGCTTTTTTCCCTAAAGGCTGATGAGACGCAGGATGTGATGCATTTTAATTACACTGCATGGCCTGATCACGGCGTGCCCACAGCAAATGCTGCAGAAAGTATCCTGCAATTTGTACACATGGTCCGACAGCAGGCCACCAAGAGCAAAGGCCCCATGATCATTCACTGCAGGTGACCTCATCAGATGCATTTTGTGTTCAATATCAGGGTTTTTTTTTAATAAGTGAAGTAGCCCGTAATTTCACAATGTGGATCAGATTTAATAATAAATGAATTCAATTTTTTAATCTGTGGTTACTTGATGTCTTATTATATATACGAATTGCTTATATTGTGGATATCTTGTATCTGTAGCCTACGATATTATTATTATTCTCATTTCAGAAGGAAAAAACTGAGGAATACAGTGATTAAGGGATTTACACAAGTTCATACAACTAGAATGGGGAGGAATTAGGATTCAAACCTGGGTACACATGTCTCCAAAGGCTGTGCCCCATAAGGATTCTGAGGGGTTATAACATGGATAAATATAAGGTCAAATGATTAATAGCTTGTAGCAGTTCAAAACAATATAAGCAGACACAAAAGCAATAAGAGGGGGGAAAGATTAAAATATTTGGCATATTAAGGTAAACATATTTGCTATGCTTGCTCTTCAATTTTGTTTCTAAATTTCCAAACAGCTAGCATGAAAGGGGATAAATGATCCATTAGGCTGTCAAAAATCAAGGTCCACACTAATTCAGTTGCCTTTGAATTTAATGTCTCCTTCCTACCAAGAGAACCAAGCTCCATCAAAAAACATCCCTGTGACACAATATTGCTGTAAAATTTTTATGCAACTTCAAGATTCTACCTCTGACTGCATATCAGAGGTAGAAGAGGGATAGAGGTGTCAAGGGAAACATTGGCAGCCAGGCCAATATGAGCAGATAAATCTATAATCCCAGATCCAGCATGTTGGCCTTTTTGAATTAGAATGGATAGGCTATGATTGTGTGTGTGTGTGTGTGTGTGTGTGTGTGTGTGTGTGTGTCTGTGTGTCCTTGAAAGGGTGCTTCATAAGCTACTAAGTTTCTTTTTAGGGAGGATGTTACTGCTGTCAACCCACCTTTGGTTTTCACAGTTTAAAAGCTATGTGTTAGCATATGAAGTCATCTCTTCTCAAAATGGTACTTTCTAAGAGCAGAAAATAAAGCTGCTCGACCATGGGGTCAAAATCAAATAATTCTTTTCACAGCAGCTAGCAAGTACGGTGCTGGATGTGACTGTACAGGTGCCCATTCAGTGGCAGATTATTTTATCTGAGAAGTCCCAGGAGGGAGAGTTGTCTAGTGGAGAAAGCCGATTGGGCTCTGAACTCAAGGCTTATAGTGTTGGATTTTTCTCCTAGCAAATTCCGCATATGAATTGGTTTCAAATTTCTGTTTTCCTAAAATCTCTTCCTAATTCAGAATGTAGAACCTTTTGGCTCTTTTATCTATGGATGATCAGAAGAAAAGAAAAGTTGACTCTAACCTATAGAACTAGGGACTGTCATGGGCAATTAGTTGACTGGCACATACCAGTTTAGTTCAATTCATGCTCTGAGCCCTGGGATCTGAGGACTGGACAAGACTGGGCCTGTGTATTTAATTTTATTTATTTATTTTAAGGCAACTATCTAAACAATCCCTGGGAGATCGAAGCAGGCCCAGGACCCACTAGAAGAGCATGTGTGCTACAAGGAAGGTCTGAGATGGTAAACTGAACTCAGGGTTAAAAGTGCACAAATTGCTATGTCCCCAGAGCTAGAGTCAAGATGTGGCCACCTCAACTAGACTTTTGAACTAGGCATAAGGAATAGAACTCTGAGGCTGTTCATGAGATGGGGCACTGTTGATGTGCATCAGTTCCTTAAGGGCAAGGACCAACTCTTGGGAGTATTCAACATGGAATCATTACTTTTCTCCTGAAATGGCCTAGGGGAAGGGTGGCCAAGGCTGTGCAAATCCATATTCTCCTTAAAGCAGGAAACAATGATAACTGGAAATGTGACATTACCAGGAACAGCAACTACATCTGCATTCTTAAGTATCAGTTAAGTGGAAAAGTTTAGTCTCCTTTTTTCACAGTGATGCAAACTTTTTTTCTGTATAGTAATGTCTGGTTTATTTTTAACAGTGAGGAGTCACTGTGTAAATAACATATTGGTGTGAACCTTCTTTTACAGTGCCGGCGTGGGGCGGACAGGGACGTTCATTGCCCTGGACAGGCTCTTGCAGCACATTCGAGATCATGAGTTTGTGGACATCTTAGGGTTGGTGTCAGAAATGAGATCATACAGGATGTCTATGGTACAGACAGAGGTAGGAACGCAATCGATATGTACTTTTTCATTTTCCCTTGACTGAAAACTTACTATTATTCACCCACATATTTCAAAACAATTGTCTCGATTTGCTTTGTATCTGCCTTTCTCATTTTCTTATTGTGTATGTTTCAAACTTCTTCAAGATATGAAAAAAATAGCTATCAGCCTCTAGGACAGTGTATGGGGTTACACTTTGGCTGGCGTCCTATGCCTTTTATATGGATGTGTTTGCAATAGAGTAAAACCTCTTCCAACAGAATGCAAGTTCGCAACCGCCAATCTGGGGAAATGCTGCCTAATGGAGATGACAGAACTGATGTGATTTAATTTATATTGGAAATGCTGGAGTGATTCAATAAGCACCTGTGTGGGCGCAGAAACCAGAGTGTAATCGCTTCTTCATAAGCCTAGTCACCCAGCCCCACTCTGGACTCCTTAGCTTCAGGAGGACAATGGTTCCTCTTCTGAAGGAGGGTGGTGGGGAGGAGGGCTTGCTGCATGGAAGGCAGCCTGGAAGGCAGCCTGGCCTGACCTCTTACCAAGGGATTAAACCCGGCTTTGGACTTCCTCACGCTCTTCTCATCCAGCACCACTAGGTGTCAGAATGATTCAAAAAGCCCCAAGTAAGGGCTGTCTCTCCAGCTCTGTGTGTTTCTCCTTTCCCATCCTGTTTACTTTTCTTTCCTCCTACCCTCCCCAGGCTCATCTGAGCAAAGCTTGGCACAGATGTTTCAATGTATTTATTTCTGAGCTGTAGCAGGATTGCACCAGCTTTGAAAGAGTAACCCACTAACATTCAGAAGTCTCATTGTGAGCCTGCTCAGTCTCAGGCCTGCTGCCTTCTAATTTACTGTGGTAGGGACATATGCATCACCTTGTTATCATAGGTTTAAAATGTCTGGTTTCCAAGAGAAGCCCCCTACCTAGTGATTAAATAATGCTTTATTAATCAATCCATATTTTGGGCTTTCACTCTCATAAATTTATATCCTAAGATGTGATTAAAAATTCCCATTATATGCATATATATAATATTATATATTAATATGTATGTTAATCCCCAAGCTTCAAAGGGCTACTACTCCATATTTTAAAGTATCCTGGATTTGATGGATTGTCTGCACCATTCACTTAATTTATAGCTCTTATGACTTTATAGACTTTGATTATAGCCTGTTTGCTTTTGATTTTTCCCAACTACAGAATCTTAATCCCTTTTTAAAAACTACCTTCACGCAGCAGACACTTCATCCCAGTCTCAGCTTTATTATTTTTCTTCAGGTGTGATAATCACACAACACTAGAGCAGCCACATGGGGCTTTCTGCAAAGACAAGAAAATATTTTGTTTTCTCCCTTCCTTGCCCCAAGTTTTAGACGTCAGGCTTCTTTTTTTATGGCAGCATTTCAGGTTGATATCTCCACAGAAACAATTTTTAAAGCATGATATACCTTCCCTGAACTTTCCTTGGGAAATTTATAGTCAGCAAGAGGGGCAGAGGTTCTCCAAGTTACTCATTTTCCCAGCTGTTCTAACTGTACCCTTAAGTTCCCTTGAGATTTTGCAATGGATGTTTTCCAGTTCCTGTTAGTTATTTGAGTCTGCTTTGCTAGTTATGTCTAGAACATCTTGTCCACGTACCTTTTATTTTTCCTCATTCCTCTGCTCTTCATGGTTCAACCCATATTTTTGAATAGGTTGATTTATAACACTGTCCTTCAGCACATTCACATTCAAATCCTGCTGCCTTCTAAATTTATTAATATGAACAAAAAATCATTCTTTTCCCATCAGTCACTAATGATTTGTGAGAGGACAGAATCATCCTCCAGTTGAGATCTGTCTTTATGTATACAATCAACCCAGGAATCAAATACCATCTATGTTTTCAAATTGTCCAACTTTTTCTACACCCATCACTTGACTCTGCCACTCCAACCCACCCTAGAATGGCAGAAGTAACTGATTAAATCAGTCACATCCTCAGGCGCCTATTTGTAAGCTGTGTTTGTTGAATTTTGACCTGCCTTCTTTTTCACCTGACCAGACACACTTCAGGGGCTTCTCCACACAGGTAGGGGGACTGTTAAAAAGACCTCAGCTTTGTCACTGCACAAGTCACATCGCTTTCAAAGTTCTATTTTTCATCTCTAAAATGCGAATGACAATTTTAACAAATTGTTATAAAATACACATTACATGAAATGACAGCATCTAGATGAGTGCCTTAAACCTAAAAAGGGCTACCTGTGGATGGGTGTTTCCTCTCTTGGGCTCTCTTCTACTTTTATCAAATATTTTGTTTGATTTTGTTTGGTTTTCTTCTAATAGCCTCTCCCTGGAGGTCAGTTAAGGCTTTGCTTTGAGCAGACTGTCCTCCCTAATGGGCAGCTTGTATTTCTCAGAGATTCTCAGGATGTGTCTGAAAATAAATAGTTTTTTATTTGCTTTTCCTGTGGGGTTTTGTTTTTTTTTAAAAAAAAAAAAACACAAAGCTTGGCCACTGGGCAGTTATAGAGTGAGAGTCCAAGAAGTCTCTGGCCTTCTGTCTTCCCATGTTGACTTAACACCAGAAACAATTGGAGCAATGTGCGAGATCCTGAGATCACAGCAGTAACTGCAGGGTAGCTGAGGGAAAATGTTTCCCTGAAGCTTGGTGAGAAATACAGAGCAGGTGAAGTTCTAACACAATGAGATCTGAGGTGTTGCTTTTATCCTTTATCTAAAGCTATTACACAGAGGATTCTTCAGCCCCCATGAACCTCTTGACTAGATCTTATGCAGAGGTTATATCTAATAGGACAACTTAGAAACGTCGGGAAATAAATAAAAAGAAAAACTAAGAAATTACTCTTATTTCATGGCACAAGGACAACGAACCTTGGTATTTTGGTGATTTCATGTCAGCTTTCATTCAAGTGTAAAACTTTTTGCCATATATGTGTATATGTTTGTTTATATATATATATATATATATATATATATATATATATATATATATGCACACACACACACATATATACATACATATACATATATATACAAATAAGTGTGTATGTGTGTGTGTGTGTGTGTGTGTATTTGGTACTGCGGATTAAACCTAGGTGTGCTTAACCACTGAGCCATATCCCCAGCCCTTTTTATTTTTTATTTTTGAGACAGGGTCTCACTAAGTTGCTTAGGGCCTTGCTAAATTGCTGATGCTGACTTTGAACTTGCAATCTTCCTGCCTCAGCCTCCCAAGTTGCTGGGATTACAGGCGTGCACCACTTCACCCAGCCATTTATATATATATTTTACATGCTGATTTTTCACTTAGCATTTGACTATGTATTGTATCACAGATTGCCTAAAATTCTATAAATCTCATTTTAAATACCACTTCGTTATAGATACACTGTGGCTTACATAAAGCTTTCTTCTTTATATGAATCATTGAATTGGATATTTTTAAACTTTTTGCTATTATCAACACTATGATTTGCGTTCATATAATTTATTAGCACTTTATTAATTTTACCTCCACCAACAATAAGTAATGATGACTGCTTCAACACACTCATTGAATTGTTACTTTTTTCCCTCCGTAGCTTTGCTCACTTTATAAAAAATTGGGGAAAAATAGCTATTTTAATTTACATTTTTACTTCTTGGCCATTTTTGCCTATGTTTTAGTATTTCCTCAGTTTACTTAAAAAATCATTTAATAAGCATGTAACTAAGTGCTAGGCATTAAGAATAAAAAGACATAGTACGTGCCTTCCAGGAATATCTGGCCTAGTGGTTGCTAAACTATACTTACCTATTTGCATGTATTACTGATTTGTGTGACTTTTTAACAAAAATAAAGTTATTAACACTTTGTCATAACTTTGGAAAATATTTTTCACTTGTAGTTTCTTGTTTGCTTTTTTATTTTATTCTTTACCATTTTTTGCATAGTTTGGAATTTTTATTTGTAACTTATTCATGGCTTTTAATTTTAGAAATTCCTTCCCTAAAATAATCAGAGAGGAATTAACCTATAATAACCTTTCTTTTGTATTTTTATCATTTTATTTATGAAGCTTGTTGGAATTTACTTCAGTATATAATGAGATAGCAATAATTTTTTTCAAAATGATCTCATGATTTACTGATTGCATATTAATCACTTTTAGCATTATGGAGTGATGAGCTAACATAATTCTTGGTGACTATAACTGATAATACTGTATTATGTACTTGAAATTTGCTAAGAAGGTAGATCTTAAGTGTTCTCTTCACCAAAAAGGGGGAGGGGGAATTAACCATGTGAAATGATGCACATGTGTTAATTTGTTTGATTATAATAATCCTTTCATGATGTATGTCAAATCACCACGTTGTATGTCTTATTATATATTAGCCGGGCGCGGTGGCTCACGCTTGTAATCCCAGCACTTAGGGAGGCTGAGACAGGAGAATCGCGAGTTCAAAGCCAGCCTCAGCAATGGCGAGGCACTAAGCAACTCAGTGAGACCCTGTCTCTACATAAAACACAAAATAGGGCTGGGGATGTGGCTCAGGGGTCAAGTGCCCCTGAGTTCAATCCCCGGTA
>PVHX01000535.1:0-119026 GCA_004024805.1 Geosciurus inauris | reverse complement strand
TCATTAAAATTCTCATAGTAATAAAATGTGTTATCTTTGCACATATCTGCATGAAAATGTCTTGCTCTGAAACACGCTTTTGTCTTTTGCTGTAGGAGCAGTACATTTTTATCCATCAGTGTGTTCAGCTGATGTGGATGAAGAAGAAGCAGCAGTTCTGCATCAGTGACGTCATATATGAGAATGTTAGCAAGTCCTAGTTCTGAATCTGGAGCAGTAAGTAGAGAAGTGCCCATCACAGGTGCTGTGTCTTAGAACAGTGGGAGGGGTGGGATGGCATGAGTCAGAAGGTAGAGTAGCTATTGGTATTGGCATTAGTAGCCTTTTATATCCACACTAGTCTCTGTCCAACTCTCAGCACACAGGGGTGGTTGTAGGCAGAAACAATGACCATAGCAGATTTTTGAACTTCAGGTTGGTGGTAGTAACAAGCAGGCCCTTCTGCAACCCATGATGATTTGAGTTCCATTCCCTCTCCCCAGAACTTTAAATCATTCTCATATTGGATTCATGCTTAGAGTAGAGGGTTACCACCATCCAATTGTATCTACCTAGATATTTTGTGCAAATATTTTATTGATTACAAGGATCATGTAAGGATTATAAAGTTACCTAAGCTGGAATGGACACTCCAAAAAAGAAAAACAGTATTGATGATAGAATCTCAGGATAATGGAGTCTGAAAAAGCCTTGATCTCACCCATTATGTGTGAGCATGTACTTGGCAGCTCAGTGAAATCGTCAGTGACACATCCAATTTCCTGAACTCAGACCAATTAGGAGATTGTATTTTGGAGGTGTAATTTTGGGTAAGGTAACAAGTAAGGTGTTATTTAGCTCAGTAAACAGGGTGTGGGGTGATTGTAAATATGCTCAGGCTTGGGGTGACGAAGTGGGGAGAGGGTGGCAGTGCATTGTGGGAGAAATATTGAAAGGATAGGGAGCATATGGGTCAGCAGGATAGATTAGCATTGTATCACTACATCCATTGAGGAAGTTGCAGAGCAGCTTAAAGAAGCAGGAAGGATATAGAATATGGAAGGACAGACTAAATTGCAAGTAGAGAGAGACGTTCAGACACACAGAAAGGAGTCACACAGAAAGACACACAGATAAATTCACATCTACATGGGCTGTTGGGCTGAGTATAATGAAAGCTCAAGGTAGAGTCAGGGGGAAGTTGCTGGTATCCAGGCTGTTTACTGTCTTTCTCTCATTCACAGGAGAGGACACGGCGTGCACCCATGCTCCCTTGCTTCCAGATTTTTGGGGGGGCCCTGCTAGTCATTTTGCTAAAATGAGCCCCAACTTTGTAGTATGTGGCCAAGGAGATAATTTATCTCATAGAAGCACCAGGAAGACTTAGCCTTAAAGAGCCTACAGTGTCTTTTGGACTCTCACTTCTGGACATTTAATGGACCAAATTCAACAGAACACCAGAAAGGTCAAGATGCTCTGCAAAGGACAGGAAGTACAGTACTTCCAAAGAGTTTAGTTGGCCCTTTGCTGGTTGGGCTGAGTTGCTTTTTTTTTTTAAGTGCAATAATTTTTGTATGTGTGTGATTTTATCAGAAAGTTGAATTGTTTTCTGCCCACACCACTGATCAACTCCATAGCCCAGAAAGGAACAGGCATTATCAGCATTCAATTTACCTCTTTATTTAAAAGAGGCATGGCCACACATGAAAAAATGGTTATTCTACTTCAAAGAAATTGAACCATCCATATCTGTATTCCAGCCTTGAAACTGCTGGATCAGGAATGGGGAGGGTGGATGGGGAAGAGGCAGGAGTTCTACCCACAAATCAACCATGTATCATTTCCTATTCCAAATATGAAAAACTGTTCTTCAACTTCAAAGTAGAGTAGAAAAATATTTGTCTTAATTGTTCTAGTTCTTGATGGTTTTCTTCTTATTAACAGTTGGGTGTTTCTTCCTTGGCCCTTCGGGACTAGTGTCACTATCCAGGTCCTTTTTCAAGAAACCAGATCTGGTTCAGAAGGGTTTCAAGTCTGATTTTAAACTCTCTGTCTGAGCAATCTTGGTGCCTAGAGTTTGCATTTCTTGTTCTGTTGACCGGCATATATGTGAGAGCTCTTCCTCTGAGAAGTATAGGTAGTAGAAACGCACTTTCTTTCCCCCAAAGAGCTGGGAACTTACGAAGTTATGGCAATGATGTGCAGCATGCTAGGACAATTACTTGGCTACATTCTTCTGTAATATTGTCAGGCATCTCTATGGATTCCAGCAGAGATTTCATTTTGTTTTGTTTTCTTTTGGGTTGTCAGTTTCATTTTTAACCTGTGTAACTTGTAACATTCTATTCTTTGGATTTTGTATAATTACAGTACATGATTGTGTATCGTGACATGAATACTGTCAAAATGGACATTGATGGCATTGTGAAGCCTGTTGTTCTGTGCCACTTTCTGAGAAATAAGAGGTGAAGGTATGGACTAAGGAAAATATTGAGTTGAAATTAAATACAAGCTGGCTGCTTCACTGTGGCAATGTGGCCATCACAAGCCTTCCTGGGTGTGCTTCCTGGAGGTTTCCTGCCTCTGTGTATCTCATCATCGCCCCTTCCCCTGGCTTCCCTCCATTCCAGATCATCTTCATGAAGTCATAGATATAGGCTCAGTTTAACATTTCATCAGTGACCTTAGCGATGGTGAAGGATGCCAAATGAACAGCTCTGCACCCCACTGACTCTCATCACTGAGAAAGCCTGGCCACAGCAGACCTTGGCAAAGGTCCTTGCAAGCTCCAGCCAACAAGTCTCAGTTTCACCTTGCAGGATGGTTGGCAAAGGATGTCCTCGCATGGCGGGTTCACAGCTTGGGCTCTGGGGGGATTGTCGGTTGTTACTCACCTGCTTCACTCTCCTTCTTGTCTCCTGGCTGCCATCTCTTCCTCATCTCACCCCACTCCTTTATTTCCCTTTTTGGACAATTTAGTAACATATCAGGCCATCTCTGGGAACAGACATGGTTAAAGGAATTTTGTGAGCGTGTGGGTGACATTCTTAGATTTTCATACATGGACAGGGCAGGGGTGGGTGTACCAATCAGGAAGAGTGGATGGCACAGATGGGTAAGGTGACAATTCATTGTCCACATTGCCAAGGAAAAGCTTACAGAAGCTTTGTAGCCAGGAACATGACTTCCCATGAAACAAAGCATTTCATAAATATTTCATGTTTTTCTTGAGCACCCCTTCACAGTAGGGATCAAATAATGCCAGATCAAATTTCCCAAAAGAAAAGAGGAGGAATATGGAGTTTAGACTCAAGGCTCAGAGTCAAGACTATAGAAAGTTCACACATAAGCACTCGGTTAATTCCATCAGAAGTTCCTGCAGTCGTCACTCTATTCTCTGGGGTCCTCAGTTTCAAGAGTGTATGGTGGAAAAAGGATCCATCCAGCAAAATACTTGGGCTTTAATCCTGATAATGACTTTGAAATTTTTCTCTGCTTAGTCTCAGTTAACAAACTGTGGAATGATCTGATAATAGCTCCATGTTTTGTAGGTATGAATACTGGATATGATAATTAATCCAAAGATGCTTGTATCTTGATCTCTTCTAGGACTACTCCAACCATCTGTTTCCGCCCCAGGACCCAACTTTCACATTCAGATGGGAGGCTTCCATGGTCTCTCTATTATTAATTAGTTTTTTTAAAAAACCATTCAAATAATACTCAGTAGTGAATAAACACAGAGGAATTTGTACATGCAATTCACAGTAGCCCATGTGACACAAAGAAAGAGCTAAAGACTTTAGAAATACAAAATATTTCCTTCTGAGGAAAAACTAGGAAGGAAGTTGAAAAACTACCATTAGGATCAAATTTACAAATTTAAAAATTAACGCCAATATATCCATCACTATACATCGTATGATTTTATTGAACTTGAAAAGAAAAAAAGAATGATGAATGGCAAATTTTTTATGCAGATTTCTAATACAGGGTCTACATTTTCCCACTGCAAATTTTAAGTGAAAAGGGTACTAAGGTGTTTTTAATGTCAGGTTGTAAAATGTTTTTCTCCTTTCCTAAAGGCTGTCTCTGTGCCCAGAAGGGTGACATATCTCTCAAAGGAAGCTATGGTGTCAACATGAAACGGAGGCTTTGGGTCTGAATTTTTTGCAGGCCACATGATAGCTGCTTGCAGGAGAATTGGGCCTTAGCCAAGGAGTTAAAGTTACTGAGTCCAATCTCTAAGAGCCAAAATTCTCCCTGCTTTCTAGCAAGGATGCCTTCCTTTACACCTCGGGAAATGCCTGATGCAATGTACTTCAAATAGCTGGCTGGTTTCCTAGCACACAGATCTCTAGGCGGGCACCTGGCACAGGAGCCATGCCTGTAACTGAGTATGACATTCACTTTGGCCAAAAGGGTTAGACAGCAGCAAAAACATGATAGGCAAAACTGCAGACTTCTACCCCCTATTTGCAATAGCCTTACTTAGGTGCATTTGAAGGAATGCCATGGCATCTCTGACCCCTGGCCTTGCAGAACAGTAGGGTTTTTGTTTTCAGTCTCAGTGTTTATCGTAAGCCCTTATCCTGATGGTTCACTTGATTAAAGATGGAGTATAATGTTTAGCTCTGAGAGCTGCATGGTAACAGACATGAACAGACTGAAGGTTGTCCTGGCAGGGTCACCAGAACCGTTAGAAATGCGGGGAAACAAGAGATCACCATAACAACACCTGGGAAAACTGGAACTAACAAACCTGAAGTAAAGAGACATTCATTCCTTCAATCATTCCTTCAGCAAACATTTATCTAATCATGTAAAAGGAGTCAATCAACCAGCTAATGAATGATTTCCTGACTGCTCGCAATACGTTAGGCACTAGGATGAGCACAAATGGAGCCATATGCTGGCTTCTAAAAATATATTAAGAATCAGAGTTTCCTGGTTGTTGGAAGGAGAGAAAACATTAGTCAAGTCTTTCTCAACATTTTCTTCCTATATCTCCCAAAGTGTTGTCAATTTATCCTTTGGACATGCCCATATGCTTTCTTTTCAATGATTTGTTTGACAAAACAATAGGTACCTGTTGCTTTTGTTACTTTTCAGCCACCAGAGACTCTGCTGTATTCACTCTTCCTTGATGAGCATCACCAAGCTAGTCCTACTGTCCCACTCAGAGCAGGACTCTCAACCTCTCATATCCCTGACAGATGGCTAAATCTCAACTACTGAGCATGCCCAGCATGGGGAATTATTACTTCACCAGGCAGCCTATCCCTTCATTTTTCAGAAACTATTTTCTTTCTTTTGTTTATACATCTAAGGAACTTACGGCATTAAGAATGCATAAATCATGTCTCTCCTAGGTACAGACTGGAAACCCAGGTGTACTTCCCCATCTCAGTAAAGACGCAGGTGCTGTGTGTGACACTGCCCATGGCTGCTTTGAATAGAGGAATGGCTTCTTTCTTGGCAGCAAAAGGGGTGACATTTACACCAACTTTCAGGGCAGTAATGGCAGTTTCTTTTTTTGATGTGCTTGGCTTTTCATATACATATTCTCTTAACTTTGGAATATAGTTATGAGGTAAGAATACCCACTAAAAAGGTAAACAATGTGAGAGATTAAGAGGCGGTGTGGGGCTGGGGGTATAGCTCAATGGTAGAGGAGTGCTTGCCTAGCATTTTCAAGGCACTGAGTTTGATCCTCAGCACCATAAGAAGGAAGGAAGGGAGGGAGGGAAAAGGCAAGCAGGCCGATTAAATTAAATTACAAAAAGTGTTGGGTCGTATAGTGACAGAAGCAGGATTCCTGACCTAGCTCTGTCCAGCCTCAAACCCTTCCCGCCGACCCGCACTACTTCATGTTGCTTCTCATTATACTCATCATTGGTAAGGTGTAACAGAATAGAATTAATTGCTCCATCTCCAGGTTATGTGTTTAATATAAAAAGTAACCTGTCAATTCTGTTTCTTTTTTTTGTGTGTGTGTGGGGGGGGGGTACCAGGGATTGAACGCAGGGGCGCTTAACCACTGGGCCATATCGCCTGCCCTTTTTTATGTTTTATTTAGAGACAGGGTCTTACTGAGTTGCTCAAGGCCTTGCAAAAATTGCTGAAGCTGGCTTTCAACTCACAATCCTTCTGTCTCAGCCTCCCAAGCTGCTGGGATTACAGGTATGTTGCCACTGTGCCTGGTTTAACCTGTCAATTTGAGAAATGGTTGTATATGTGTGTGTGTGTGTGTGTGTGTGTGTGTGTGTGTGTGTGTGTTGCTAGGAATCAAACACAGGAGTTTATGCATGCTAGGCAAGCACTCTACTGAGCTACATCCCCAGTCTGAGAAATAGTAACTTTCCAATCCTCTAAGAAAAGCATTCATTTATTGGACGTCTCATCCCAAGCTCTGAGGAAGAGGCTTGTGACTAAGGTACATTTGACCAGGTCCCAAATTCAAGGATTTCACATTCTAATATGGGAAGTCAGAAGTGAAAATAAGGGCAACAAAGTGTTACAGATGCTGTGATACAAACACATCAAACATCCAGTGTAGGTCTGGGGGAACAGCATTGGTGGTATAGTGGTAAGCATTGCTGCCTTCCAATGTAGGCCCAAGAGAAGAATAGGTGATTTGGGGGCGGGAAGTAGGATCAGAAAAGAATATACTGTCACAGTAAAGTCTTTATAGAACCACATTTAACAGTACTCATGACATACATTCACTCCAGCATTCAGCAGACATTCTTAAAACCTCCAGAATACAGCACTCACTGGAGCCCAGATAGGTGACCAATCATCCAACCCTGCCTCTGTACCTTTATTTCTTGGTAAAAGTGATGATTTCTAAGGCTGCAGCTCAGGGATTACTCAGCAGAACCAGTGGACATATTATTAATACAAATGTAAGACAGCACATTAGAACTACGTTTACCAGAACTTTGCAGTTAGGTT
This sequence comes from Geosciurus inauris, assembly GCA_004024805.1. Classification (NCBI taxonomy): domain Eukaryota; kingdom Metazoa; phylum Chordata; class Mammalia; order Rodentia; family Sciuridae; genus Geosciurus; species Geosciurus inauris. The sequence continues at coordinate 112,090 of PVHX01000535.1, read as the reverse complement.
GAAGCCATGTGACTGAGTTCCAACCAATGGAAAGGAGAGTTCCTGGCCCAAGAACCATGAAAATTACCAGAAACACATCTTTTTCTCTCCCTCTCCCTCCCTCCATGTGTGTCTCTCTCCCCCTACCCCACCCACCCACTGTGACAGACATGGTAGTACCAAAAGATGGAAGGAGCCTGGGTCCCTGAATCACCACTTGAATGAGGAATACCTGCCTGCCTTGGCTCATGATGTTATCAGGGAGGAGATTTCTATCATGTGGACACTGATAGTCTAGTATTTTCAGAGTAATTCACCTGCCTTTCATTTATGTGGCAGCACAAGGATATAAACAACCATGTTTGCTCTCAGTCAAAATGGGAGTTTTTCAGGACAGTGGTGTGTGACTACCCAATAAAATGCTCATAAGACAGGTTAAAGATGACAGTTGAGTACAGGGTCAACCAACAATGCAAAACAAGGGCTCAGGGAAAGACCACAGAAGCAATGATGGTGCTGTCAATAACTTTTTAATGGAAATATATACATTCTTCCCCAGAAGTGGTTTTCCTCCAAATTAGGTGTCTCCTGATATTTTGCTTTTGGTTTGTTTGTTTACTCATTTTTTTAAAAAATTGCTTTCCAAATCCTGTAACAAGGCCACTGCTTAGGAAACCTACTGCAAAAATTTTAAGCTTTACATTAGTCCATTTGTTCTGAATTGGAGTACTCTATTCCTATTAACAACGGACCTCAGAGTAGTTTCACACCAATAAAAGCCAAACACAGAGGGAGCCCTGAGGCTTGACATGTGGGGCCATACCAGGCAATCTAGTGGCTTGCACCGTGTCTATCCTGGTGAGCTCCAGGGCTGTTGATAGAAGTTCAAAGCCAGCTGACATAAAATAGAAGAACATCAAACAGTCCAAAGGGCTCTTTAAACTAGGAAAATTTATGAGCAACTACTAACTTCACTATAAATACAAAACAGATTGGTCTTGGAAGGAATCCTTCGTGTCCTAAGCAAAACTATATTACATTGTCCCTTAGCCAGAAAACTTGGGAAGCAGTACAGGAAAGGGCCAGCAGTATAGCAGAGCAGAGCAGTTTAGAACATGAAACTAGGGCTGGAAAGAGATGGGAGCTAAGACCCTGCTGCCAACTGTGACTTCACTATATCATCTATGAAATGACACAGTGATAGTACCTCTCTCAGAGCATCTTAGTTCAGGCTACTGTAACAAAGTACTATAGTCTAGGTGGCTTATTAAAACAGAAATTCATTTCTCATAGTTCTGGAGGCTGGAAATCCAAGATCAGGGTGCCTACATGGTTGGCTTGGTGAGGGCCCTCTTCTAGCTTACAGTCTGCTAACTTCTCTATCTTCACATGGTGAAAGAGTGAGAGAGCTGTCTGGGGTCCCTTGGATAAGGACATTAATCCCATTTGCAAGGGCTCTATCAATTATTATGATATAATTATTTCCCAAAGTCCCACCTCCTATCACATTGGGGGTTAGGATTTCAACATACAAATTTTGGTAGGACACATTCAATCCATTGCATAGGGCTTCAAAAAAATAAATCACATGTCTGAAAACAGTACCTGGAATAACTTAGTATAGTACATGAACACCCAGTACATGCCAACCTCCCACAGTCTCCAAGGGCCACCCTGGAATTCTTTGATAAATTTAATAATAGCATCTGAAACTGGTACCTGAGCCAGACTGGCTCAGTTTCCCCAGGGCAACACCTGAATTCCCTTCCCCCTGCCCCTATCCTCAGAGTCACAGACCTCAGAATATAAATATGTCATAGACATGTGGTACCAAAGCAGGAGCTGCTCTTCCAGATGAGAATCCTAGATTGCCAGGCCTGGCTTGGAATTTCATTATTTAAAAGCAAATGCATCAGCAATGTGTGTGCTTTATGTCCAGTGTATGCCACCCACGTGGGAGGGGTAGCGCAGGATTCATAGTGAAGACATCTGCAGTTCTGAAGACAATCTGTGCAAGTTCATTGTACCAAAATTGTGTATAAAAATCTCGCTATTTCTAAGAGGAGGAAGTTGATTTGTACAAAGCTTAATATGCAGTTATGCCTGGGTCAAGTTAAGAACAGAGGTTGGGAGGAAGGAGGCACCATGTGTGAATGTCACTTAATCCCTCTGTGAACCAGTTTCCTTGTTTGTTAATGGGAGTAACAAGTGCTTCTCCCGCAAGGTTCTGATGAGGATTAAATGTAAAACCCTTGGCATAGTGCCTGGTGGTTTGGGGATGTTGAGTGGCAGCAATTGAAAAAGTATGGTTAGAGTCACAGAGCTCTGCACTATGATGCTTAGGAGCAGTGTGACCTTCAGAAGTCAGAAGTCACCTACTATCTCTAAGCCTGTGTGTACACAAGCACACACACACACACAATGTCTTCTTTTTGGAGTTGTGTTAAAACTAAGAATTGGTTGTGTAAAGCACTAGCCAAGGACCTAGCAGAATAAGCATTGAATAAATTCTATATGATTCTTCAAATCCGTGAGTCTCTCTCTTTCTCATAGCATATTTAGACCACCAAACCATCCTACTCCTTCCAGCACGAAGACATGCGCAGGGTGAGTGTGCCTCTTGGGTTTCTCCATTCCCCATGAGCACACTTAGGATGAGCACACTGGTCCATGTGGTTTGCTCCCTGGAACAGCAATAATAATCCTCCTTGCTAAATGTTGTTAAACTTGGAGTTGACAGACCTGTAAGAGGCAGAGGACTTATCTGCACATAAAATGTCCCCTAGTGGTACAGGAAACTCCAGTTGGACAAATGCTAAAACAACTTGGAAGCCTTTCCCAAACATCTAAATAATTCTACCCTAGAATAAGATTGGTTTTGTAGATGAGGAAATAAACCACTTCTGCCATTTTCCTAAGGTAAAATACGTGCACATTTATTGGCTACAGAATAATAGCTTGCTATAGGATATTAATGCTCCCAACTTTCTCACTATGCAAAGGACTGTACTTTTGGAGCTAGAAAACAGCTTATGGCGGTTGGCTGAGCCTGGGGCCAATAACTCTACTGGTTCCATTCATTCATTCATGTGAAGTAAATCAGTTCTTTACCACCTGCCCACTAGAAGCTACAGGGGACCCTCTCACCATAGTCACTTGGAGTAAATGTGTATCTATTGCTAGTTCTGGCCTGGCTATTCCAGGGAAGATTGAAGCTAAAATCAGCTAATTTTGGCCCTCATTTCTTGGGATCAAAACATAAATGTGGAACTTAACAGAACTCCAAAAGTAATTTTCCAATCTAAACAAAATAAAAGGGTAGCCAGCTTTCTGAAATTACCCAAAGATGTAAATGACTGAGATTAATAGCTATATTTCCAAGTCTGACGGGGAACAAGAAGCCCACAGTCAGCCTCCATGATTCCCTGGAAGGGCCTTTAGGGAGGAGGGAACTTATGGGACCAGCAATTTCCAAAAGAGACTCAATGTCTCCTTTGCAGCTTCATCCAGAGAAACTGATCCCACCTGTTTTATACAGTGGTACACTACGTAAAATTCCATTAAAAGAAATCTTTTCTGCTTAAGTACTTTTTATACACTGACCTATGATATCTGAGAGAAAAGATTTGCATGATATTTAGAAATCCAAGAAAAATAAGTCCAAATTTAGTTGTTTCACTTGCCATGTGACCTTTTTTATAAACTACTTATCTGAGTTTTTAATTTCCTTATTTGTAAATTGGGAATGTATATTAAATTTGCGGCATACTCGAATTCAACTAATTTCCTGTAAGAATGGGAGGGCAGAAAGTCTTAGCATATGATACCAGCTCAGAGTAAGAAACTATAAAATAAGACAAATTGAAATACCCATAGATTTTTATTTATGTATGTGTGTCTGAGCATAAGTATGCATGTGCATGTGTGGTATGGATTATACCCAGATTTTCCATAGACCAAAAGACCTGTCTGTTCATTTTTTGGAGATACCAGGAATAACCAAAGCTTAGGAAATTGTTTTCTACTCCAAAGCCATCTGAGAGGGAAAAGATTGTTTCAGGCCTTTCCCACCCAAGGCATCCCAGAAAAGGTTCAGGAATTGAGCCAAATGACTGGGGCTACATTCAGGAAGGAAGGAGCCCATGGGATCAGCCTGGACAAGACCATCTGGGCCTGGCAGAAGTCCTGGTTCGTTGCCCATCTCCTCTCAGCACCAATCTAAAGGCTATGTGCCTCAGGCTGTTCAGGAGCATCAGCTGTTAAAATGTCTCAATACACACAGAAATCCAGCACCAGGCCCTCAACTCTCAGAGCTCTTGATAGCCACATCTTCTTCCCCAATTCAGTTCATCATTTGATTGCATAGTGAGTTCTGTTTATCAGAACTTGGCTAGTGTTTTTAATTTTTAACCTTTCTTTCACAAATGTGATGAGATAAACCAGAACATTTAGATATTACAAGATAATTTTCTTTTGCTAAGACTGCTCACTACCTGTGACTCCAAAACTGAGGATTTTCCATAAAACTAAGCTCAGCGCACTGGTGTTTTCTTGTCTTCAACTTTGAGGATGGAAAAACCAAAGAAGCAAGTAAAGAAGGTTGTGAAATGATTCGGGAATAGGTCTTGAAAATGTAGGAGAAAACAAGGGATGGGGAACAAAGAGATTGAAAAGAGAATGGGTGAGAGAAAAGAGACACGGTTTAAAATGGAATTCCTATATAGGACCAAGAACTGCTGAATACAAACCCTTCTCTGGGCATGGCCTACAACCACCAGTTTTATGAGCACTTTGTTTTGTTTGTTTTAAATAAGTAAAAGAATATCTAAGACTTCCATCCCCTTTCAATTCATCCCAAGGGGCCATTTATATAACTCTACAAAGATCTTTCATGCTAGATATTAACTTAAAGGTGTATCCTTTGGGAAAAACTAAATGTCACAAACATAAAATTACAGTCTCAGAGAAATCAGTACTGCTAGTTTTAAGAGATAATTTCCCCCCAGGAGATCAATGAGATTAGCTGCAGGGATAAATTGTAAAGCAGTTCTTTAGACTGTATGTTCTTTGATGGCATATCTAAGTTTCTCTTTGAATACCTCATTCTTAAAGTAGACACTAAGTATTTACTGAATCAACGTTATCTTATGCTGAGAAAAAGCCTTCAGATAAACTCCTTTATTGAATCTCTACAGTTCTCTAATATTGCAAGCATTGGGAACCAGGTAAGAAGACCCAATCCAGTAAGATCTCTACCCAACCCCTAGTGCAGCCCCTACCCATTTAATTGAAGAAAACGAATAAATTTCAAAATTTCCTAGTTTTTCTTACAGAAAAATATGAAAAGAGGAATTTTAGGGAATTAGAGGACCTGGCACATTTAGTTTCCCATGACTTAGTGCCTATTAAAAAAAAAAGGAAGAGATAAAATCTATTGGCTACTTTTTATAAGCAGAACAAGACTATAATCTTTAGGGCAAGGAACTCACTGGCTCTCTGCCCAGGGATAATTCCCCAACTTCAGTACAGTATGCTAGGATCCAAGCAGAGCAAGTTAGCTTCACTGAGCTGAGGAGACAAAGATCAGAGTTCAGGACTCTAGAAGCAGCTGAAATTTTTAAGGAATGGTACCAGAGTGGAGAGAATTGTGCACAGAGTGGTTACAGAAATCGGTAAGTGAGTCTACCATGAATCCTTGACACAGGGCAACATAGCCCAGTGTTTACCAGAGAGTGGCTGCTACAAGATTAAGAATAAAATAGAGCTACCAGAAGACACTGTGTCGAGGGACACTGAAGTCCAGCCCAGAAAGAAAGAGGAGACTTATTTGGCACCTTTTAATAACCTGGGAATCTAGCTGAAATGTCAAATATCCTGGGCATTCATCCAAAACAAAACACCAAAAAAGGTCACATCTTAGAACTAAGAAGCCCACTGCAGAGTAAAAATGATTCAAGTACTAACAAAACCTACAGCCAAGCCTGCCTGACAAGATTTGCGGAGGAAAGAGTTTTTAGAGCAAGTCCCAATAAGTTAGAGAATCATGAAAAACATACTGAGTTTTCCATGTTCCATTCTAACAAAGCATAAATGCCTGTACAAGTCAAGGTAATCAGCCAGCATGAAACCGCCTACAAGAACAGGAATAAACATACCTCAAAGATAGATAAAAATATTCCAGCGTATCTTAAGCATGTTATTAACAATGTCAAATAGAGAATAAAAATTATGACTTATTCACAGAAATTAAAAAAAAGGACCCATATGGGATGTGATGGGGGAAAAAATCAACAGGAAACTGAGCATGGAAGGCCCCCAAACTGAACTTAGCAGATGTCTGAAAAGTTGCTTTTATGTGCTTTAAAAATAAAACAAAGTACATTTAAGGAACTAAAGGAAAATAGTATTTTAATGAATGAGCAGACAAAATCTCAGGAAAGTGATGAAAGCTATATAAAACAACCAAGTACAAATTCTTGAACTGATTAAATAATTAAGACAAAACTTCTATGAATTGTCTTTTAAAAAATTGAAAACCAGAATATTACAGAAAAAAAAGAAGTGGTGAACATGAAAACCAGAATTTTGCAATCTGAAGAATAGGGAGAATGATTTTTTAAAATTAACAGAAATTCAAAGATTTTCAAGCTCACAACAAGTTGTTTAATATATATGTAAGAGGAGAATAAGGTAAGGAAAGGAAAGGGAAAGGAGAAGGAAAAATATTAGAAAAAATAAGGTCTTCCTGCACCTAATAGAAGAAAAAGTAGGCCCAAATCTTCATCATGTTGGATTAGGCCCTGACTTCCTTAACAAGACTCCTAAAGCACAAGAAATAAAATCAAGAATCAATAAATGGGATGAATTCAAACTGAAAAGCTTCTTCTCAGCAAAAGAAACAATCAGTGAGGTGAAGAGAGTCTACATTTTGGGAGCAAATTTTTGCCAAATGCACATCAGATAGAGCACTAATCTCCAGGGTATATAAAGAACTCAAAAAAACTTAACAACAAAGAAATAACCAAATCAATAAATGGGCTAACTGAACAGACATTTCTCATAAAAAGATACACAATTGATCAACAAACATATGAAAAATTGTTCAGCATCTCTAGCAATTAGAGAAATTCAAATCAAAACTAAGATTTCATCTCCAGTCAGAATGGCAGTTACTAAGAATACAAGCAACAACAAGTGTTGGTGAGGATATATGGAAAAAGGCACACTCTTACATTGCTGCTTGGATGGTACAACCAATCTGGAAAGCAGTATGGAGGTTCCTTAGAACACTTGGAATGGAACCACCATTTGACCCAGCTATCCCACTCCTCAGTTTATACTCAAAAGACTTAAAAATAGCATACTGCAGTGACACAGCCACATCAATGTTTATAGCAGCACAATTCGCAATAGCTAAATTGTGGAACCAACCTAGATGCCCTTCAATAGATGAATGGATAAAGAAACTGTGGTATATATACACAATGGAATATTACTCAGCATTAAAAGAGAATAAAATCATGGCATTTGCAGGTAAATGGATAAAGTTGGAGAATATCATGCTAAGTGAATTAAGCCAATCCCCCAAAAGGCTGAATGTTTTCTCTGAGAAGTGGATGCTGATTCATACTGGGGGTGAAGGAGAGCATGGGAGGAACGGAGGAACTTTGGATAGGGCAAAGGGGAGGGAGAGGAAGGGAGCAGGCATGGGGGCAGGAAAGACGGTGGAATGAAATGGACATCATTATCCTAGGTATATGTACGAAGACATGAATAGTGTGACTCTACTTTGTGTACAGCCAGATAAATGAAAAATTGTGCTCCATATGTATACTATGAATCAAAATGCATTCTGCTGTCACACATAACAAATTAGAACAAATTAATTAATTAATTAATTAAAAAGAATAAGGTCTTCAATGATGGGGAGATATTGACTTATAGTCACAAAGTCAATGAACCCTCAAATGTGATAAATACAAAGTCAATGAACCCCCAAATGGGATAAATACAAATAAATCATATCCAACTGTCAACTCTATAATCAAGTTACTGAAATGAAAGATATAGAAAAGAATCTTGAAAAAGAGGGGAAAACATGAATGGTGGCTGAGTTGTCATAAGGAAAAATGGAAATCAATGAATGACATTTCTAAAGTGTAGAATGATGAGTGACCTAGAAATTCATAAAGAGTGAAAACATGCTTTAAAAGCAAAATAAAACTGTACTCTCAACTGTAACCAAGGAGAAGTTAAAGGGACTGGATTTATTCTCCAACCTGAAACAATAAAAAAATTAAAATATATTCAAGAACAGTTTTCAAGATATTGGATACAAGGCAGTGAATGACAGTGGTTACTGAAAGATGGAAAACACATGAGGTTATCTTTATAATTGCTTCAGATTTCTTCCTGAAAAATACTTATGAGGAATACAGCAGATTTGCAGTGCTGAGACGATAAAACTTACAGCATGAGAAGGTCAAGAGAACTAAAGTTCACACACATTGGTGGAGAGTACAGAACTGCATAAAGGCTCCAAAGATCTGCATAAGGTCCACATGGAGTTTTCAACTGAGTATTCATCAGTGTATTCATATGAGAAAAGTGCATAATGCCAAGAAAGGAACCACCTGAAAGGATTACTGGCACCAATTCTCAGAGATCAAACAGGACCAGTAATAGTACTTATTCCTAGCAGCCAGATTAAAAAAGATTATGATTTTTATTGCTACACATCATTGTACATATTGATGGGAGTTATTACTACATATTCATACATGCACACAATATAACAATATAATTTGGCCAATATCACTCCCCAGTACTTCTCCCCTCCTTTCCTGCTTTCTACCCCTCGGCCCCTTTCCTCCACTGATCTCTTTTTGATGTTTAGGAGATCCACCCCACTTTTGTTTTTCTTTTTCCTCTCCAGCTTCCATATGAGAGAAAACATATGATCCTTAACTTTCTTCTGAGTTTGACTTATTTCACTTAACATGATGGTTTCTAGTTCCATTCATTTTCCTGCAAATGCCACAATTTCATTTTTCTTTATGGTTGAATAAAACTCTATTATGTATATATACCATATTTTCTTTACATATTCATCCATTGATGGACACTTTGGTTGGTTCCATAGTTTGGCTGTTGTGAATTGTTCTGCTATAAACGTGGGCATGTGTGTATCACTGTAGTATGATGACTTTAATTCTTCAGGTTTAAATACTGAGAAATGGTATAGAAGGTTCCATTCTATATATGATGGTTCCATGCCTAGTCTTTTGAGGAGACACATACTGATTTCCATAGTGATTGTACTAATTTACAGACCCACTAACAGTGTAAGAGTGTTCTTTCTCTCCATATCCTCTTCAGTATTTGTTATTATTTGTATTCTTGATGACTGCCATTCTGACGGGTGTGAGATGAAATCTTGGTGTAGTATTGATTTGCGTTTTCCTATTTGCTAATGATGAACACTTTTTCATGTGTTTGCCATTTATATATCTTCTTTTGATAAGTGTCTGTCTAGTTCATTTTCCCATTTATTAATTGGGTTATTTGATTTTTAGCATAAAGATTTTTGGACTCTTCATATATTCTAGGTATTAATCCTCTGTTGGAAGAGGAGCTAGCAAAGTTTTTCTCCCCTTCTGTGGGTTCTCTCTGCACATTCCTAATTCCTTTGCTGTGCAGCAGCTTTTTAATTTTGTGCTGTCCAATTTAGTAACTCTTGGCATTATGCCCTGAACTTTAAGGGTCCTATCAAGAAAGTTATTTCCTGTGTCTAAAAGCTGGAGTGTTGACCCTATGTTTTCTTCTAGGAGTTTCATGGTTTCTCATATAATTCCAAAGCCTTTAATCCATTTTGAGTTGCTTTTTGTGCAGGGTGAGAGATAAGGGTCTAGTCTCAGTCTTCTACATATGGCTAACCAGTTCTTGTTGCTATAACTTTGTAGTATAATTTGAAGTCAGGTATTGTGATGCCTCTAGCATTGCTTTTTTGGCTGAAAATTGCTTTGGCTATTCTGGATCTTTTATTCTTTCCAGTGAATTTTAGAATTATTTTTTCTAGTTCTGTGAGGAATTGATGACTAATATTTTAACTATATTTTGTATGACTGATGAAGTTGAGGAAATATCAAGCAAGTTAAGTAGAGACATGGAAGATGTTTTTACATGCCAGATATTTGAGAGACAGAAACTATAATGTCTGAGATGAAAAACTGCAATGCAATTAAAATCAGATTAGAAGTTGAAGAAAAAATGATTAGTGAACTTGAAAAGGTTAGTGAGTAGGAACTGTCCAGAATAAAACACAGAAAAGGGAACAACTGGATACAAAAATTAATACCATCAGTGAGCTTGGGAAAACTTCATATGCCCTAAAATACACAAAATTCTAGTCTCCTGAGGAAAAGCAGCAGGAAGGACAGAAAAAAAAAATAATGGCTGATTATTTTCCAAATGTACTAAACATTATATAATCTCACAGTTCAAAAAAACCAAAAACAAGAAGAAAATGACATAAAGGCATACCATAATCAAACGGTTGAAAATCAGTGAGCTGATATTCACTCTGGCACCAACAGTTGATGCCAGCAGTAGGTGATTCAAATTTTCAGTTTTTACTCCCACAGTTCAAGATCCAACAGCATGATTCCCCCTCAGAAATAACCAGCATCAACTGGCCAGAATTCCCTTCTCATGGATCTCTCCCAACTGCACAGGGAAACTATCCTTTGTGCTCGCGAGGCACCAACACCTACCACACAGCGCCTCCTCTTCATGGATCCAAGTCTAAGCTTCTCCTCATGGGCTCCTTCTTCCAGGCTTCTAAATGCCAGTAAACATGACCCTTCCCTTTGCCCCCAATCCCCAGGAGTGGGATCTGCTTCCTATTTAAGACATCTGTGATGTTCTCTTTTTGCCTATTTAAACAATTCTTTATATTAAATACCCTGCTGCATATTTTCAAATTACAAAGAAAGACGCTTACATTACCTTAGAAAAAGTCATAAACTTATTGTTGTATGAAATTTCAAACACACATAAGAGTAGGTACAGAGGCTCAACAGCCAGAGGTTGGAATGGGCTGGAACTGAGTTATTCTCTCAGCTTCAAGTACACCCCTTTATTATCATATTCATGATTTGGAGCTTTACCAGGTGAATGCCTGATGAGTTCTGCTCAAGGAACATGCTACAGGGAGAGAGAAGGCAGGAAGGGGAACAAGGGACTTCTCATTCATGTTTTACTTCCTCTTTTTACCAACATCACCCACTTTAGATCTTTACTCAATAAGTGGCAAATGATTTGCAACAGCAGTAGTTGGTTCAAGCTTCCAGTTTGTCTTTCCCCCGCTCCCAGAAATAGCTTCAATAGAGATTCAAGCAGCATCAGGCTGGTATGCTCTCCTCAGAAGTTCACATCCCAGAACCATGGATTTCCTGAACTATTTCCTCAACGTGAGAATTCTTTTGAATTCCTGAGGCAAGAGCACCATTTATGTTGTGCCTCCTTTCAGGTTTCTTTGTTTGTTTGCCAGATTTGTGGAATCTTTCCCCAAACTTTTCATGTACCAGTGACCAAATTCCTCAGATGTCCGGATCCAAACTCGCCCTTAAACTGGATCTGCCTCTCCCTTAAACTTGTAAATTCCATCAGTCTCTTCTCTTTGTCCCCACAGCTCTAAGTGAAGTAACTGCTTCCTGCAAGTATTACCTCTTTGATGCATTCCTTTGGTATTTTATAACATAAAGATATACATTACACCAATTATTATTAAGCATGTTACTTTTCACACAAGTTATCTTAATGTTTTAATCTTATGATCTGTCTTATCCCCATGTTTTCAGAGAATTTCAATAAGGGCTAAGGTATATGTATCAGTACTTAAGAACTACAAAAGACCTGAACTAATTTCACTTTATCATCCCCATGTTTGCTCCATTTTCTCCCAGGGGCAGTTGGTTGAGAGACAAAAATGGGAGATCAAAGACCCCTATGTCCTTCGTGTCCTGGGGAAGTTCAGCCTCTAGGAAGCTACAGCTTCTCATCTATAAAAATACAATGCACAGTGTTACTGTAGATATTAAGTCAAGAATTTATGTGGTTGTATTTATCAATTGCAAGTACAATGTAAATAAATTTTCACCACTGTTACCAACTGTGACTAGATGGTAAAAGGTAAAGATGATGAATAAGATAGGTGAAAAGAGGAGAAACAATGGAAGAAAATATTATGGAACAATTTCTACCCACTCAGAAATAGACTAGAACCTAGTTGCCGCTCTTTTTCAAGTCACCAGCATTTTGCCCCCCATCCCATTCTATCTAATCCTCAGTCTACAGAGCAAAGACCTTTTGGCCAGTAAGACAGAAGCCATTTGTTAACATAGAGCAAATACTGTTTATTGTAGACTTTCCAGCTAACTCATGTGAAAAAGGCACTATGAAAAATTAATGAATCTAGATAATCTCTCTAAATGAATTTATGTTAAAATATACAACATTCTTACATAACATCTGCTTTATATATGTGAAATAATATAACATTTAATGACAACAATCGTGTTTCCAAAAATAACATTTGTTGAAGGTTAGGTATCTTTTCTTTATCTAGAATCTTTCACAAGATTAAAGTATGTGTAAATTAAATGTTTCTTATCACCAGAAAAACTTGACACAGACAATCACATAAAATGGCCCCAATATCCTTTAACTACTTATATCAATATTCATGATTGAGGCCTTCGTTAGGCAAAATACTGTAATGCACACCAATGCAGGCTACTTCCTTTGATAGATTTTGAATGTATGTGACCTCTTTCCACTTGTGCTTTCTTATATATAAGAACACAGTATACATAATAAGCAGAATATAAACTAAATCAAAATACAAGCTATGCAAGGAATTGCAATCAACAGAGCCATGACAAAATGTCTTGGGAATGCTCCAGAGGTTTACATTTGCATGTCCGAGGGCTGACTATACAGTTCATTTGATGCTCTTTTAAACAGTTGGCATTAAGAACTTAAAGTAAATCTAAACATTCTATCACTGAGCATGTCAGAGGAATGACCCAAGAAAGCAGAGGCCAGCCTCAGTGAGCTACACCCTGAATGATTGACACCACATTCACAGAAAATGAATTGTTTAGATTTTGAATCATGGACAATATCTTTGCTTTGTGATAGTGAATAAATTCCTACTTATACAATAAGATGGGGTAAAATAATTAATTGGTAAAGTAGGAAAAATATTCCCAAAGGGAAAAAAATTCAGTCTAAAATTGTCAGTTTTAATAAAAATAATGGGTCCAGAAGCAATTCCTCTGCTTACTTAGGTATTGTTTTTTCTATGGCGATAAAATATGCATACCAAGAAAAACAGATCTGACATTCCCCTTCAAGGCTTCTTAAAACAAAGCATGTTGTAGTAATACCAAGGAAGATGGAGTTTAAAAACAAACAACAAATTAGTGACTGCTTCCTTCATCAAAAGATTCCACTCCCGAATCACTAGCAGCAGCACTGATCTTTTCCTGTCGTCTTCGCATAATTTCTTGCAACTCAGAGCTGCCATTGCTATCCTGAAAAACAAATGTAGTTCAGACGAGATGGTTACTGGTTTGTCTCAGTTGTAGGGCATGGAATGAAGCAGCAAAGGGTGAAAGTCAGTTGTGGTCTCTTGTGTTTCTTCAGGAAAACTAAAGGCTTCCCTGCACATAGGTGAAGCTTCTGGAGCCCACAAACATATCACATTAACACTGCCTGTTTGATAAGGTGTCAATGGGATTCAGTCACCATGTTTTACATTTTAACATGATAAAGACAGATCAATAGTGCACCGAGAGAGGGGATATGTGTATAATGAACACAATAACATGTGTATAATGTGATATGCATATAATGAAGAATAAATTATCAAAGAACCCTTTCTGGGTCAAACAAGACACAGTTGCATCTTCCTTTAAGGAGATATTGCTGCTGTTGTTATTGTAGTACTGATCTGAGGGGTGCTTTGCCACTGAGCTATAATGCACAGTTCCTTTTATTTTTTGAGACAGGGTCTTGCTAAGTTGCTGAAATTGGCCTCAAATTTGGGATCCTCCTGCCTCAGCCTCCCGAGTCACTAGGATTACAGGTGTGTAACACTGTGCCCAGCTCCTTTAGATTTTAAAACAAGCCAAAGACTGGGCCCAGTACACACCAAGTTTCCCTTTATACTGTTCTGACCCTCTAGGAAAATGCTGGATTTTCTCATTCCCAAGCCCTACCTATAATCCCTGTGTACCCTCTCCTTATTCTCTCATCAACAGAACTCTCTGGCAATACAGGTGACAAATCTAAAAGGTGAGTGAGATTCAGAAGAAGAATGAGATAGAACATGAGGAACCTCAATAGTCAGCCTCCACCTCAATTCATGCCCAGGGGAATGGGCAGCAAGAGACGATGAAGTGGCAGGAGGGCAAACGACAGTGACAGGCAGCTCTGGAATGAAGGGATTCAGAATCTTAGGAATACAGATTTTTCTAATAGGTATAGTAGAAAAGGGCACTTGAGAAGTAATTTATACATTTTTTTAAAAAATTGAAATGTAAACCAGGCACAGTAGCGCACACCTGTAATCCCAGTGACTCTGGAGGCTGAGGTAGGAGGAGCTCAAGTTCAAAGCCAGCCTTAGCAACTCAGTGAGGCACTAAGCAACTTAGTTAGACCCTGTCTCAAAATAAAAAGGGCTGGGGATGTGGCTCAGTGGTTAAGCACCCCTGGGTTCAATTCCTGGTTCAAAAAAAAATTAAAATGTAGAATAATGATAACACTGCTTGAGAAAAGACATAATTCTTATTCATGTTCAACATACAAAAAGCCATCATCATGCCCTGATAAAGATCCCCCAAGATCAATGTCTTAGGGAAAACTTCCAAAGGGAATATAATAGCTCTTGATTAAGAATGTTTACAGGATTATATGCATGAAGCTATTGTATACTGAGTTACTTAACTGTTGAATTTATATAATATACCTGTTAGAGATAATTATGTATCAATTTTACGCTAAAGCCTATACCTTTCATTTGAATCCAAGCATAATTTTCATGAGACAGTAAGAGCCATGAGATGTAACCATTGGAAACTAGTACCTTTACACAGCCTATTTTAAGTAGAGGAGGACATGAGAATCTTAAGTAAATCCAGTCTAGAAAACATGTACTCTCCTTTCATACAGACAACTATGACTAAATAATTACTACTCAGGGCTCTCTGTTTTCAATGATCTCCAGTTAATATTCCACCCCAATTATTTAGAAGTAAAACCAGGCTTAAGACACACAGCCAGGGTTTTAAGACTTTATAACCTACTAAGATCTCCAAACTAAATATTAAGAACAGGCAAAAGAATTCTGGCTTCTTAAGGAATTTACTAACTCAGATATGATTTTTTTTAAATTTTGGCAAAATCAAAATTTCTATAGCTGTAGTTAATGCAATAAAATGAGATTATGCTTTTTGTTTAATGTCCAAAAGTATATGCTCAAGCTTTGTTATGTGAATATTTACAATAAACTAATCTGCCTAAAAATGGTCATTGATAGTCTCCTATAAAATTTACAAAAGTCAAATTTAATTCAGCTTTGTAAGAAAGAAAAATTGGTCAACGTGGACCAGAATAGTTGTTCCCAGAGCTTTAAATTTGCAGTTCATTCTCTTGACTAATGCAGAAAAAAACACTTTGGTTTGACAAGTCTTACCTCTAATGCAGCTTTTTGTACAGTGATTTGGCTAAAGACTCTGGCCCCTTCAGGGCACACTGTTCTCAGTTCATCTTTGTTGAGAGAGAAAAGTTGTGCACCATTTAATACTCCAAGACTATTGACAGTCCTGAAATACAAAATTTTTAAATCAGAGCATTAAAAATATTGCCTATATAGAAACAAGAAATAAAATTTTCTGTTTCTGCTAATAACTTTTTTTTTAAGGGTTTCATACATGAGAACTCTTATTACACATCACTACTGCTTGGTTAAAGGCAATGACAAAGGACTTTCATGATCAGGACCCAGAGGCCATACAAGATGACTGATTATAAAGCATCAAAAAAGTAGCCAGTTTGGTCTAGGTTTACTATTGTTTAACAAGAATTCCTTAAAGTTTGGCGTTTCAAAAGGAATAGACAGCTTTCAAGTTATAAGGCAACTGACTAACCACTATACCTTTCAGTTGTGCTGAATGAGTTTACAAAAAGTCAGGCTTCTTAGGATATTATTATTCAAAGATTTCATTGTACCAAATAGACATAAAAGGTCTCTAAGCTTTTAGATTTTAAATACATAGAACCTTTATCTTGAGTTTAACCAAAGGAAAAGGTCTATTAAGATTTTAATTGATGACAGATAGTTAATAGCTTTTTTATTTTCCTGAGACACCCTACCCTGCAGAAGGAGGGAATCTATGCTACATGTCATGTCTTACATGGTCCAGGGAGTCCCACTAAGATCACAGCCCTATCCTGGTATAACCCAATAAGAGAGAAAGAAAGCTACTACCAGTGTTCACAGGGGCTGACAGCTGTGTCAGGGACCAATGATGAACAGATACTACCAACTAGAAAAGGGTGGCATCAAATCATAGTTATTTCTGTGTCTTCCACTTTTTTTTTTTTTTAGCTATGTATAGTCATTTCCTGAGTATGAAACAAAGAACGCAGTCTGAGATTTTGTATTTTTAAAGTCATTTGTGACATGTAAATAACTCAATTGAAAAATAAGGCATGCTTTACACGAAGAACTACAAAGGATCCAGAAAGAGACTTACACAGGGTTGAACCCTTTTGACTGTAGCCATGTCTTCACCTCCTCTGGTGTGGAGTCATAGGTGATATTGACAACTGGCACATTCTGCCGTGGCACGTGGAACTTCTTCTGAGCAGCACTCCGGCCAATGGTCAGCCTGTGGATGAGCTCATCCTGCACTTCCTCCATCTGAGACTTCCTTCCTAGATACCAACAGGGAATAGGGTGTGTTTGAAAATCCCTAACATTATGTCCCCCTCTCTAAACCCTAACCAATCCCAATGATCCTTTGGCCCTAATAGGTTCACATTATAGGGCTCCTACTGTCTTCCCTCACTTTTATCCTCACCCAGTAGAAATTCCATGATCGATTATCAAAATGATTCCCTGGCTCCTCTCCTCTCTTCATTGTACTCATTTGGTAAAGCCTCGGCCCCAGTGAATCTACCATCCTGCATACTCTAGGCCTGCATAGCTGTCAAACGGTCCCATGTTAAACTCACCACTATTGTAGTGGTGACCCTGACGCGTCTGCTCACATCCCTAACAATGACACTACACTTTTTTAATGTTTCTCAACTAGGGACAGTTTTGATGCCAGGGACATTTGGCAATGTCTAGATATACTTTTGGTTGTCACAGCTCAGGGTGGTGAAGGGGGAAGGCTGCCACAGTCATACAGTGGCTGGAGGCATGCAATATGAAAATATCCTCCAGGGCGCAAGCCAGCTTCTTACCACAGGGTCCAGGCTGAGAAACCCCACCTAGACCACACACAACTACATACAGTCTTACCCAATTATTTAATATCTTCTTCGTCCTCTATAAACCTTGAGCCCTATTCCCTAATCCTCACCCTCATAATCTCACATCTTAATTTCTTTTTTGGGCAGGGAAGGTTTTACTGTGGATTGAACTCAGGGGCACTCGGCACGGAGCCACATCCCCAGCCCTATTTTGTACTTTATTTAAACAGGGTCTCACTGAATTGCTTAGCACCTTACTTTTGCTGAGGCTGGCTTTGAACTTGCGAATCTCCTGCCTCAGCCTCTCAAGCCATTGGGATTACAAGTGTGTGCCACCATACCCAGCTCACATTCTATAAAATTGAGGAGTTAAAAGAGAACGTCCATATGTTCCCCTGGTGGTTCTCCTTCCTCTCCTTACACCTTTGCCCATTACTTTACAGATGAACTGCGTCCATGCTCCAAGGCGAGCCATCTATGTGCACTAGGCAATCAAGTTCTCCGCCTATTCAAATACTTTGACATCAATTTCGCCCCTTTACCAAATCATTTCATCGGCTTACTTAAATATGCTATAACTTACTTATTATTTCTCTTACCTTTATATAAGTCCTTTCTTTTTTTCATACTTATTTATTTGTTCTATTCAGGCTTACATGATAACAGTGCAATTTAATTCATTGTACATAGATAGAGGATAACATATCAATTCTCTAGCTGTAAGTTGTATAGAATCATAACACATATGCAGTCATACATAAAGTTAGGACTATGATGACCATCATATTCCACCACCTTTACTGTCCTCATGCCCCCTCCCCCCTTACACCCCTGTGAACAGAGTTCTACCATTGTTCCCATGACCTTTCCCACATTATGGATCAGCATCCACTTATCAATGAGTACATTTGGCATTTGCTTTTCTGAGATTGGCTTATTTTACTTAACATGATATTCTCCAACTCCATCCATTTACCTGTTAATGCCATAGTTTTATTCTCTTTTATTGCTGAGTAATATTCCATTGTGTATATATACCACAGTTTCTTTATCCAGCCATCTATCGAAGGGCATCTAGGTTGGTTCCATAATTTAGCTATTGTGAATTGAGCTGCTATAAACATTGAAGTGGCTGCAGCACTGTAGTTTGTTGTATTTAAGTCTTCTGGGTATAGACCCAGGAGTGGGATAGCAGGCTCAAATGGTGGTTCCATTCCAAGTTTTCTAAGGAATCTCCATACTGCTTTCCAGATTGGTTGTACCAATTTGCAGTTCCACCAGCAATGTATGAGCGTGCCTTTTCCCCCACAACCTCGCCAACGCTTATTGTTGTTTGTATTCTTGATAATTGCCATTCTGACTGGCATGAGATGAAATCTTGGGGTAGTTTTAATTTGCATTTCTCTAATTGCTAGAGATGTTAAACATTTTTTCATATGTCTGCTGGTCAATTGTATATCTTCTGTGAAGTTTGTGTTCAGCTCCTTGGCCCATTTATTGATTGGGGTTTTTTTGGTGTTAAGCTTTTTGAGTTCTTTATATATCCTGGAGATTAGCGCTCTATCGGATGTGTGTGTGGCAAAGATTTGCTCCCAGAATGTTGGCTCTCTGTTCACTTCATTGATTATTTCTTTTGCTGAGAAGAAGCTTTTTAGTTTGAATCCATCCCATTTGTTGATTCTTGATTTTACTTCTTGTGCTATAGGAGTCTTGTGAAGGAAGTAAGGTCCTAATCTGACATGATGAAGATTTGGGCCTATTTTTTCTTCTATTAGGCATTGGGTCTCTGGTCTGATTCCCAGGTCCTTGATCTACTTTGAGTTGAATTTTGCACATGGTGAGAGATAAGGGTTTGGTTTTGATTTGCTGCATATGGATTTCCAGTTTTCCCAGCACCATTTGTTGAACAGGTTATCTTTTCTCCAGTGTACGTGTTTGGCTCCTTTGTCTAGAATAAGGTAACTGTATGTAAGTGGGTTCATCTCTGTGTCTTCTATTCTATACCATTGGTCTACTTGTCTATTTTGGTGCCAGTACCATGCCGTTTTTGTTACTATAGCTTTGTAGTATAATCTGAGTTCTGGTATTGTGATGCCTTCTGCTTCACTCTTCTTGCTAAGGATTGCTTTGGCTATTCTGGGTCTCTTATTCTTCCAAATGAATTTCATGATTGCCTTTTCTATTTTTATAAGGAATGACATTGGGATTTTAATTGGGATTGCATTGAATCTATATAGAGCTTTGGGAAGTATGGTCATTTTGACAATATTGATTCTGCCTATCCAGGAGCATGGGAGATTATTCCATCTTCTAAGGTCTTCTTCAATTTCTTTTTTCAGTGTCTTATAGTTTGCATTGTAGAGGTCTTTCACCTCTTTTGTTAAATTGATTCCCAAGTATTTTATTTTTTTTGAGGCTATTGTGAATGGGATAGTTTTCCTAATTTCTCTTTCAGAGGGTTTATCACTGATGTATAGAAATGCAATTGATTTGTGGGTGTTGATTTTATATCCTGCTACTTTGCTGAAATCATTTATTAATTCTAAAAGATAAGTCCTTTCTTACTAGGTCACCTCCCAGCTGCCGTCCATTTCTCTGCTCCCTTCTAAGCAAAATTCCACAAAGCATTACCTACTCTAGCTGAATCCATTCCTATTCTCTCATTTTCTCAGATTCATTGCAATTTAGCTCCTCTCTCTCATGGCCAATTCCTTCCTAGCCATAATCTCATTTAACCTGTCAGTAATGTCTGAAGCAAGAGGTTCCTCCTTGAAACACTTTCTTCTTGGGGTCTCCAGGGCTCTACATGCTCTTGATTTTCCTCCTGCCTTTCCGGTCAGTGCTTTTTAGTGTCTTCCTCTGAATGGCCTCATTTTTGAAACTCAGTAATGTTAAAATACACCAGGGCAAAAACTGTGCACCTCTTCTCTGCCTATACACACTCAAACAATGGTCACTGTGCCTCATCTCATTTAAAAGCTGATGATTATAAACTATTGTTTCAGTTGTTATGGTTTAAATAACAAATGTCCCCCAAAAGCTCATTTGTTAGACAATACAAAAATTTTCAGAGGTGATATGACTGTTATGAGAGCCTTAACTTAATCAACAGATTAATCCACTGATACAGATTAATTAGGTGCTAACTGCAGGTAGGTAGAGTGTGGCTGGCAGAGGTATGTCACTGGGAATGCCTTTGAGGTTCATATTTTGTCCCTGGTGAGCAGAGCCTTCTCTCTTTGCTTCCTGTTTTCCATGTCCTGAGCTACTTTCCTCCTCCACACCTTTCTGCTGCAATGTTCTGCAAATCCTTGAGCCCAGAGCAATGGAGTTGGCTATCTATCGACTAAGACCTCTGAAACTGGGAGCACTAAATAAACTTTTCCTTCTCTAAAATTGTTCCTGTCAGGTCTTTTAGTCACAGTGGTGAAAAAGCTGACTAAAACACCCGTCCTGACTGCTACTCAAAAGTCTAGATTCACATGTTAACTTGTCTACTTGATAATATTCATTGGATATCTATTAGCTATCTGAAATACATCTGAAATATAACTTGTCAAACCTAAATTCTTAATTTTCTTCCTGGTTTGCTTTCATAAAACTTTTGGACTTATTTTTAGACTTCCCATCTCAGTAAATTCTATCTTTCCAGTTTCTCTGATTAAAAATACCATGGAGCTACACTACCTCTAACCCATTCTATTCCCTTCCTATTAGAATCAAGTCTAATCTACTCTAATCCCTAATCTTCACCCTCCTAATCTCGCTTAAGGGTGAGAATACCCTGTTAGTACCACCATCAAAATATATTCCAAATCCAGTGCTGGAGATGTAGCTTAGTGGTAGAATACTTGCCCAGAAACATGTTTGAGGTCCTGGGTTCAATCTCTAGTACTGCCAAAATTTTTTTTAAAAAAATGTGTCTATCTATAGATAGACAAGAAAGATAATCTCCCAAATCCAAGTAACTCTCCAAGGTAATACTTCTCTCCTCCTGGACCCCTTACTCTAGTTTACAATGAATTCCCTGGTGTATTCAAATTTAAAGGCCATTCCAGCCTCCTTGGCCTGAAATGCTGTCCCCCAAATATCCACATGGTTCCTTCTTCCTTTCCTTCAGATTTCCCCTGAGCTATTTAAACTACAGCCACTCCCCCCACACAACATTCTCCTTTTACTGAGATATTCTCCAAACTAACACTTTCTAATATTCTCTTGATATGTTATTGCATATCTACCTCCTTTCATTAAAATGTAAGCCTAAGGACAAAAAGAAATTTTCTCTGTTTTAATTCTGTATCTCCAGTACTTGGAATATGTAGTGATTTCATAAATGCTCACTGAATAAATTAATAAATGAGGCATTCTCCTGAACTTTTCACTGGGACAGACCTTGCAAATTATCATGTACAAACCTCTTAAATAACCAAATGAAAAAATGGAGGCCAAACAGAGAAATGATCTGTCCGAGTCACATTGTTAATTAGAAATAGAATTTAGCTAGAACTAGATGTTCCGACTTTCAGCTCAGGCCTGTTTTATGGTCCGAGTCATTGAGACTACCCTTGATTAATTTCACTACTGTCCTTCTCCCCGAGCTATTTATGCTTCTGGGGAAGATGCATGGTTGAACTACCACTTTGAGGAAGACAAGGAAAAAAAGAAAGTGTAAGAATGGGAATAATGTGGTATGTGTGTGCATTTTTTAAATGTGTGTATACATACATCAGTACATTGAGTAATGTATACATTGTTTTCAAAAGTTAAAAAAAATCTGTATATTGTTTTAAAAAACTTAAAATTACTGAGTTAGTAATCCAATTAACTAATCAACTTGGGAAGTGGCAATGACCTTGTGTCTAAAGGAGGTTTCTGTGACCATTTATTATATTATTGTTCTACATCTTTTTCTTTTCAGGTAAAATGTTTTAGAAAGTGTTTGGTATCCCTGTGAAATAAGTAAAAAGTTCAGATAGTGTTATTTCAGTCTAATTTTTTAATACCTTGAGTATTTAAGAAAACTTTTTAAGAAGCAAAAGAAGAAAAGAGGGAAGGAGGAGGGGTAAAGGAAGAAAAAAAGGAAGACATGCAAGAGAAAGTGAGAAAAATACTATTGATTATTATATTTAAGTAACACATGACCTGCATTTCATAAGGTCAGTACATTATACAGTCATACAGCATACAAGTTTGTCTCAAAGGAATTAAAACAAAAATATATCACCATACCAAAGGATTTATTTTCTCACCCACTGACTTAGCCACCACACCGAGGATCACCAGCCTGTGGTACAATCTTCTTCCAAGAAATACAAAAGGCCTCTTTCTAACATGCTCCTGGCTTTGGTTTCCGTTTTCAATGTTCAAGCACACAACAAATCAGACTAACTTCACACCTCTTTCTAAAATAACAGTTCTGATTGCAAAAGATTAAACTGAAATAGAAGGACTAACATTTCAAAGGAAATGGAAGAAATGCAAAGCACTAAGGTGCTAGTATCTTCAATAGTGATAAGAGTAGAACCTTTCTGGATTCTGCGATAAACCAACTCAAACAGCTTATATGACACATGGCCCCAAGCAGCTATTCTAAATAGGTAATACACAGTCACACTGCAGCAAAAAGGATCTTAACTATGGCCATTTGCTGTATTTTAAAAATAGGCATGGTGGCTCTTGTCCAGTATGGCTATTTGATAATATTTTTATGAATGTTCACTTTTTAGTTCCTATTTTATTTTTATGAGAGGTTTAGGCAAAAAGCAGAGAATGTACATATAGCATGAACAAACGCTTTTTGAGAGAAATCTGGCTCTCAATACACACACACTTAAACATGTCTGTTGGAGGGCTGGGGTTACGGCACAGTGGCAGCGTGCTCGCCTAGCATGCATGAAGCACTGGGTTTGATCCTCAGCACCACATAAAAATAAAATAAAGTTATTCTGTCCACCTACAACTAAAAAATAAATATTTAAAAAAAAAACATGTCTGTTGGATTCTAAATGATTGTTATCAAGCTCTAACATTCATTCATTCAGAGAAAAAATGTCCTTGATAGAGTGCTATTAAGAAATAAATAAGTTTTTTTAAAATCATTTTCTTTTTAAAACAACCTTTATTTTATTTATTTATGTATGTATTTTGTATGTGGTGCTGAGGATCGAACCCAGTGCCTCACGCGTGAGGGGCAAGCGCTCTACCACTGAGCCATGACCCCAGCCCCAGAAATAAATAAGTTTAATAAAAATCACCTTTGTTTAATGTCAAACTATACCTTAAAAAGGAACTTTACAAAAACAGTTGCAAAGTTTTATTATTTTAAGGAAAGAAGTGTATGTATTAATTTGGGGAGAGATGTTTATATTTTATATGCCAATGTCATTTATTTACTTATGAAAAATAGACTTGAAAATGATGAATCGCAATTATCACGAGAGTTCTCTATCTTTAAAAGTATTGTAACTATGCCTCTTTCCCATTAGGTTATTCTTGGCTTCTTAGAGTCGGACAAAGAACAAACTGTTCCAATCTACATACTGTCCCAAATGGGGACTGGATGCTTATGAACTCTGACCGGAGGCCTGGAAAAAAGAGGACCATGGTGTCAAAGATTACTGTGCTGACCTAACAAAGGAGGGAAATGTTACAAACTTATGGGAAGAATGAAGAAAGGAACAGTCATTTCCTTAAGAGGAAAGTTTTCCTTAGGGAAAACAATAAAATATTTATAGAACTTTCTCATCTTAGAACTATTTCTTTAGTGTCTTTGTGCAAAGCATCTTTTTAAAAAGTCCACATGTAGCACACTATATTTTATTATGGTTATTCACACTTACAGATACTCATATGCACACAGTTGTTTTTGCTGCACAGAAAGAGCTAAATGCTTTTCCAGAATTTCATTTTTCCTTTAGTTTTCTGGTAAGGTCAAGATATGAATAAGAAGGTATTTTAATCAGCTATACCCCAGGAGAGAAAGTAATGTATAAAAGTAGGCTTTTGCTTATTGTACTTAACCAGAATTTCCAGAACATTTAAATAGTAATAGTTTTATTTCTTTTTTTATTATTTTTATCAAGAATGGTCATAACTGAACCAGGTGCAGTGGCACACGCCTGTAATCCCAGGAACTCGGGAGGCTCAGGCAGAAGAATTACAAGATTTTTTTTTTTTGGTACCGGGATTGAACTCAGGGGCACTCGACCACTGAGCCACATCCCCAGCCCTATTTTGTGTTTTTAGAGACAGTCTCACTGACTTGCTTAGCACCTCGCTATTGCTGAGGCTGGCTTTGAACTCGTGATTCTCCTGTCTCAGCCTCCCAAAGTGCTGGGATTACAGGCGTGTGCCACCATGCCCGGCTAGGATTATAAATTTGAAGCCAGCTCAGTAACTTAATGAAGCCCTGTCTCAAAACAAAACAAAACAAAAGGTCAGGGCATGAAGCTGGGAGTGTGGCTCAGTTGTTAAGCACCGTGGATTCAATCCCCATTATCAAAACAACAATAACAAAAAAAAATCATAACTAATAAATATGGCTAAAATTTACTAAGGTGAAAATGAGAGTGAAAAGCATTTGAGATTTTAGTTTTTAACATGAATCAGGTGTCCAATCTCAGCAATAAAGTTAATATTTGAATACATGTATCTGGAAGTCAGAAATGAGATTTTGTTTGAAGAATAAGCTGGGAATTATTCTTTTCCACAAAATAAACAGTATTCAAAGAAAGGGAAACAGATTGAACAGTTATTTATAGGAAAAGTATATTTATATGGAGAAAAGAATACACAACCCTCAGAGTCCCATATTCACAGAACTAGATATATCCATTTTACACACACACTTCACATGCACACACTCATGCTTTCTATATAAATGTCTTACTGGCTCTAGTTTTCCGGAAGTTTTATATAACAAGTATAGGTAAAGCAAAGTAATATTATAATTCTTTAAAAACAATTTGGATGTTAAAATGTTACACTGCAAAGTAACACAAAAACTATCTAAGATTTCCCTCAGTTTTCAAAACTACATTGTTCTTCCCAATATTAACAATTCAAAGTTGGCCAGAGTGTCTTTTGTGTCTTTTCTGACAGTTCATTTAAATTGGTTTTCATAGAAACCATTCTATAAAAAATCAAATTTACATTTATAAAAATATGAACCAAACCTGCAGTCTAAATTACATGAAATCTGAATTTTAAGGGTATCTTTGAGATCACTTTTGGCAGACAATTATAGTAAGCTAGTAAGATTGTGCATTTGAGAATAACAAATATGGAGAAGCAGGAAGAGGAAGATGATGATGAGAGCAGTATATATCTACTGACTGCTTTTAATACATAACACATTGGTCAAATCAATCAGATATTCAACCTCATCATGGGGGACATTTTGGACCAAGTAATCCTATTGACTGTAGCTGTCACGTGCATTATAGAATGCTTCTAAATATCCCTGGCCTGTGCCCACTGGATGCCAGTAAACATGCCCCAGTTGTGACAACCAAACAATGTCCCCAGATGATACCAAATGTCCCCAGAGGGAGGGAGAGAAAGGTAAACTCACCCCGGGCTGAGAAGCACTGGACTAAACACTGTACGTGCATTATCTCATTGAATCTTCACACTCATCCTACGGAAGCAGACCCCATTATTTTTGTCCCCACTATTCAGATGCTGAAGTACAAAGAAAATTATTCAATTGTTGAAGGTCACAGGGCCAGTAAGTGATGCTTTGGTATATAAATCCCAGTATATGTGACTCCAGAGCATGCATTCAACTGCCACAACATATTGGAATATGTGTAGAATTAATTACATGAGAGAGTGCATGGGATTTCCTGCTAATCAGAGTTTTTGAACAATGAGAAACTAGGTGAAAAATCTCTGCAATCTATGAAGTACCATGCAAGTATAAAGGAGTACTGTTCATATTTAATAGTATCTAATATCAACAGAATCAAGAATAAACAATATTTTACTTAATGGTGCTATTAATTCACAGAAGAAACTTTTTTGCCTCCCTGGAAACTTACGGTCCACGGGCGGTTGTTTGTGTCTCTGGCTGTCCCGCACAATGCTGCCACCACTGTCGCTGGAGCTGCTGTTCTGACGTGTTACATTTGCTGGGACCTTTGACACAGGAACTGGTGCTGGTACAGAAGGTGGAAGGGGGACAGGAACAGGAGCTGGTGTTGGAGGAGGTGATGGGGCAGAAGGAGTATCGGTTGGTCTTGGACCATACTCCATCCTTTGTTTCTATAAAATGACAAATAATTAACTTGAAATTTTAAAGATGTAAACCTAGATTAAGAAAATGAATTATACATTGGCAGGACATCATCAGCTATTTATTTTAAGCATATTTTGCAAGCCTATAACGATTTTGCATGTGAATATCCTTCGTACACATATATACTTCGGTTCCCATATGGTGAATAATAATTAAAAATCATCTTTTAAACATTCTACATATTTGTTCAAAGTCAATATGTAAGTGTAAGGAGTAGCAATGATACACCAAGAACAAACAGTATTATCATAATAAATGTCAAGAAAATTAAATTTGAACTTGGACTCATACAAGAATAAGGTAGATCAAATGACTTGTGATTATTTTCTGACTTTACAGAAAATAATTACTAGTAATTTCAATGGTACTGCAAGTCAATGTCAATAGCATTAAATATCACTTACTCCTTGTTTTAAATGTATGCTATACTAGAAGGCTTTTAATTATGCTATTTCCAAGTAATTTATTAAAAAGAGGAGCAACATTCTCATAAGGACTATGCTCTAAAATAAGTAATTTTTAAGCCGTTGATGTTAATTCTTTCAAGGCACAACATTTTCTGCCACAATCTCCGTGCTAATTTATTAAAATCAGAATTTTTCTTGTTAAAATGGGTATATTGTAGGATGGATGGTGTGAGGGTACAGGCATGGTCTTCAGGGCTGGAGTGTAGCTCAGTGGTATAGCTCTTGCCTGGTATACTCAAGGTCAAGAGTTTGATCCACAGCACTGCACATGAAAAATATATATTGCCAAACTATATTGTTATATTGTGTGCATATATGACTATTTAACAACAAATTTCACCATTATGTATGACTACAATGGACCAACAAGAAATATTGAGAAAAAGAGGAAAAAAAGTTATGGTCTTTGGTTAATGTGAACTACTGCAACTCACAAATGAACTACAAAAAAGGTACCTGGGGATTTGTATTTAAAAAGGCAGATGTGATTAAAAATAAACAATGCTTCTCAATAATTTTTAAATCACAAATACTGGCTATTATAAAACAGTATATGTAGTCCTTTCTAAAAAAGTACAAGTTAAAACTTTAAATCTAAACAAAATAATTTTAACTAATAAATAACTGCACTGTAAGAGGCTCCAAATTCTCAAAAGGCACATCTTCTTTATAGAATCAAAGATAGAGTGATGCCTTGTAATTGACATATAATTTAAATACTACAGTGGCACAATTTAATTATCTTAAGGTTTAGGACTAGCAAATAAAATACAAAAAGACCTTTTGGCAATCTGGTCCTTTGATTAGAACAGTATTTATTTCTACATTTTAAATTGGCCCAAATATAAGGTAATATTGATTTCAAGTGAGTCCTCCTCCCCAATTTCCACAGAGATCAAAAACAAAAACACACACTGCATTTCAAAATTAAAAGTACTCAGAAAACAACATGCCAGCCTTCATCGTGGTTGCCTTCACAGCAAACGAAGAGCACCTGTGGAACTGCACGGGGAGGAGCCTGCATTTTCCTGAGCCATCTCTTAAAAGCCAACACTCGCCAACCAGCAGGGTGGAAGGGTGTGATGCAAGATGGAAGCAGAACTGAAAGAGGGCATTATAATGCTGCCAAGTACTAGGGGAGAAAGAGGGCAGGGAGGACACAGGCAGCCAGGGAGGAAGAAAAGTGGAGAGGGGAAAGATTCTGCCATGAAGTTAGACGGGACAGAAACAGACTGCTAATTCCCTCAGCATTCAAGACCTGAAGTATTTCTAATATATAAATAATATATTAGAAAGCATTATTATTATTACTATACTCCACAAAATATTTTTCCTATATTTGGGCCAATACGATATGTAAAGCAACCAAAATACAGCAAACATCACCAAAATGGAATACTTAGCACACACCAAAGTCACCCAAAATACATTCAATGTTCCCTTGACCAGAATGTTCTTTGCATGTAATTTCATGAAGGTTTAATAAATTCTCACATTAATGTTTAAAAGTGTCAGAGTTTAAATTATTGTTTATAAAGCTTAAATAAATCAAAAAAGCAATGAGTTTGGCATTGCACGATATGATTCATATTTTCTGCTTTCATAAAAACAAGAACAGCTAGTGTTTTGCTATCCATCAAATAATACTATGAAAAACTGAATACACTGTGTTATTGTCACAATCGAGCCAAAGACAGGCTCATCAAATGTTCTGTGCCTCACTTCATTCATCTGTCATTGCTGTATAATGCAACTTTATCAGTATGACCTAACAGAATAACAGATTTAAAAAAAAATAAAACCCATATGAATATCTCCTAACCCATGTGAAAATTTTTCATGACGTACATCATATTTACTTGCATATTTTCCTCTTTTCTTAGTCCTCTCTTTCTGCCTCCTGCTTCTAACTTCTGACATGAAAAGCAAGAAAAAGTGCCTTCCTTGTTCTGAGAAGGCAACCAAGACAGCCATTCTGTGGACTATTTGGTAATTCGTGCCGTGGAGGAAGCAGAATCAGCACTGATTGATGACATCAGGTTTGTTTCCCTACTTATCTTCTTCACTTCTCTTTATCTACTGCTCAACTTCTGCCTCTTGCTGTTTCTGGTTGGAGGTACAGAAGTGATGACTTCAATGTGCCCTCAACTTATAGAAAGCCTCGAAGAGCAGAAAGGCACTCTGAGCTGTTTCCCTCTGTGCCAAAGGTGCTGGACCTCCAAATACAAACGAGATCTTGACAAACAACTCCTGGTTGCCTGGGATTCTCCTGGCAATCAACACTGAAAATCCCGCATTCCCACAAACCCCTCAGTTGCATGAACCATCATTTCCTACCTCTTACTCATTTTTTTCACACAAACATAAAGTTCTGTTTAAGACAAAATCTCTCCTTTTGTCTTTCTCTGGAAGAAGTCAGGATTACTAGACCTCATAGGAAATTTACTTTCCTATTCATAATTAAGTTGGAATGAGTCACTTCTTTAGCAATGAAAGCTAAGTGAGAATTCTCAAGGGTAAAGTTATTGAGAGATGAACTCCTGATTCTTGCAAGATACTGCTTCAGAAGGGAAATTATGCAAGTAACAAGCCCAAAAAGCCATCAAAATTGAACTGTTTTTAAATTTTTAACCTACTCTAAATTATACATTTTTCTCTAAATTTGGTCTCTCTGGAACTCTGCAATAAAAACTAAGCACAGCTGGAACATTTGGAGGGTGTTAAGTCCAGAGATTGAATCCAAAAAATTATATTAAAAGAATTGCCAGGAGGGAACGAGTGTGGGTTACCTCTGAGAGCTCGCCAAGTAATTGCTATTAGGAAAATTGAGCAAACCACATTAAATGAGAAAATTAACACAGGAGATGGAACTAAAATAATATCAATTTTATAATTTACATCAAATATCAGAAAACAGGAGCAAATTGGTTTTTGACAGTAAATTACTTGCCCACGAATCAACCAAGAAGGAGGTTTTAAATTTATATTGCTCTTATCTAGCCATGTAAAAATAATCATATAGATTATACCATAAGATAAACAGTGTAGAGTTATCAAAAGTAACTATTTGTGCATTAATCTGTTAATATTAAAATATAAATTCATTTTATTCTAATAGCTTATAAAGTATACAATTAGAGTGCATTAAATGTAAGATTAATTCTTCTTTAATAGGTGACTTTATAAAAGGAAATACACACCATGGCGTAATTTTAGTGAGCTATAGTTTTGAACTTGAAAGCATATAATTGTGTACATGTGTATGTTGGACAGTAATTATATAGTTTAGAGTGGGTATTATTCAAACTGTCACAAGAAATATATGGGAAAATGTCAATACATGAGGCAGAATAAAAAATAACCATCCTTAAGGCAAAATATACAGAAATAGAGAATAAAACAGTGGTTACCAGGGGTGGCTGGTAAGGGAGAAACTGGGGAGATGCAGGTCATGTGATACACAGTAATGAATACATAGGATGAACACGTAGAAAGATCTAATGTACAACAAGAGGGTCCTAGTTAACCACAGCATATTCAAGATTTTTCTGACTGAGTAGACAACTGCTGTTCTTGGAGGGAATGGGAAGCTATATGTGATCAGGGATATATTAATTTGTTTTACTACTATAACTATTTTACTATATTGTATGACCATATGTGTATATATTTTTTTCTTACAATATTTTGTTGCATACTTTAAATATACACAATAAAATTTGTTTAACCAACAAAAAAGTAAACCCTGTCTCTAATTAATGAGGTTAATCTTCTGAGATAAATTTTTAAAAAACACAAATTTTAAAGAACTGCGTATTATCAGGAAGTCAGTCTGGCTGGAAGAATATGAAGGCATCATTAATAAAATGATCACTCTTCTGTCCTGCATTATCTGACTGTCAGGATCAAATTTAAAACACAAAGCTTATATAACATGTACTGAAATTATTACCCTTTAGAAAATATTTCCACTCTTAATTTGGGGCTATTTAAACATGTACATAAGGAAAAATTCTGTATCTATACTGGACTGTGGATTATAACATGACTCCTATTTTATAGCCAAACAAGCTGAAACACAGAAAAATTAAATGCTCTCTTTAAGGTCCCACAGCTACCTAGTAGCAGAACCCTCAACTACCAACACACAGATTTGGGCTTTTCCCACAGTATCATAATAGCTAGGAAAGACAGAAGAAGGGAAACTGTATCGAATTCACAAGACCAGAAAGACTGGACATTCACAGTTATCTGAGTGTTGGTAGAGTAAGAATACTTGTAGTAGTAGTAGTAATAATAATAATAATAATGCTAAATATTTAAATAATAAAAGACTTTCTTTAGTCAGATCATTGGGTGTATTAGAAATAAGAGTAGGGGAGGAGGTGGTTTCCACTCCTGGCATTAAGTATGAGAATCTCTATGACAAGGAGTAGTTCTAGTAGATGCATAGTCACTAGAATTCTGGGAATCAAGTCAGAAGAAATATCAGAAAATTGTATGGCAAGTAGATTCCAAGTGGACAAAAAGAACCTAGGATGTCCATCTGTTGCCCAGCCATACTGCCACAAAGCCCTGGAAGTATGCTGTAACAAACTTTTAAAAAATCAAAAGTCATGTCATTTCTCCATAATTTCTCATAAACATTTACTTTCTCTTCCCTGTGGTTTTGTTTAATTTTTTAATTTCTCGTATCTTTTGTAAATTCTTCATTATCTTCCTCTCTTTATTTTTAACACTATTGAAGCCACAGGGAAAACACATAAGGTGGAAATGACTGTCTTCAGAGAGCTGTAAAAGATCACTCCAAATGTGAGGATATTAGATAGCCTGGACTCTCAGGGAACTCAGGTGACAATTCAACACCTATTCACTGCCACTACCAGGTCGGAGCACCCTGCCATCAGAACAGAATTTCTGACAAAAAGTGCATGAACAATTGGCCTTTCTCCTCAAAACTGCCACAATCCATATACACTTCTTCACCAGAAATGTAAAATTACAGATGAAAATAAGAGTCATTTAAAAAACGTGTGCATTTTAAAAATATTTGGTGATTTGCAGAAGTTACATGGAAATAGTTTACATCTAATCACCTTATTTCCACCACTCACAAAATGTCCACTTTCTAAGTGAATCCTATAATTTGAGTTATTTTCCTAAACTATTTTTTAAGTGAAAGAATGGACAAAATCCAAGAAATGGATACATAAGGCAAAAATCTAATTCTAAGAATTATGACTTATTAATCAACAGTTTAATCACAGTATAATGTATGGTGGTAAAGCTCCTCTGAGAAAATGTCACTTTGAGCATTCATGCAGTGAAAAACTATAATGACCTTGTATCAGCACTATTCCCTGGTATGGCAGAGTGCATTAGAGCACAGGATCTGAATCCTGAAGGCTGGGTCCTCATCCTGGTTCCATGCAGCTGTGTAACCGTGGGCAAGTTGTTTCTCCTGCAACTGAGTTCCCCATGTAAAATGTGCCAACTTCACAAGGATATTTTGGGAATTAAATGAATTAGTATTTTTGAAGTGCTGAAAGAATGCCTGGCACAGCATGAGCACAGATCACTGGCATTATCTCCTTGGGAGTGTAATACCATTGCTGCTGGTGGGTGTGAAAGCCTGCTTTAAGAATGAGTCACTGAGGTCCTGGTGCAGAGGGATCTAAACATTTCTCACAGAGGAAGCATCTTTACATTCCTTTGAAGTTTTTCTACCATTGGAGGGAAAGACAGATGGAAGGGGAAAGTGTATGGCCTGTACGTGAGGAGGGGAGGGATGGCTGCTACTCCTATTAGGGCACCACCAAGGAAATGGCTGAGCTCCAACAGATGACTTAGGGACCTGAGGACATACAGCAGGCTTTCAGTGTGGGCTTCCTATTATTCCTTCTACCTAGCACAAGATGACGGCACTCAATAAGTATTCAGGAAATGAATGAATGAAAAGATTAGTATGACATAAACCATAAATACAGTTGAGTTTTATAATGTGAGGGCACTGACATCACCAGAATCTACATAAATATGATGATATCTTCACTGTCATTCTCAAATAAACGGCAGGATTTTTGTTTAGATAATTTTAGTAAAGGTACGTCGTAACATTGTTGTAAAGATATAAAAACGACTGGCATATATTTTTAAGGATGCTTTCTTTTCCATATTAGTCTATTCACTTTTTTAAGATATGTTATAAAGGCTTTGAGAATAGGAATCATTTCAGAGCAGGCTCTGTGCCAGACAGCAAACTGTCAAGTTTACTTATTAAAATTTTACAAGATCTTGGTGCTTTTGTTGAGCTCAGCCCAAAATTTCCAGCAAGTGTTAAAAAGCAGATTGTTTTTAATACCTTTTACAAGTAGGGCCCCAACATAAACAATACACATGCACACGCACACACGCACGCGCACACACATACACACAGCTTCTACACACATCACTGCATTCATAGTGGCATTCAGAAATTTTCAGAAGACAGCAAGACAGTGTTGAAAAGTTTCAAAGGAAATAGTCAAAGCAGTAAATCCCTAGAAGGACCACAAATTTCTATTTACACAAAGTAGCAAAACACACTCCTGAAACTTGTGAGCACTTAAAAAAATTCTTGGTTGTGCCAAAGTTGACAAATATGTAAGATGAGGTTCTGTTAAAGAAAGAAGGAATAGATTTTATGTTTTCCAAAAGTACTCTCTCAACCTTTAATATGTACTAACCATTTTGGTTTGGTTTTAGACAGAAGCAAGCTTTAAACAGAAAAGTCAACTTATGGCTCAAGCCAGGAATCAGAACTGAAGAACAAAACAAGAGTGAATAGCAAACAGGAAAAGGCAATAGACGTTAGGCTCTTTCTTAGGAAATCTCAATTGGGGAAAATACTTTGAATTTATTTTATTTGCAAAATTAAATAACTTTTTTTTTTTGAAGTCTGCCTACTCCTAACGACTCTGTACAAAAGTAAAAACTTGGATAATTGTTTTTAACATCTAATATAAAGTCTTGGCTTCTCACACATAGGATTAGGGATATCCTTTGTGAGCAGTCCCTCTTTTGGCTTCTGATGAATTAAATGTTTGAAAAAAAACCCATACATCTCAAGGAAAAATAGCAGTGTTCTATTCCAGTCTTACATTTAAAGCATACATTCTATCACTATTTAACCCATTTTGTCACACTGCTCCAGATGTGGAATACCTATAAAAAACTGTTTATTTTGTTAATAAGAATTTTGTTTATTTAACAAAATGCTAGGAAAATAACTGTTAGCTATTTAAGAATTGTGTTTAGGGTTTATCAATAATAAATACAATTCAAACTTAAAAACAAACCCTAAATATAATAATGTATTTAATAATACATAATTATATCATATGTAATATAATTATGTAAGGATAATTACATTACAATACAATCATAACATAACAATATTATCATATATGTAAGTTCTATATTATGATTTCTAATCTATTTTAAAGCACCTGGGTCAATTTCATTGAATTATTCAAACAGAAATCTTGGGACTTAACTGGGTTACAGAAAAGGCAACCTTTACAGGAAAGAAAATGAAAAGCTGACATTCATAAACCAGACAGAAGCCTATATTATACCAAATAACCACACCTTAAAATAAGAGAAGTACAAACTTAGAAAAGAAACACGTAAAAAATAAGTAGAAAAGTCACTTCATAAATCCACAGGAATGAAGCAGATCATACCTTGAATAACTCAAACTCCTTCTTTGGCATCAACAGCTAATGACAAATGATGAACATAAATTAAGTAGATAATATATATGCATGTTAGGCCAGGCAAAACTTAAGCATAGGAAATAGAATTTTCAACTGCCATCACTTTAGGTTATAGAGCTATAGAAACTATGCGCTATTTTTTTTTTATTTTAAATTTTGCTTGGTGCAGAAATTCTAATAAAGTCAGTCCCTCTGGACAAGTGCAGGATCTACAGGAGACCTGAGCATCAGGAGGAGCCATATGTGAAAGTACCTCATCATGGCAGCAGAACAATGACTACAATTCTAGGTCTGGACAATCTGTATTTTATCAAGCCTACTCCTAAAATAAAAATAAACTGTTCATACATGAATCCATGACATGATTATGGGTTCAGACATGACCTTTTTCTCATGACTCTGAATATTAAAATAATACTTCCTAGGGGAAGAGAAAGAAGCTACTGGGATTGGGATTGTGGCTCAGTGGCAGAGCGCTTGCCTAGCATGTGTGAGGCACTGGGTTTGATTCTCAGCACCACATATAATAATTTTTTTTTTAAAAAAAGTCCACAACACCTAGAAAATTATTTTTAAAAAAAGAAGTAAAGGACCAAAATTTTAAAAAAAGAAAGAAAGATACTACCCTAGGTTCAGAGATTATGTGCATGTGAGAGTTCATCTCTTCTGGCTCTGTTAGTAGACTTCACACTAGAGAGCCCATCACAGGACTAGAATCTCAGGAGTTTAAAAGGGTGTGAATTCAGCTGTTATGGTGAATTAAATGACCAGGGTTACTGAAATCTTGAAAACCTGCCATGAGCCTCAGGAAAAATTCAATGATTGAGATGAGAAACTCTGACCTATGTAGCCTATATATCATAAATATGTTTCAACTTTAAAATCAATAGAAAAAAAATATTATAATCCAATTGAACAAAATATTAATGTATTAGTCTAAGGTGAGATGAGTGCAAATTCAAGGCTGGACAATAACAGAATATTTAAAAGACTCCAAAGGCAAGGGCTGTTAAAAATGAACTGCTGGACACTCCATTCACTATTTCTGTGCCACTCTCAATCAAGGGGAAGCCACTGGTGGATGTGAGTACTCTGGGTAAAGAGACAAGTGTTGTTTTTTTCCAATACCAGAAAAACTGTAGGTTGGCTGGTGGAGAGCATTCTGAAGAGAAAGTCATTTACTGCTACACATTTTGAGTATTTCCTTAGAAAAAAATCAAAAAATATGTACCTCTTCACCATGTCTCTCACCATTAGCCCACCAATTGCTGTTGAAAAAAACTGTGAAACCAATTGAATCTCAAAATGATTATTATACAAAGCAGGAAAGATGTGGAATGAGATGGACATCATTGCCCTAGCTTCGTGTATGGCTGCATATATGAGGTGGTTCTAATCACATACAACCAGAGAAATGAAGAGGTGTGCTCTATCTGTGTACAATGAATCAAAATGCATTCTGCTATCATGAATATCTAAGTAGAATAAATTAAATTTAAAAAAATTTTAAAAGGTATTTAAATCCTTTCCAAATGATGAATTTGAAATTTTGTGAACTTTGTTAAAAAACCATAATTACCTGTATGGTATGTGTATATGGTGGATCAGCACGTCCTAATCCAGATTCTGGAGGTCTCACAATATCCAGAATGTTATTTGGCACAAACCCAGCATCTCCACTTGCATTTCGAACCTTCCACCATTGTTTCCTATCATCAAGTATCTGTCATCATGAAAGAAAGGCATAATTACCATAAGAAACCAATCTATGAAGTTCAAATTTCATTCCAAGACCTCAACTAAAAATTTTTTTCACTTCTGATAGAATCAAATTAATCAATTGTTGATTTAATGATTCTCGAGGATTACTCTAAGAATTACATGTAATGGTATAGAACAGGTATGGGATTGCTATGGTGAATATACCCAAAATCTATATTACGTCCCAAGAATGCATCTGCATTATTTGAGGTACTTACAGAGCACTGAAATGACCATCTTAGAAAGTCCTATTGTCTTCATTTGTGGAATAGAAAGGTAAAGTATGAAAACCATTTTTTGACAAAATTTATTGTGACCATTCATCTTACATATTCAAGAAGATGAACTCTGTTATAACCTAGGAAAGATTTGAGTGTTGGCTGTACTACTGCTCAGTACTACTGCTGAGTACACTTGTGCAAGGATACTAAGAGAGAAGGAAGAAAACATTTTATCTTATTAAAATGTAACACTACATCTAAATATGAAGAATAATTTGCCTTGATTCCAAAAAGAATAAAGTCCAGAAGAAGGAAGACAATAATGTAAGCCAAGACATTCATCTTTCTTTTCCCTAACCCTTATTCTAAGTAACTTCTACTTGAACCTATGGCATTATTATGGGATCAGATAATGGATAAAGTAGCCACCTCATCTAAATAGATATAAATATCTAACAGATACTATATCCTTAGTTATATAACAATGAATAATAATTTCTTGACCTTGGCATTTCTTTCAGGAAGGCTTAGAAACACATGAAAAGAGGAATGTAATAAAGCCACTTTATTAAGAGCATAAAAAGGTAAAATTCTATTACCTCTAATATATCATCCTTTAGAACCGAGAGCTCACTGTTGTTTCTTGCTACAAAGTCATACTTGGATTTGGCATATTTCTTGGGTTGTGTTTTCAGTAGGTCATAATTTCTATAAAGAGGAAGATAAAAGACTATCACTCTACAAGCTCTTCCTAAAGGCTGAAAGCAAAAGCAAAACATTAAGACAAGCTAAATCTTACGGAAAGCTTTCTGACAAATTATTTAGATGGCAGTTTAGTTTTATTATATTTTCTAGAATATAAGAAATAAAAATAAACTATGGGTAAGGGCAAAAATAAATGATGTAAAATTATAAGGCTGATACAGAGCCAACTGCAGAATCCAAATCTTGTCTAATAAATACACATAGTGTATTATGAATTTCTTGTCTAATAAATACACATATTGGATATTGTTTTATTAATCATTGTCTCTACTATGAAAGAGCTAGAATAAGGGTAAATGCTATTATTTATTTTTCAAAAAATTAAAAGAGACCAAAGATAATAGTGGTAATATAAGGTATATGTTGACTTTGCTAATTCAAGCAAGATCTCTTAGCCAACAAAAAAAAATATTAAAATTTTTGACTAGGTGTTAATTTTTAGGAAAGCTTTGCTCAGTTATCTAAATTGCAAGGGAAGGTATGCTTTAAGGCACAGGGCCAGTAGCATTTTGAAAGAAATAAATATTTTAATTCATTATAAACTTTTATAAATATTAAGAACAGAGAAATGGGCCCATGTTTTTTAAAAAGAAAACTTTCTCAAAAAACTAAGTATCTCTTCTAATTAAATTAGCATTAACAAGTTAAACTATATAATTTAAAATTATTTTTATACATAACAACAAAACTTAATACATTAAAATATATCCATATGTTCTTCATAAATTTCAATAATAATAAATTTAACTCTTTATTAGTTTTACTCCCTAATCTCCTCCATTTACATTCCCACATTTCCTCACACATCTCCTCAAGAGAAAAAGCAGAAAGAGATAAGATGTTTAGTCATCCTTGCCCTGCCAAGTGGTCATTCTTCTTGCTGCCTACCTATGTTCTCTGGAAGGCTGTGTTATACCAGGGCCTGCAGGAGGACAGCTATAACATAAGGTACCCTGCCGTCACAGATGTTTGCCACCTTTTAGGTGCTAAGTCCCTTTGAGAAAAGCAATTGGGACAAGAAAAAAAGATGACTTATAAGCTGTGCAACTTATTGACTAGTTTTGGTATATTAAAAATATATATTGGAGGAAAAGTGAAAATATAGCTACTATTATATATTGTTAATAAGTAAAAACCTGGGTTCCAAAGATTCCCCATTCCTCTCTCTTTGGGAATAGCTCTATTTTTACCTACTTAAGATCTCATTTGAGGAATAAAATAAAATAAATAAAATAAAATTCAAACAAATTTCAGTTCTCTTTCTCTGCTCCCCATGTTCTTTCTCCTATGTTCTAGAAAATAATCACTACAGATAACAGAGAATTGGTTGTATTATAAAAAGAGTAGAATAATTCTGCCACTGGGTATCTGAATTGGTACATTAGAAAGAAAAGTTTGTGGCAGTTAAATTTGAAGTCTTTGCTATCTTGTATGCCTCAGCATGCACCTATTAACTGCTATAGAATTTACAGATCTTGGGTTTACAGTTGTTGGTCCTCTATAGATTAAACCTAGATATGACAGTAATTATAGTTATTAATTGGAAAGATCAGTTTGTGATTTTTTAAATGTATTAGTGTTTCTTAAGAAATTTAGAATGTATCAAAATAGATTGTCTCCATTTCTGTTTTGGAATAATAGCTATCCCACTTGGTATACAGTAGATGTAGAGACAAATAATTTGGGAGCATCTCTAAAACACGAATTGCATTTGAATAGCAGTAAACTGAAATCTCTCAAAGTAAGGGCTCTACAAACTATGGAACCAGCCTAGGTGTCAGTGGATAAAGGAATGGATAAAGAAAATGTGGTATATATATATGTAATGGAGTTTTATTCAACCACAAAGAAAAATAAAATTATGGCATTTGCAGTAAAATAGATGGAACTAGAGACCATCATGTTAAACAAAATAAGTCAAACTCAGAAGATTAAGAATCATGTTTTTTCTCATATGCGGAAGATAGAGAAGAAAAAGGAAACTAGACAAGGGGACAGATCTCCTAAAAATCAAAGAGATAATAGAGGAAAGGGACCAAGGAGTGGGAAGTAGGGAGGGCACAGGAAAGTGCTGGGAGTGATACTGGTCAAATTATATTGTCACATTGTGTATGTATGAATACGTGCCAATAAATTCACCAAAATGTACAACTGTAATATACCAATAAAAATGCAGAAAAAATAAAATACAATCTATAACCCAGGGAAAAATTTGCTGAGTAAATGGTAGTTCATAGAAAAAAACTCTACTGTAACTATATCAATGATCACTTTAAATATGAATGGCCTGAATATACAAATTAAAGCACAGAAATTGCCCAAATGGGAAAAAAAGATAAGGTTTCTAAATTCATCAAATGATTTATCTAATGACATGATAATTTCACTAAATAAGGAAAAGCCTTCATATAGTACCTACTGAACTTCTGGCATGTAATACAAATTAAAATCAACAATAACAATTATAAATACAAATTCCAAACCTTTGTGTACTTCATATTATACTATGACTTTCACTTAGCTTTCTCAACAATGCCAAATTTTCTTAACAACAAATAATATCAATGATCCAAGTATCTATCAATCAACTGTCCCAACTCCTGCCCTGCCCTACTGGGATATGGGATCCATAAGGACAACTGACATCTCAATTGACAATTGACAATTTACAATTGACAACTGACAATTTACCCACCACTAACTAGATTAATTAATATTTTTTCCTCTGGCTACACATTTTTGACCAGTTAAAGCTATTACCCCTTTATGGAATTTCCTGTTTTCCATTTAAATTTCCTATTGACCAAAGGTTACCTAAAGAAGCCTTATGAAATCCAAAACAATCTTCTTTGAGTGAGAAAAAGAAATATTAAAAATAGTGGCCTTTACATCACCTATCCTGTCCCATATAAAATTCTATGAGACAAATAATTTTGAAAATTTAGTAACAGAAAGAGCACTGCTTATCCTAATGAACCAATATACGCTTTTTTTTACCTTAAGGGAAATGAATCATTACTTTTTTCTATTTTCTCTGATAACCATGAATCTCAATGACAAATTTGAAATTCAATCATAATGTCAATGCTTAGACTTCATAGATTTTAATTATCATTCTCACTCTAAATTTCCTAATTTTATATTTTATTATTTAAGTTCTACTAAAAATATTAATTGTATAGAATTCAAGTGAACTGCCTAAATCCACTTTGAAACTTGATAAGGTACGAAGATCAATAAATCAATAAATTAAAAGTCAGTAACTCAAGTGTACAAACTTCCCTGATATTCTATAATGATCATAAAGATCATAAAATTTTAAAAAAACATTGTATTAAGCTGCTCATAATAAACGGTAGACGTTATTCTATCAGGAATACCATACCTTGTAAATCTTTAGGTGGAGGTCAAAGAGGTAGTAACTAAAATGTTGGATACAATATGTTGTACTTATCCAGTCATTCAGTCAATCAAATAAGTCTATACCTACTGAGTAGCCAAAATGTGCTATAGGTGGTCATAAAATGGAACACAATAATATTTCTACTATCAATATGTATCATAAGATTGAACATACATGAGAAATATACTTAAGTGGTTTTCTGGCTACTTAGCTGTGGAAAACCATTCTGATTTACTGAAGTGACAGAACAAAAAGAAAAGGTAAGAATCACTAATCTGAAATAATTCCTAGATAGTCTATGATAAAAGGAAAGAAAAAATGGAATACAGGATTGAATAGTGACTCAGTCAAGAGCTTCAGTGAAATTCTTCAAAACTGACTTTCACCTCTATCTACTAAAAAATAGTTATATACTTAAAACTTAGATTCATATGCTGGCATTTTAAAAATATATTATTCATCAATGGCTTTTCTTTTTATTTAATTTAATATGTTACTGGTGCCCTTAGAATAATATCTATAATTTCTATGTTGATTACTTAAGTAATACCTCTGTCATCATCCCTGACAAGGAACAAAAATTGTGAATCCTACCTTCTTCAGATTCTATAAGAAAAGGATATATTAAAAATAAAGGCATGCAAAACTCATGGTCAGAGATGCTTCAATGTTGGAGAGTATTGGGACAAGTTCCTTACCCTTCATTTGAATGACCATCTTCCTATATTCCTATTACCAGGAGTATACTCCTCTTTCCCTTTTGTGCATGATCTTTATATAAACCTCTTCCTATACTCCTATTACCAGGAGTATACGCCTCTTTCCCTTTTGTGCATGATCTTTATATAAACCTCATTTGCTAGAAAACAAGACTGAAAAAACAAAGTAAACCTATTCCTTTTTTTCATATTAATTTTCCATCTCTGACTA
This sequence comes from Geosciurus inauris, assembly GCA_004024805.1. Lineage (NCBI taxonomy): Eukaryota > Metazoa > Chordata > Mammalia > Rodentia > Sciuridae > Geosciurus > Geosciurus inauris. The sequence continues at coordinate 69,962 of PVHX01000535.1, read as the reverse complement.
ATTATATTTTTAATGGTAAAAATATGGGAAAATAAATGAAATGTAAAAACTGGAAAGTAAAGATAAAATATAATCACACAAAATGGCAATAATGGCAAGGCATTGACTTAAATATTTAGTTATATCCTAGTTTAAATATTTTCATCTAAAGGAAGACTTGTTGCATGAAGAAAAAGGTAGAAATTGTTTACATAAAAGTTACCAAAAAAAAAAAAAGTTACGGAGTTAGTCTTTTAGACAACTTCTGGTACAAACTAATTGAAAAGCTTCAAGATAATTCTTTCTTCTTAATGTATGGATTTTTGACAGAAATACCTTTTTAAAAAAGGAAGATCAACCAACTAGGTATTTGAACTAGGTGAGAATTACAGACTGGAGGTCTAGATTTCTTCTGCACCTCAAAGCCAGTCCTATAAAGAAACACCTGAAACTTTTTCAAATCATTAGCAGATGAAAAGTAGATAATAGAGACACTGTCACTCATTAGCACTAAATCAGAGACAGTATTTCACAGCTCTCCAGATGGAGTCCGTTAAATGTTACCTATCTGCATGACGATTAGGAGTTGGCTTAAAAGCACCAGCGGCTTCCCCATGGTCCAGATGAGGCCCTCTTGTATACATGTTGTTACTGAATGCATACCCATCAGCTGGAGGATACTCAGAAACAGTGGAGTGCTGAAAGACAGAGCAGGATAGGTTAAAGAATCACCAAGTACCATTCAAATGACCACTGACTTACACCATATTATGTTTTCATTTTTAAGTGATTATCCATTATGTTATTAAATTATGAAACTGGGATGATACATTTTTGTCAAAGACCTGCTTGGGATAAGAAAGGTTATTAGTGCAAAAGCTAAATCTTAACTCTGAAAATAATCAAGTGTAAAAGCAGTAAGTTCCTTCATGAGGAATTTTAGTAATAGATGATTTTTAGTATTAGATTTTAACTCCTATATAAAACAAAATTGATAGGGGGAAAAACTTCTTCAACAAGAAACACATCCTCTCCACTTTAGCAAAGTCAATGTTGTCACATGAAAAAATTCTGAACTCTATTAGATTTACAGCAACTCAATTAAATTGTACACAGAACACCATTTTTATTTTATTTTATTTTTTACAAATGGCAGCACTATTTTCAGATGTACTGATAAGGTAAGCAGAGAAAGGTACAAATATATTGATTTTGATAGTCAAGAGTCTGGGAAAAGATAGTGCTGGAGTCATTTCTTTTCTGCAGTTAACACAATTTGAACATAAAACTACTGGGTGCTACAAAGAGAGAAAGCTGAAGTCCATGTGTCCCTGTGAGTACTATGGTTTTAAAGCTGGAGAGGATACATCCCAGACAGGGAGAAAAACAAACAACATTACCACCTACTGATTTCATATGGTTTCCTTATGTACAAATAAGTATGGGGAAACAGTGACAGATGCTGAAGCATTTTAATTCCTTGGTATTTAATTGTTTATGGATTCACTGGGGCAAAATATTTGAAATATTTAAAGCTGGGAATGTGTCAGGAAAGTCTTCAATACATGGTCACTATAACTAATCCTAAAGAAAATGTTGGCAGAAATGGGGCTGAGTTAATCCATGGTGTATTAATGTCAAAATACCCATGTTATATTATTCCCCTGGAATATATATCAGGATATATTGCACTCTGCGTACAAATAGCAGACGATTTTCAGCCATTTATACACACAAGCTCAATCAATTCAGTTTATCATTTCCCTAGGAAAGACATACACTAAATTTGATTAGTAATTTGTTTTTATTAAGACTGTGCTGCTGTAGAGGGGCAAGAAACAGTCATCCCCACCTTTCACCTACTTCTGAACTAGACAGTGTGGAATTGGCTAGAGTGAAATCACTGGGTCCTGAGAGAGGCTGGGAGTGCTGGAAAGGAGGTGAGAAATGGTGGCAAATGACAAACTGTGATGGCTACACAGTGTGGTGGTTGAGGGCTGCAGCTGGGTCAGTGGAAGTCAGGAAGCGAGAACTGCACCACCTCCACATCACCTACGCCTTTCAATTCCAGACAAAATCACCAGATCCTGTATTACCCAAGCCTTGTTATAAGTGTATTGGAGTAGCAACAAAAAATAATAAAGTCTCTCTTCTAGGGATGATTACATTTTTCATGCATTTTAAATCACCATTACTTAACCTCTTTTCCAACAAAATCTCAAGATAAAAAAATCCCCTAGAATGGCCAGCAGGTGCTTTTCATTTCATTTTTTCAAACCTCTGAATGTCCACTTAAGTGATAAAACAGAAAAAAGTGTACAACAGAAAAATCACTTATACAAGAAAGGATTCTCAAGAATTTCTCTTTTAAAATTACTCAGTGAGAGTAAACTTATATACCAGAAGCCCAGAACACAGTACTCTCTCTTTAAATATACAAATTGAAAATAATTCCCAAAAGTGAATTTCTGAGTCATACCTTTACAGTGGGCATATTTTCTCATTTAAGATACAAATACTATAAACCAGACATTTTTCACTTGAAAACAACTATAACTAGCAACAGCAAGTATATCATAATTTCATGTTAGGTTATTTCTTTTTGTCTACAAAGGTTCCTTTCTAAATGGAAAAAAAATATTCAGTGATGAGCTCTGAATTATAAAGTACAGGCAGGGACATATGCTTGCCAACCAATGCTCAAGGAAGTGAGGTCATCTCCTCAATTATGCATTTAGAGGGAAGGGTAGGTATGGAGCCTGCACTCCCCTTATGTGCAGCCAGAGGAAAAAACAATTAGGAAAAAAATAATTTGGTATTGTGTTTGCTTTTTTAAAAAATTCAAGAGTTTACCCAATTTTCCATATTATTATTATTGTCTAAAGATCAGTTCCCCAAGGGAATGATTTTAAGAAATCTAATTTATATTCATGTTTCTCCATAAGTGGCCACAGGCTGTAATTTATTATGATTTCCTAATTCATTCCTTTATATCAGGTTTACCACAATATAAATACCTGTGGCAGTATGAGAAAATTAACCTAAGGAATTAAATAAAAGAAGCAAATAGGACTTCAGGAGCATCTAGTTATCATTTGCTGTTTCGTTTTCAAACTAGACCTCATTTATCCATTTCCTCAGGTTCTGATCATCCCATTCATATTTGGTTCAGCTTTACTTGATCTTTAATTTTCTTTTCCAATAGAACAAAAAGAGTCATAGAAAAATACTTTTTAAGGAATGTAACAATACACCAAATTCCATTCTCTTAATTTGTTCCCCGAATAGGTTATAATCTAAAGCTTACTAAACCCATTAAAGACACAATACATTTTATGATCTCCTGAGGATATGACCATGTTGCAGGTGATCATTTGAATCTGAAAACTGGAGTTCAGAAAAGGCTTTGGTCCTCCAGCCGTGCCCACAGGACTCCAGAGGTTTTGAATTAGACAAAAAGGAAGGGCTGGGGATGTGGCTCAGTGGTAGAGAGCTTGCTTAACATTTGCAAGGCCTCAGATTCCTTCCTTCCTGGAAGGAAGGAAGGAAAGAAGGAAGGAAGGAAGGAAGGAAGGAAGGAAGGAAGGAAGGAAGGAAGGAAGGAAGGGAGGAAGGGAGGAAGGGAGGAAGGGAGGGAGGGAGGAAGGGAAGGAGGGAGGGAGAGAAGAGGAGGGAGGAAAAGGAAGGAACTAGGGTGTTCACGAAAGAGCTGCTTGGGGCACACTTGCAGGATCTAGGTGGAGGGCATTATTTTGAGTGTCTGTTGATAGGAAAGGAAATGGAAAGAAATAAAGCCAAGGAGCAGCAGGGCAACCTCCTGATAAGGAGAGAGAGGCACATGCTGAAGGACCTCAGTGTCACCAGGATTGGGGAAGCAGCGGCAGCAGGGACAGAACAAGGCTGATAGGCTGTGGGAGAATGGCATTGGCTGGGACAGAGAAACTAACAGTAACTGATTCTAGAACAATCTTCAGATGAATGAGGAGTCACAATCACAGTGCATAGATCATTGCTACTCCATCTACAAAAAGATGACGGTTAAAAAAGGTTTACCTCGGTGGACAATCTTTTCATGTCTTGTTTGCGCTGATGTTCTGCTACGTTTGCCACAGATTCAGCCAAATGATACATATCTTGTTCCATTGGTGAGCCCATGAAGTTCAGCATGGGGGGCTCCCAGCCATTGCGGAACCGTGGAACATATGGTGGAATGAACTGTTCTTTGGGCCACTCTGCTCTGCAGGAGGACATTAAGTCATATAAACAAAACTAAGAAATGTACATGTTCACAGTGATCTTCAGGAAAGTTAGCCACAAAACGAAACCAACAACACACACTCAGAAAACAATACATACCTCATCTGGCCTCCATTCATCCAACAGGGAAAGTACATATGTTTCTCATATTTCACACCAATTACATGAAAGAAAGATTCAGTTCTGTGGCATGATCTTTTTCACTACTTTGCCTAAAGTCCTCATTAAACTCAACTTTTCAACATGGATATAAGTTTTTAAAAATCCATGTAGGAAGGACTGTGAAGCCAGAAGTGTGGTAAGTATTTACATTATAAACTTCAGATCTAAAGTAGTTTCAGGCTCTCACCTTTACCTTTGCTCTCTTTCAAAAGAGAAGCAGTCAAGCCTGTTATTAAGGTTCATAATTTTTTGAATTATAAAGTTCACTAAAATGAAACAGATGACCAATTTTACAAATTAAATGTATCAGCTCAGTTTTAATCGGCAAAGCCCACTAACCTATAATTATAATCACTACACATTCATTGCCCAATGACTATGGGAGACACTTATTCCTATGAGCTCCCGATCACTCATAAACCACAAAAGGACCAGGACAGGATTATGGCTTCCCTTCTGCTACAGTATGTTGCTTCATTTCTAATAAATGATTTAATTCTTCATGTTGAATTTCTACTATGATCAAATGAGTCATTTTATTCAGATTAATATGTACCTTCGTGAGTCTTTTTTATGAGTGTTTAAATTGGCACATTCATTTTGTAATACTCTTAATCAGGATCTGAAACGACCCTTTTCTCATGTTAAGAGCTGACAACATATTTCCTTTAGATATAGATTTTCAAAGGTTAATTAATTTTCTCATTTTAAGGTAGAACCCAAAACAAAGTAACTAAAGATCCTGGGCTATTTTTATTGTATGAGAACTGATAAATTTAATAAGCTTTATGGGAAAAAATAAATCCCACCAAGGCTTAATGTAGAATTATAACCTCCATACATGTAACAGATTTAAGCAATCTACTGAAGCAGTTTTATATAGTATGACACAAAAACTGTACTATATACAGTATGACATGTTCATACATGAATAATAGGTAAGCAAATATATAACACATAGATATGTAAATTTGGAAATAATAATTTCACTACAAAATCAACAATTGTAGTGCCTTTAATGAATTTCTGTAAACCAAAGTATAAATTATATTTCAATACAATCAGTAGCCAAAATTTAGAAAATAAGTGGGAAATGTTTGAAAATGTTTGAAAAGAAGAAAAAACAATTTTATGAAAATAAAATGTTTTAAAAGTAATTTGTACCTGATTTGTAAATTCAATCAACTTTAAAAAAAAGAAAACAATGTATGAATTAGTCCATTCATAACTTTAAGCCCACCTAAAAGCATTAAGACAAAGTTCAAAATGACCAAGTGACTATACTGAATGATTGACTCTAAGTAGAATAAAGAGATTTAGATAGATGAGTAAGCAAAACTATTCACTCATGAAATTAGAAATTTTTTATAACTTGGTTTACTTGGCAAGCATTTACTTGTTAATGACTTGTGTTTCTCAATCTCTTTATTGAAAATGCACAATTCCGAAAATTATCCACTCTCCCTTACAGTGCTACTGCAATTGTTCTGGCCCTGGAGGACACTGATGCTAAGGAACCTCTACTACAGTGTGCATTTCCCAGGATGCCGCTCTGCCTCCAGTCACTGGATGCAACTACCAGACTGGTCTTTTAGAAACGGAGATGCAGTTATGTCATGATCCTGTTCAGTTACTGTTCACAGCCTTCAGAACCAGGCCCTGGTTCCCTCGTGACCTTAGAAACATTCTAACCTAGTCCCACTTACCTCTGAATGCCTAACTTAACACACTCCTCCATCCCTTCTCCACAGTCATCCACCACCCACAGTCCCTCTCCAGATAAACCCGTCACACTCCATGCTCTGGACCTCCCTGCTTTCCCTTGTGCCTTTCTTTCTAATGTAGCCCTTCCCTACTACCTGGCAGGGAGATCCTACTTATCCTACTGAAAGGCAGTTTGGTAAAGGAAACATAAAATTGACTTGAGTCAGGTGGCTGGGTTCACATCCCTGCTCTGTCACAAGGAGTATGGCTCTGGGCAAATTACTTAACATCTCTGGTCCTCACTTTTCTTCATTTGTAAAATAGAGATAATAACAGAATCCATGTAAAGTATATGGAAGAATACATAGCAAACAATGTAGGTGTGAACACTACATATATTTGTGTATATATTGTATATACATACCTGTACTTACTAGAATTATTATCTGTTTTTAAATGATAGCTTTTTCACAAAAGCAAATTCTCATCCTCTCTCAGTCCTCTTCCTGATCCACCTTGCCAACCAACCACACTCTGCTTTTGCCTAGCTCCTAGCACCCACCAAGCCTCACACTGCATATACTTTGGCCTCCTTACTAGACTTTAAGCTTTTTAAGGTTCTGGGCTTTTCATCTTCTAACACCTAGTCCTTCATAGCCTCCATACATAGGTTAGATAAATATCTCATTAGATGAATGCAATAAATGAAGAACAATACTTATAGCAGTACACATATTAATGGTAAATTCATGTATATTACCTGGCTTTCATCCAAGTTTCTCCTAGTGACATCCACAGTTGCCGTTCATCAGTATTGACCGTATAATTTAAGAAATCAATTGTGTCTTTAGTCAAGAGGGGGCTGAGTACTGAACTGGCTAGTTCAGGACCCCCTGTTGCCTGTACCACCTAGAAAGATAAAGCATTTTTTTAGCAAGAAGGTGACTATTATTTCTGTATTTTCCAATTGTGTAGACAAAAACCCATGTCCAAAACAAGCACTATTTTTACATATTCAAATTAAATTTTTATTTTGTTCAACACATTACTGAATGAAAAACAGCTTAATAAATCAACTTGCTGTTGGGCACAGTGGCACATGCCTATAATCTCAGTGACTTAGGAGTCTGAGGCAGGAGGTTCGCAAGTTCAAAGGCTTCAGTAACTAGGCAAGACCCTGAGCAACTTAGTGAGACTTTATCTCAAAACAATCAAAAAAAAGGATGGGGATGTGGCTCAGTAGTTTAGAGTCCCTGGGTTCAACCCCTAGTACAACAACAACAAATCAACTTGTCTAGTCTAATGGTACGTTAAAATCTAAAATGAAAGTGAATAGTTTAACAATGCACACAGCATCAGCCTATCAACTGCATGTAACTGTGTTTTTCCTGAAAAGTATTAATCGTTATGCAGAAAATTCTTCATCAGTTGATTTCAGTATTTTTTTTGTTATTTTAAATATATGTATCTCCACTGGCAAATCTATTATGCCAAACTTGAAAAATATGATTCCAGAAATGGAAACTATTGAGAGAAATGAATCTTGAATTATTAGTCCATGGCTGTTTCTATTCAGACATACAAAAATTAAAGGATCTAGGAGAAAGGTGACAAAAAATTGAAAACAGATACTCTATAGCATTTCCCCTCAGAATTTAATTCCAGGAAATTTCCCTGATTTAATATGGATAATTTAATGACCAGCAGAAACAAACAGGTACAATCCTCCAATAAGCAGAATGAAGAGAAGTGGAGGTCCAAACACTGCTCCACACTTACCCCTCAAGAGATAATTCCTGACTAAAGAGCAGTTATCTCCTAAAGCAGAAACCAGAACCCTTTTCTTAAAAAAATATTTTTTAATTGTAGATGGACACAATACCTTTATTTATTTTTATGTGGTGTTGAGGAACGAACCCAGTGCCTCACTCGTGCGGGGCAAGTACTCTACCACTGAGCCACAAACCTAGCCCCCAGAACTTTTATTAAAAATCTCACCTTTTCAGAGATATGACATAAGAAGAAAGGAGATTGTTTTCCAAATGGCTCCAGAGAGTTAATGACTCCAAGAGTCAATTTCTCTTCCACCATCCAGATGTTATGAATGTACTATGCTGTTTTATGCCTCTGTATATTTATTTGCATATGCTTTCCCCAGTTCCCCAGAAGGCCCTTCCTCCATCACTCAGACCCTCTCAGGCACCGCCTCTCCTGGGAACCCCACAGACTAACCCTGAACACAGTCTCCCAGCACCCTCACATCCTCAAAACAATTTATGCATATTAGTAACACATCACATTATAATTTATGATTTATTTTTCAGTTTCCCTTCATTTGAGGGTGAAGACTAACACTTATTTGACTTTGAACTGCAAAAGATACAGTGTTAGGGGAACAAATGAAAATACAAAAAAGATGGTAGATAAAGGAGGTAGTCTGACTTGTGTTTGAGAACAAAAACTACTTTGACTACCTGAAACAGTATATTTTAACTTTTAAGCCCTATAAGCATCTCCAGAAAACATGTAGAGATGATTAAGAGGGAAAAGTCAGGGAATAAAGTAAAGGAATAGAGGAATACTACAGAGGGAAGAGGAAATGCAATGAAAGAAAGGTAAATAAAAGGCTGTGGCCACAGTTCCTCCTAAGGCCAAGCAGGTGTGAGCACCTGCACGAAGCTATGGTCTGTCTGTGTTGCATGCTGAGGATGGGGGATCGACTCACCCGGCTGAAAACCACTAAGTTCTGCCTCGTCCACAGAAGGCCCTGAATACATGGCCCTTTCCCAGCTGTTAAGATAATATGCCTGGCCCCATAGGGAGAACATTCAATGTAGCTATAGAAGTGTTATGATTGAGCAGACTTGATAAGAAGTCATTTTTGAGAAAGGCAGAGATTAAATGAACCAATGTTTTTAGAAACTAAGCCTGATCACAAAGATTAGTTGCAGATTAGGAAAACCAGTCTCACTGTTGTATAGTCGTGCTCTGCAATGACTAGATTTCTACTTACAAGTTGTGAACAGTAACAAGGGTGAACAGAAACTTCATTATAAACAATACTTCCTAGTAACTCAAAACAAGATAGGATCAAAGGTATGCCAAAGAATACAAATTCTGTTAATAAACCATTATTTATTCCACAAAAAGAATTACTGAACTATAACTAGATAAGCAGAAATCTGATGCTCTGTATGGAGCATCAACAGATAGACACACTGATGAATCACTGATGCAGCCTTGGACTTCCATCCTCTCATCTCCTGCTGCCCATCTTCTGACACTCATGCTGGTTAGTTTTCTATGTTTGTAAAGCAATGCTCTTCAAATCCTACCTCGGGTCTTGTCAAGCTGCCTCCAGGGAAAGAAGGATGAGATCTATCACGTTCTGTTATTTGGGTTTCTCTTTTTTAAAATGTTTTTCTGATATCCAATAAAACCTTGAAATGTTCAGTATGCCCCATTTTTGATAAATATTAAATAATGAACTCAATGACCACAGCCTTCCTATGTTCTACATTGAATCAGTGAAATGTATCTGCTTCATATGATGACCATTCTTTTTTTTTAAAATATTTGTTTTTTAGTTGTAGGTGGACAGAATATCTTTATTTTATTTTTATGTGGTGCTGAGGATCGAACCCAGTGCCTCCCACGTGCTAGGTGAGCACGCTACCACTGCGCCATAACCCCAGCCCTGATGACCATTCTTATTCTTTGGGAAACACCACAAAAATGAAAGAGCATCGTGAACGATTCTTGTAACTGCTATTGTCATTCTATGATCATTTGTCCTTTTGAAAGGAGAAGCCACTTAAACAAACCACACCACATATTCCTGATTTTTCCCATATGATGGGAAACTCTTTCCTCTTGGAGGTATTTAAATGAAAGAGATCCTGCCTTCTTTCTCTCTTCCCTCACACCTTCCCCTGACAAAAAGGGAAATTAATGATTGAATTCATAGAATTGTAGAGAAAGGTGCTTGGCGGCCCACTCTCCTTTGAAATCTGTATGGAAAACCAACAATTATTCCATCTGCATTCTGCTGTCATGATTTCCCCCAATTCCAGCACTTTTCTGTACATACTCTTAAATATTATTCTATCTAGTTCTCAGCTGTATTATGGGGCAAGATGGTTATACCTAATACCACCTTGAGAAAATGGCTATTATATTAATATGTAAATATAAGAAATATACAATGGTAAGGAGAACATATTACAGACAAATTTCATTAAACATATAAGGGAAAGGCATGCCTAAATATTGAAAATCTAGGAAATGAAACTGTATCTTTGGTCTTGGCCTCTGACACAAGTGACATAATCTTTTGCTGGATAAACACAGAATCATCCAGCTTACAAAGGGAAAGAATGTTCCCAATACATCATTTTCAATTTTACAAAACTATGCCTCATACAAAAACATATGGGTATGAGCAGAGAGATTTCTGGGTGTGGTGGGGGAGTCATATTATGTGCTTATCAATATACTCAGTACATGGTAGGCAGGCCAAATACTGCTAATTGTTTCCTAGCACCCACTCAGCTTCTCCTTGCATTTGGAAGAGAAGCCTCTACATGTTAGATGGCAAACAGCCTCCTAGATGGAGATTGTATTCCTTTGCAGTTTGGTATGGTTACATGAGGAAGTTCAGGCCAAGTGGATATGGGAAAAAATTATCAGTTTAACATCACCTTTTTAATGAGACAGCTATTTGCCCTGAACTTTGCCTTTATTCAGCTGTCACAAAGACCAAGAAGTATGCCAGCTTCCACTATAGAGACATCTCACACAGTTATTATATTCCTCCTGTTGGAAACATTTTCTTCACTTGGTTTCAAGAATACAACAATTTCATTGTTTTTCTTCTCCTCCCTTACTCTCACTTATCTTTGCTTGTTCTTCCCAATCTCCTACCACTAAAAACACCCAGGGTTAAACCAGTCCTAGTTGGTCTACTTCATTTAGAAACACAACCTACTGACATCATCTAATGCATCTACATACAGATGATTCTCAATTGTACATCTCTAGGCCTGATTTCTTCATTGAACTCCAAGTCCATATATTCAACTATGGATTCGAATTTCCCCATCTGGATACAACTGGATTTTGACATGTGTAAACCTGAATTCCTTGTCTTCCTCCAAAAATCTGCTGTGCCCATAGCCCCCATTTCTTAGTCAATAATCACTCCATCCTGCCAGTCTTAGGCTAAAGGAGGGATCGGTAGATCCTGCATAGTATGTGTAAACCACCAGAAAATTAATAATCAGAATCAGACTTCCCCTTGCCACCTCCAACACTACATGGTCCAAGGACCATAATCTCCTATCTGGATTATGTTAACAGATCCTGGCCCATTCTTTACCCAAATTTCTAAAAATGTAGCCAGAGCAGTCCTTTTCTGCTGAAAACTATGTATCAAAGGTCTCGCCATTCATGTAAGGACCAAGAAGATGTGTCCTCAGGTTACCTTACTGTCTTCTAATTCTACCTCCTCTTGACATTTTTTCCTTTCATTTTGTTCAAGTTACAGTATTTATGTATTCTAAGAATTTGCTTTGCATATTACCACCTCAGAGCATTCACACTAGGCCTTTCTTTGTGTGAAATGGTCTTCCTTCAGAAATTAACATGATTCAGTCCTTACTTCCATTACTCCAATGGCATCTTCTCAATGAAGTTTCCCTAACCAACACTATTCATAGTATGACATTCCATGACACACACACAAACACATGCATAGTCACCTATGGCACTCCCTGTTCTCCTTCTCTGCCCTATTTTTTTTACATAACATCTAATTTTGAGAAAACTATACTACTTGTGCATTTATTTACCATACAGGTTGCCCCTCTAACATTAAAATATAAGTTTCAAGAGAATAAGAATTTTTGTATGTCTGTTCTTAATGAACTACTGTAATGTCAATTACATTGGAGGCTGTCAACTGATGTTTGTTGGATGAACACATAAAGCATAAACAACCCAGAAAATGAAAGTACGCTTTAATGTAAAGAATTGGGGTCCTATATAACTTCACAGAGAAAAGTCATCCATCCAACACTTGACTTCTCATGATTAGCCTAGTTCAAAAGAGAGAAAAATGCCTATATTACTGGGTGCAGTGGCACATGCTTATAAGCCCAGCAGCTTGGGAGGCTAAGGCAGGAGGATTAGGAGTTCAAAGCCAGCTTCAGCAACCTATTGAGGACTAATGAAACTCAGTGAGACCCTGTCTCTAAATAAAATACAAAATAGGCTTGGTAATGTAGCTCAGTGGTTAAGTACCCCTGGGTTCAAATCCTGGTTTAAAAAAAAAAAAAAGCCTATCTCATTTAAGCTGCTTTCTAATATATACCAGTGAGTTTTGAAACAACAGTATCTAATAAATCTTTATTTCTTTTCATTTACCTAGAAATGTCAGTTTCTTAATTTCTAAAATAAGGTATTTTTTTTGGTTTTGGTTTTATAGTGCTAGAGAGTTGAACCCAGGACTTTGTATCTGCTAGGCAAGCACTCTACCACTGAGCTACATCCCCAGCTCTAAATAAGGTGCATGAATTGCTAATTTCTGAGGTTCTTTTAAACTCTCAAATTTCACATTCTCAATGTTCACAAAGATGATAAGAAAAACAGCAAGATAATGAAGAAAAAATGACTAGATAAATAGTGCAGACTCTTGGGGCTGAAAAACATACTAAGAATGATCAATTTATTAGATTAATAAAATCTCACCATATTTAATGGAGTAAACAAAAAGTGAACCAAATCAGCAGCACTGGGGTTCTGAATATGAGACTTCAGTTTGGCCTGTAACATAAGAAAATAATCATATATATTACTAAGATGTAATCAAGCAAAAAACAGACACTCAAGGAGGTCTGATGTATATTCAGGGGAAGAGTTATTTACCATTGGTTTTACTTTTAGTATATTCAGCAGCTTGGAGAGAATGAGAGTAAAAGAAATTAGCTTAAAAAAATAGGGATCATTATCTTTACTAAGTTTCTTAGATATAAAAGTTTTACAATTTTGTTGTTTTAAGGTCAATCAAAACACAAATACAAAAAAAAAAATTGATAAGAACAATTTTCTCTCTTAATTTGATTTTCAGAAACCTCCTAGCTAAATTTGCTCTTTTTCATTTATTCCTTCAAATTGTATATAAATAATTGTACTTACCAGAAGGTTAAATCCATGTTTAAACTTCTGGAAACAGTCAACAAATTCATCAGGAGGTGGAGGTTTTGCCCTCAATGTTAAAACACCCTCTAATGAAACAAATAAGGGGAAAATGAGAACAAAGTTCCAATAAAAAGTTCTAAATAAAAAAAACAAAAACCATACTCATGTCTTCAAAGTTTTAAAATACCAGACATGCTACCTACTTACTCTGCCATATCTTATAGTATAACTAGTTAAGATGATCCAAAGTTTGAGTGGCTTCCTCTTCCCTTCCATATTACCAAGGACTCATTTGATTTCACATATATGTACTGTAGCCCTCTATGCACCAGTCACTGTGTTGCTCATTGCAAAGATTAAAAATGAGTAAGTTATAACCCTGATCTTAAAGGTCTTAAAATATAATGGAAGACATGAATCAGAAAAAGATCTATAAAATAAAGTGTTGTAAGAAACTATACCTGATTGGGAGGTGGGAAAATGTAGACCTAAAAGATATTTCTGGAGGACAGCAATTTTTAAGATGAGATTTGAAAGGTTTTTGTTTTTTTAGGGCAATTTGTGGAAATCATCATGGTTGGATGAAAATAGCACATGGAAAAAGAATTTGCAAATACATACAATAACAAACATTAAACCAGAGGGCTGGGGATACAGCTCTGTTGGTAGAATGCTTGCCTTGCATGTACAAGGCCCTGGGTTCAATCCCCAGCACCACCAAAAAAAAAAATTAAATCAGAGAAACAAGAATGGACAGATACATTAAGGTTAGGTTGTGGATGATCTTGACTGCCAGGGTGAGGATTCTGATTAAATCAATAAAACATGAACCTAACATGCTTTATAGCAGGATAAAGTGGCTGATGCAGAGCTTTAGGAAAAGTTTTCTCACATCATGAAAGGGCTGAAGATTGCTTAGAAAGCTGGGTTTAAAAAAACCATAACCATTTGAACTGAATGCTACTAATGAAAAGGAAAAGAGTGGAGGAAATGGATACAAGAGACATTGAGAAAATAAATCAATGTTGGCTACAAGCTAGAGAATAAAGTCATGAAAGAATCTATGGTTCTGAATCAGGTTGAGCAAGACAGTCTGTCCTTTATAAAGAATACAGGAGGAAGTGGTTGGTTGAGACATCATGAAGCAATACTTAGTTTCTAAATATGTAGAGGTAAGGTATATATGCAGATATACACATTATACTGGGAGACAAAGATCTGGCAGTCATCCATAATAGGAGGGACACTTATTCAGTATTCTTTTATATTTTTCAAGCTATACCACTTGCCAAAGGAAGTATAAATAATAATTCCACATTTATAATCTTATGTATTTTCAGGTATTTTAAATAGCTAAAATGCAGCATACTTCAAAATTGTTTTTGTGACTTTTTATGTGAATGTACTGTTTGGAATTTTGTGATAATAAATTCAAATCCATTAACATTTTTAAGTATATTAATGAGAAGTCAACTTTTTATTTAAAAAATGAGGTATTGTATTTATAACAAAATTAATCCACATAAAAGAATAGAGCTACAGATTTCCTTACCAGACACTAATTTTACTATCACCATAATGAAAACTATAGATACATGGTCACCACCTGAATCACAGTCTCTGTGATTTATATAGTGCATCCTAAGATTCTTCTTCATTGTAGCCAGCCTGAACCAAAATAAGCTCTTTGCTGGGCTCATCTCACTGCCTAAATCTCTGGTGCTATCCCCAAACTAGATAAAGGACCTTAGTTCATAGTCAATGAATTTTCCTAATAAGTTCAAAGGACAGAAATTCTACTTAGAACTGGAGTTTTGAATAGTTTTTGGAAGATTAAGAAAACCCAACTTACCTCCTGGTCCTTTTTTTTTACTTTTCTTGGTTTTTTTCCTTTTAGAAAGTTCAGAATATGCTTCAGCTGCTTTTTGGAGTTTTGTGATAAAAAATTCAATATCATCCAAAATATGGTTTAAGATTTGCTGGAATTAGAAATTACAGAATAAAATATAAAACGATGCAAAACAATTCTTGCTTTAGCTGTAAAATGCTAGTCAGTTAAGAACAGAAAGATAAAAGAGAGAGAAATGACCCGAAATGCAGATTTTAAGGTGATCACTAATTATAAGAAAAAGAATTGAACTAAATATACCTGTGGCTAAAGTCTGATCTCTGTATTTTTCTTTAGCTTAATTTTGATGTATTTTCAATGTCAACAGGAAAGCATTCACAGTATCTACTTAGATTATTAATTATTTTCAATTACTCTAATTTTCTTATAGTGTTCTCCCACACAAAGTGAGGGGGAAAATTCTAAGAAATGTTTTTTTAGAAGAGCACTGAGCACTTTTGTTTTGCTAATAAATATCCTAATAAAGCACTGACAATAGTATTTCATGGAATTAAAGGCTTTTTGAATGCTGTGATAATCTAATAAACAAATAGCTGGCAGGAAAAATAACAGGCATTGTGGGCTGGCAGTGTAGATCAGTGGTAGAGCACTTGTCTAGCATGCCCAGCGTGAGGCCTAACAAACAAAAAATAGAACGAAAGAAAGAAAAATGGTCATTAACAAAAGTTTCTACATGATAAAATAGAGCTAATAATACATGTATTTTCAAGGATCATTGGATAATTAATTGCCTTATATATTGTATATCTATATATCTTATATACTGTAGTCATTGACTATCTCTAGTCTGTATAAAACTTGTATGGGGTTGGATAAATGTTTAACATGTAATTGTGTGATGTAAAATTTAAGTTCCAAATTTCAATTCCCTTTAAGTATTTGTTTCTTAATAAACAGGAACATGCATATAGTACAAAAAGTAATTATATTGGACATTGTCACCCCGTAAGTAAATTATTACAGGGAAATAAAAAGCACTACCCTTTATAAAGCATTAACATTTACATATTTACAGAGGTCCCATTAAAATTTACATATTCCTTTTAAATGCCACTTACCTGTTATTTTGGCATTTTAAAATAAAGTCTTAATAAACCCCAAGACATATTAAAAAAATATCTCAGGTATGTTTTACAAACTATGAGAAAAGAAAAACTGAAATATCCTTCATATCTGATAATTCCATCTTAATTCCTTTGTAAACTAGTTAATGTCCTAGTTTTGTCATATCCTGAACCTACTAAATAAGTACTGGTAGAAAGCAAAATAGCTAAAGGAAAAAAGAAAGTAATTCAAAGAGCATAACCACCACGGGAAAAAGAAAACATAATTTCCATAAAATACCTTTATTTAAATCACTCGTCTCACTCAGTATATCATTTTTCCTCTTTTTTTTTTTTTTTTTTTCCCCAAAAGTAATGATCTAGGATGAAGGTTGTACTTACCACATCCCTGTCAATTCGGGCTGCTGTCATCTCTGGTGTTTCTTCTTGCTCATGATACTGCCGTGGTCTCTCAACTGAAGAAAGGAGAATCACAAGTCTGTAAGCCTTTTGCTAAGGTAATACCAATACAGTTTATTAAAATATGAAAACAGAATAGAAAAGAATGCCAGGTGCAAAAGGGACCACCTCCACAGGATGTACAAATCAGATGTGCTCATCATCCAAAATGCCTCCTTATCAACAGCTATCAGAAGCACTTGAGCAAAGGTGAAGTCCTGGCCTTCCCACCTGGATGATGTTTATTTGCCCTGTAATGTCCCTCTGTTCTCCCTCTTCCCTGTCAGTAAAACCATGGAACCAATCCTAACTTGGCATGCTTTAATTCCTACATAAGGAAGAAATATAAGCCAACAATTAAGCATCTATTTCTCAAAAAGCAGCCAACTAAATTCTAACACAGCAGAGCTACTAATTTCTATGCATTCTAACATTGTAACTACAATAAAACTTTGGGAGTTATTATTGTAACTAAGCTTAAAACCCATAATGTTGGACTCATTAATTTTAAGCCATATTCCCTACATCAGAAATACCTTCAGGAATTTGCAAATTCAAGAATAAATGTCTCAAAAGCATTTGATATACTAAGGCAGCTCAGTTGGTGAGAGCATGATATTAGTCATGAGGTTGCTATCATGAGCTGCTTCCTGGTATGAGTCAGTTAACACTACCACCAGACAAAAGAGTTTGTACAAATATTTCATAGTAGATTAAGTTTAAAAATATATGGATGGAACAAGAGCAGCAAATAACAATGAAAGAAAATATAACTCATAACATCATGACTCATGATGTTCAATACAGAGAGCTGCTAACAAATATTGACAACTCTTTATTTCTATACCCATGAGTGGAATACTGCCCCCGCAAAAAAAACAAGGAAGAAAGGAAAAAATTGCTGAGCTTTATGAAACTTAATTAGTGGCTATAACTACTTTAAGATCATTAGCATTTATCTGTATGAAATCCTGCCAGTTAGCTAATGCTTGACATATACCTGCTATCTTGGCTACAGCTATTATAGAAAGCAGGAACCCCAGAGAAGTCCCAAAATATCATCTGGAGGACAGAGTAAGTAGAAGATATGGTATCTCTAGGACTCTGGCAGGTCTGAGGCACCACTGCTGCTACTCTTCAGAGGTCACTTTTGGAAGTCAGGGTAGTTCTACCTCAGGGGTTCCAAGAAGCTGCATGGCCTGAATTGGCCATAGTCTCAGAGGGACCAGAAAGATTTTCCTCTGCTGGAGGTTGGGGGGTTCCAACTAAAACTGGCCTGGATCCAGACAGTACCTGTGCACTAAGAGTCATGTTCTACTTGGCCTGGAAGTTCTGAAAACCTTGCCTCACTGCAATGTTAACAGATGACACTGTAGAGAATACAGCAGATAAAATCTAACGAGAGGAAAGGGGAGAGGGTATGGGAATAGGAAAGACAGTAGGATGAATTGGACATAACTTTCCTATGTTCATACCTGAATATACAACTGGTGTAACTCCACATCATGTACAACCACAAAAATGGGAAGTTATACTCCATATATGCATGATATGTCAAAATACATTCTACTATCATGTATAACTAAAAAGAGCCAATAAATTATTAAAAAATAAACGTAATGAGAGCTTAGAAACACCTGGGAGTGAGTTCTCTACTGTAAATTGTATTAGGTTGGACATATGTTCTTACAAGTTTGTTTAGAATGTCTATAAACTTAGGTTAACATGTAAACTTCTGAAAAAACCTTGAAGAACACAAGAAGCTTAATAAAATAGCCAATAATTCAGAAAGAATAATAAATACAATTTGGCAAAATGAGAACAGCAAATTACATTTACAGTTCTGTTAGGTACTACTTAGATTTTTTTTCTTTCCTGTTCACAGCAACCTATGAATTACCATCCCCATTTGAAGGATGAGGCTACAGCACAGAAAAGTAATGTTCCACAGTCTCAAGAAGGCAAATCCAGGTCTCACTTCAGAGCCCAACTTCTGACCCAGCAGATTCCAAGTAGAATTCAATGTCACTCAGTTTGGCAACTGAGTTATATTGTTTTAACTACAGTACTAGATATCCTGTCTGAATAAGAATTCACCAGAAAAAGGATGAGTGATTGAAGGAGACTCACTAAGTAGTAGGTAAAAGAGTACGGTCCTTTGCATCCAATTTGAAATTGCTACATTACAATTTATTCCTCTTTAATCAACAAAGAGACTGAACCAAATATATTTTAAGGTGTTTTGCAATCATAAAAATTTCAGATCCTTATAAAATATTGTGACATAAAAAGTATCACTAAGTTCTATGCTATAAGTATTTTTTTATTCTTTCTTTATTTATTTTTATTTATTTATTTATTGGTACCAGGGATTGAACTCAGGGGCACTCGACCACTGAGCCACATCCCCGGCCCTGTTTTGTGTTTTACTTGGAAACAGGGTCTCACTGAGTAACTTAGTGCCTCGCCATTGCTGAGGCTGGCTTTGAACTTGTGATTCTCCTGTCTCAGCCTCCCAAAGTGCTAGGATTACAGGCGTGTACCACCGCACCTGGTTTATAAGTATTTTTTTTTTTTTCAAAAAAACAATGCCAAAGGGAAATGAGATATATACATAGGCTCCATCTGATAAGTTTAGCCTAAGGATAAAGCCTTTGCCCCTTCTCCACACCCCTCCCACCAGCTACAGCAAATCTGTCCAGAGAGGGATAGAGCTAAAATCATAGTAAATGGAAAGAATCTGCAGTACAGTCATAAAAAGAAGAAATCTGATGGTCTTTTGTTTGACATATATTTTGTTTCCATTTTTTTAGCTGTTAGTCAAGTAAAACTTCCTCTCTTAGCATTAAAATAAAAAAGACTTGATCCTAAAACCATATTTATTAAATGATTGGTATGAATGCTCATAGACAATAATCTTAACAGTAGCCAAGGATTAACCTTCATTTTCTAAGACTTAATTTTTTTAAATTGCTAACTTGAACTTCAGTTCAGAAATCAGAATTTGAAAGTAAGTACTACATCACAATCCAAAATAAGTGCTTAATGAGACTTAATTCTAGAGATACTCACAGTCCCCTTGGTCAGCTGCCCATGCTGACCAGGCTGCCACTCGACTTCTAACATCCACCTGGGTGACAGTCCCTGGTGGCACAGGTGCAGGAGCTCTGGGTGGAGGTGGTATGCCAGGGTCCACTTTGGAAATCATCCTAAAAAAGACAAAAACAAATTGCATTCTCACCCTATAACATGTCAATTTTCTCCATTTATTGTATTGGTTCTTTAGCCTCAAAAAGAACTGTGCCAAGGGGCAATTAGGACTTCCTAACCACTTCACATTGGATCTATTTATAAATATGAATGAGATAGAAAAATACAAAAAAATCAAAATCCAGCTGAAAACTAGGTTTAATTTTTTTTTTTCTGGGTCTCATGGGATTTGGAAGGCTGAGGACCAATTACATGTCTAGTTGTATGGCCTTAGGCTATCTTTTCTTAAAACACCACTCATCTGTCCTGACTCTCAGTGACTCCCACAAGTAGAAGCCATATCAGAGAAAAGCCGGACACACGGAAAGAAAGGAAGGAGCAGACATGCTGACAACCTGCGAGAGCAAATAAGTTGCGACTCCAGGCCGTCATCTGTAAAGAAGAACGGTGTACCTCCACTGAAAATAAGTTTTTAAAATATTTAGGCAACAACAACAACAACAAAAAGATAAAAAGCCAATTCTACCCATTAATACCTTTTAACACTTTTACCTCAGGGCCTCAGGGCGCCTCTTCTGTTTCCCTCCTTTACTGTCACTGATTGCACTTTCAATATCTTCACTAATCAGATTTGCCTACAAGAAGAGAAAAGTTATCTGGAAGGCTGTAGATTTTTCTTAGATCCAATATGTAGATTAAAACAGGAAAAGGGATCATATTCATTGTCTGAATTGGTATGTATCCTGATGCTACATTTTGGAACTTGAATGTCTCCCAAAAGCCCAGGTGTTGAAGGCTTGGTTCCCAGCCTGTGGGGCTGCAGGGAGGCGGTGGAACCTTTATGAGGGGGTCCTACTGGAAAAACAGCAGGTCTTTGGGGATATTGGGAACCCAAGCCCTTTCTTTCTCACTTTTTTTTTTTTTTTTTTTTTTGCTTCCTGGCTGCCATGAGGTGATCAGCTCCTTTGCCACAGATTCTTTGCCATGAGACACTGTGCTACCACAGACCAAAGGGCAAAAGGGTTAAACAACTATGGACTGAAACCTCTAAAATAGTGAGCTACAATAAACTCTTTCCTCTTTATAAGAGGAAATTATAATGTTTATAATGTTTATCTCATTGTCATAGTGCTAGTTGACTAGCTTATCACTATACTCATGGAATCAGCCTCCACACTAGGTTGTGCCTTTTATATTATTTTGTCATTTCAGGTAAAAGTTAACTTTCTGCAATCTTTCTAATATCTTTCCAGAAAGATCAATGAGTAAGTACATTTTCTTGGGAACCAATGGGAGATAAGCAGCTAAGAAATTTATTTAGTTAAGTTATAAAGTTTATTTACAGCCAGTGATTATTACTGTATGTAAGATTATTGCTGATGTATTCATCTCCTAGTTTTGTGACTGCTTGTTCTTTGTAATTATGTATGTTTTCCTTAAATATGTATGTTGAGTATTATTTTAGAGTAAGCACTGATAATCATAAATTTTAGAGCTAAATGAATACTTCAAGATCATCTAATCTTCTTTTCCACTTAATGAGACAGGAATACTCGTGTGATGTGCCTGTCCAAGGTCATACCATTATTGAAATGAGAGTGCTGGTGCCTCCCAGGTCAGTGTCACATCTGAAACAACGTCCAGTCCCAATAAGTTATTACAAACACGTCAAAGGCTGGCTGCTGTGTAGGACACAAAAACTGATGGTGCCACAAAACACTGATCTTCTATGGGAAGACTATTATATTTCTAAGAAAAAAATTACCACTAAGGTGGGCAGGACCACTATATGAAGTCCCATAGTAAACATTAAAATTCAAGAGAAACTGCATCCTATTTCCATTTACAAATAATGTGTGTGTGTGTGTGTATTTTTTTTTCAATTAGTCAAAAGAAAAACATGTCTCACATAGGAAGTAGAACACCAATGGCACCAATGAATGTGTTAGTCACTTAGTAGTAAGTAAACTTATTTAGTACAAAATAGTATTTGGTAAATCCCATTTGAACCCATCACTATTTATCCCATATCAAAGAAGGAAGCCTTTATTCTCAAACTGAAATCCAGAAATTTCCTCAGCAAAGTATATTTCATCATTCCCCAAGGACAGCACAGATGCAAACACTAAATCTGAAGTGCTTTTTCACTTACTACTGTTTTTAAAACCACTGAATTAATTTCACTATGTTTTCAGAGCAATATATTCATTTTAACATGTATTGGTTTAAACACATTTAACCTTACAAAATTCTTTTTTGTTGTTTATTCAACAAGTATTTACTGAGGACCTGCTATTATATATGTATCTGTCAAATAAAAATAATCAATAAATAAAATCATATTTCTATGTTCCAGGCTGTGAACAACACAGACAAATGCCCTGCCTACATTGGGCTCTTACTGTAGCAGAGAAAAAAAAAAATCAATGACTAAGTAAAAAGTAAATGTAGAATATAAAAAAACATGACAATAATGCTGTGGAGGAAAATAAAGCAAGGTAGGGAACAGAGAATGGCACTGGTGTCCCACTGCACAAAGCAGTCAACATTCCTGGCAGAAGAATCAAGAGAAAGGCCCCTGGGATAGGTCAGTGTGTGGTCAATCTGAGCAAGACTAGCTGGAGCTGCAGGGGTCAGAAGAGCAAGCTGCTTGGGAGCTGGCAACCCAAGTGGTCCACAGGAAGGTCACATTAAAAGACCTTATAAAATTCTTAATATAATTTGTGACTTTCAAAATGCACTGCAGTATATAAAAATCTGATGAACATAAAATATATAAATTAACTAAATGACACAGTTCCTTTCAAATAAGATTTTCAGTCATCTACGACAAACTGAAATTAGAAAAAATATTATAAAATATACTGTTTATTCTTAGTCTTAATTTAGCCATAACATATTAATGTCAAAGAAATACAGAAAATATCAAGTGTTTATGCTAGTCTTTTTTATAAAAGTTACAAATACTTTTTTAGTTACAAGTATATTTTATAATCAAAATAAATCCCTGCCTTGACAAAGTACCAATCAACACAAAATGACTTCCTTTTAGAGAAATCAACTAAATAAAGACAGTCAAGTTTGAAGTAAACTTCTAAGGTCTTATAAAGCCTCAAAAATTATAATCATTCGAAAATTACAGTATACTTTGTAATATAAAATTTCAGGAGATAACCTGTTATTACTGGTAACTATGCTCAACTATTTTCACATATCACT
This sequence comes from Geosciurus inauris, assembly GCA_004024805.1. Classification (NCBI taxonomy): domain Eukaryota; kingdom Metazoa; phylum Chordata; class Mammalia; order Rodentia; family Sciuridae; genus Geosciurus; species Geosciurus inauris. The sequence continues at coordinate 46,823 of PVHX01000535.1, read as the reverse complement.
TAGGGATTACAAATCCTGAACAATTATTCAAGTCACATAATTAAATGGTGAACTTTATATGAATATCATGGGAAATGTCTCAGTGCTTCACTATAATAATCCATGCTATGAGATTAGTGCAGAATAAAATAGGATAGACACATGATTATTTATTGTCTATGAAGCATGATTTTTGCAGATTTAATTTTTAATTATAAGCACAAGGTTTTTGGTGAGAATTTAATATGTTATCTATGCTTTTTAATTAAAATAAAAAGAATCATCTGATGTTTAATATTACTTTAACTTCCTCTTTATTTACTTGGCATGGAAATCTTAAGAAAGAAACTAATGAATTTGTTTTCCTTACAAAATTCTCAGACACTAAAATTCTAGTACCTAATATCTGTATGATTGAAATAGTTCAAAAGGTACCAGAACACCTCCTTAAAAGGGAAAAAAAATTCACAATTCTTTTACCTTAATCTCATCACATTGAAAAAGATGGAGATCTGGCTTGTTCTGGGTCGGCTCTTTGCATACCAGGGCAAGAATCGAATCATAGTTGCATGAATGCATGACAGCTTGGCAGTGCTGGATTGTGTTCAAAGGAAAATTCTCCAGTTCATTCTAAAATAAAGTAAGCATTTTAGTTTGTCAAACTTCCACTCATTTTCAAATAATCTGATGTGACAGCACACATTAATATTTGTGGCACTTTTTTGAAAACAAAATTATATAAATTTCACAAACTTGCCTTTGATTCTAAATCAATCAGGCTCACAGCTCGGTCATCCACTTGGAGGATCATATCTTGAGTCCATACTTTGCCCTTGGCATCAAGCAATTTCAGCTTCCTTATTCCATCATCTACCGTTATCATAGCATCTTTTCGATCCAGAATAAAGGTAGTCAGGTGCTTATGATTGACAAAAAAGGGAAAATATTTATAATACACACAAACTCTTAATATTATATTTTTAAAGGAAAGTATAATTAAGCTAATTGAGGTCAGTTAGTAGAAGAGAAGAATAAACACAAAGCACTTGATAACGTCATGGTTATCTGAGATAATGAAGTCAAGCGGGTTTTTGTTGAGTATAGAAAACAATGTCTTGATTCATAAGATAGCTAAAACTGTTTCATACTAAGCCATGTTTAACTACAAAAACATGATACAAAAACAAATGCTTGTTGGGTGCAGTGGTGCATGCCTGTAATCCCAGTGGCTTTGGAGGCTGAGGCAGGAAGATCCCAAGTTCAAAACCACCCTCAGCAAAATCGAGGGACTAAGCAGCTCATTGGCACTAAGCAACCTTGTCTCTAAATAAAATACAAAATAGGGTTGGGGGTATGGCTCAGTGGTTGAGTGCCCCTGAGTTCAATCCCCAGTACTAAAAAAAAAGAAAGAAAGAAAAGAAAAAATCCTTCACAGCTTAAATAGCATTCTCTTAATTAAATGTTCCTGTTTTGCTCTATTATAGTTATTTAAATGCTGCACAATAGCAGACAATTTGTTTTGGCAAGTACAATACTCTGGATACTGATACCTCAGAGTAGCAAAGCAAATCTACTCTTTAACAACTCTCAAGCTTTTCATTCCACTGAAACCACTTACTGAAACAAAACGGTTTAAATTTAATTAAGCATGCTTCAGATAAGTAGAAAACTGAAAATAAGAGCAACATAAAAAATGTTCCTTGCTTAAATATTTTCCATTATAAGCAGGGGTCAACTGGATTCCAAGTAAAAGCAAATATCTTAAAAGATAACAAGGGAGAAAAAAGAAAAGAAACCATCGTTTAAATAGAACTAATAAAAACCTTAGTTAAAACTAAAATGCTCACTGTATCAAGGCTGAATTTCAAGAAGATCTTAGGGTACAAAATAGAAGCTTTTTTCTTATTTTAACTGATTTCAAATAGGGCCTGGAAACCTTAAGAAAGATACTATGTATTTGTTTTGATCAATAACTAGTAGTTAAGGTTTTAATTTAATTGCTATGAAAAGAGAACACAAACTAGGAAAAAACACTTTATCAATGAGTAGTTGTTAAGATTTTAATTTAAGGGGCTGGGATTATGGCGCAGTGGTAGCGTGCTCGCCTAACACGCGTGAGGCGCTGGGTTCGATCCTCAGCACCACATAAAAATAAAATAAAGATATTCTGTCACCTACAACTAAAAAATAAACATTAAAAAAAAAGATTTTAATTTAACTGTTATGAAAAGAGAACACAGACCAGCAAAAAAACATTTATATGTAACATCTATTTGACAAAAATCTACAGGAAAAGTCTACACAACTTAAAATACATTGTCTGAATGAAATAAAAAATAATTCTGATTTTACTTCCAGTTTTTATGTCCTTCAAGAGTCATTATAAATATTGGCAAACACCAAAGCATCTTACTTCAACTCGGTACTGGGATATATCTGACACACTGCTGACACTGTCCCTTGCATAATTCTTCCTTTGTTCTGAAAAAATAAATTTTAAAAACCATTATTTACTCACCAATAGGCTGAAGTTCATGTATTGATATCATATGACATCTCTAAAACTAGTCTATCTCACATATAAATACAGTAGTTGACAAGTCACCATTGTGTGGTAATATGAAAACACTCACTGTTCAGAGTAAATCCAAAAGCCACAAAAAAAGCATAAATGATATGCAAGAACTCTTTTGCCCAATAAAAATTTCCAGAATTCCAAATGTTAATGATATTATAATTTTCTAAGAAAAAAAAGTTATTTCATCCAAAGGTTTTATTAATCAGCAACTTACTGTTTGGCAAAAGAGATAAAAACTATTTTATAAATTTTATCTGTTAATGCACTAAGATCAAAACACAATTACAAAAATTGTCACAGATACTGTATTATATGCGTTAGACTAAATTATTAGGATAATAGGCACTACATGGAACATCTCCTTTTACAACATCCAAACTGGACAGTGTTAAAGAAGATTCAAAATATAAGTTGATCACACCCATTGCCACTAAACATTAATAATTTCCACATCAGTAGAACACAAAATGTGATACTCAAAATTGTGGAAATAGCTGTTAGGAAAAAGGAGATTTAGGTAGAGTGTCACTGCATTAAACTACTTAAGAAGCAAAATAAATCTTTAATTTTATTTTCAAAATGCTGCAAAACCAAAAAATAAAGTTAAAATATAAAGTACTCATCAGTTGTGTTTGTCATTTGTCACCTTCTTATCAAGTAATTTGCATATTTGTAAGTTCAGAGCTGTATTATTTCTTGTAAAGTAGAATGCTAAGATGAAAAGGAACTGTAATGGGAAATCAGAAGATTTTTAAATTCTAGTTCTAGCTTTGGCTCTGTCACTAAGTAGGAAACTAAATTTGGGCAAGATGCTTAATAGTCTCATCCTTAGCACCTTAGTGGAAAAGAAAAATATTAAACAAGATAAAAAAGAACCTTAAAGCTTTCAAATTCCAACATATATATAGTACACGTGTATGTGTAACTCACCTTTCCTAACAACCAATATGTTCTAAATACAAATATGTGTCTTTCAGTTAATAGAAAAATACATAGATACGTCTACAGAGAGTTAAAAAGTTCTGCTCAATGTTAAAGGAAATGCAAGTACAAAAATATAAAGAATGTATGCAGATTCAAAATGTTAGCAAAGAATTCTTTCAAAAAACCTCATCAATATCTCACAACACATGGAAGTAATTTTATTACTTTATGTTTAATTTTAAGATGTAGGTGAAAATCTCCATATTCCTTATATTTATATTACTCCAATATTATGTCAATATATTTCATTTTTGATTTTGCAGCATTAAAATTCCTTAATAAAAACAGACACACTTAAAAATTCAGTCTCTGCTACCTTTCCTTTTCTGTTTGGATGATGACCTGAAGAAGTATGATCCATCTGGTCCTACCAAAACAATGTGGTCATAAAGAAAGACCTGGTTTCACCTCAAATTTGCTATTCTAATATAACGAAACATAAACATTCACTTACATTACTGTATTTCAAATTAATATTTGAAAAAGTAAACAATCACAACTTTTCTGATTATTAGTGGAGGATTAATCAATATGAGATTTTAGCACATGAATAGTTATTCTTGGGAAGACCATTATGATTTCTGAAAGACAATATATAATTCAGGAATATACCTGACAAAAGTACTTCTAAAAATAATTAGTATTCAAAAGCACTGGTTCATCATATTCTAATTCAAGTCTGCATGACAGACTCAGAACAGGAGTGTGGTTCTGCTTCCTTCAGTCTGACTGAGGACAGCAGAAAAATGGCAGTGGTTGCCATGGTATCCAATTATGATATGGTGGCTCCAGGATGCTCGAACGCTTGACTGGGTCTTTTAGATAGCGAACGGCAAATATAGCTGAAGACCCAAAATATTGAATATTCATACGTGGATTTTCTCATTATGAAGTAGTAAGAATTCATCCTCTCAGATTTCTGAATGCAGTTTCTCAACCCCAAAGAAACATAATTTACAGAAACCACAAGACTATTTGATAGCATTTGTAAATAGTATATCAATTGATCTCTCTGATTGCCTACAGGGTAAGTGTAATTTCTAACATTCCAAGGTAAGACCAATTTTAGGGCTTCCTACACTGCTTTCTCTCCCATATTATATAATAAATAAGTAGCATGTTATAGGAAATTGCCTTTTAAAGATCCTAAAAATGTATTAATGCCATAAAATGGATTTACAAATAAACTAGTAGTTCTGATGATTTAAGTAAAGGCTAATATTAACATTTTAATAAGCAATTTTGGAAAAAGGTCCCTAAAAGGCAATTGAAGTACATTTCTTTTTTATGAGAATCATATGTACTCACTGTTGCAGACAGTAATTATGATCCTAAGCGGAAAAATCTCACCCAAGCCTTAAAACAGTATAAAAAGCCTAAATGAAGTCTTTCAGTACCACTCAAGATAAAGTCTCTAATGAAGCTCGCCATTCTCTAACAATGGTTCTCATTCTTGGCTGCCCATGAAAATGAACTTTGAAAAGCACTGTGTGGGTCCTACCCTGGGCACTGATTTGTAAAGGCTCCCCACATGAATATAAGGTGCATCCATGGTTGAAAACCACTGCTCCAACAATTTGTCTAAATGCCAATTCGTCTACTATATATGCTAACTCTTTTAAGCAGAAAATGTTCCTATCAAATCAAAACTGTAAAATCATGATTAAATGGCATATCAAATAATAAATGAATAAATATGGTAGTAGAGTTTTAAGTTTGTTGTTTTATAAGCTTCTTACCTCCCCATATAAGAGTAGTAAGTCAGTGTCTCCCACTTTTCCCACCTCTCTGTCTTTAACAGTTACAGCTTGGAACAAACTTTACCTGCTTATAGTAACCCTGGTTGTGTTTCATTGCTTTTTCTATCAACTTTATCCCATAGGCCAGAATACACAAACCCATCCCAACAGATTTAGGTATATTTAGTAACCAGTGATAACAATTCTTTACATGTATGTCATTTTAGCATTACTGAGTTGATCGCACAAACTGATGGCCAACAGTCAGATCACAAATATTATATTTACGTTTCATTTAACTCTTTAATTAGTACAATAGCAACTCAAACAAGTATGTAGGTCTCAGTATTTATACTCAACTTTGTTTTACCTGCATTATTGTTTATGCATAATATAGCAACATTTGAAAAAGCTGATAGTCACAGATATGGCTAATATTTGGAAAATACTTTTTTAAAACACAAGATACTGCTTAGAAACTAAGGGTTTGGCCATTAAAAAGAAAAAAGTAACATAAAAGCAGCTGCTGAGTATTTCTTGCTCTAAATAAAAGCAATGGACTACAGCTCACATCACTTTATATACAGAAAAGGTTTCAACCATAGTGAAGGAGAATTGCTTTCCCAATAGTTCAGCATACAGCGTGCAATTCCCATGAAGGTGAGGCACTTGGTGGGAACAGTTAGAGGCAATGTGTGATAATCAGGAACTCTCACCATCAGGCAACTACAATCACAGTTTGACAAATCAGTATCTGAAGCAAGAGACCTCTTTAGGAAACAAACAAGCTCGTTTTCACAAAACTACATTATTTAAGAATTAATTTTACTGGCCTGTTCAACAAATCATTAGAATGTTTTCCATCACAAGGAGAAAATCAGCTTTACATTTTTCAGATAGTTTGGGAAAATTGCCAAGCTCTCTTTTTGAGTCACCTGCTCTGGCACACTCTATTAAGCTGTGTTTTGACTCTAACAATGCCCAGTTTCATCATGCTGTGTAATTGTGAGCCGTTTACTTGTTAAGAATTTAAAAAAAAAACAAAACAAAACTTTATTTTGCTCTTTAAAAAAAAAAGTCTTAAATGTTTTCTGTTAGTAAAATACACACTATAAAGCGGATGGGGTAAAGAGAAATGGGTTTTAACTTTTAAGTGGCCACTTGAACATATAAGAGATCCCTTTGCTTTCAATTATTATAATTAGAATAGCTTCAAAACAAAATCAGGAGAGACAGGAACAGAAAAAGAAAGGAAAATAGATACAAAAAGAAAAATATGTGAGGCAGATATTTGCTAAGAAAAGTGGCACATTCAGGAACACTGCTATGAGAAAGTGATCGAGCACTGTGGAGAAATTTTTACAATAAATTCATTTACACAAAAATTATGTGATTCATGGTTACAGGTTTCTTACACTCAATTCTTACCAGCCGGCTAAAACACAAATGTAGTTTTTCACTTGTTATATCACAAAATTTTGAACTCACAGCTAAAATGAGACTTGAGAGAATGTGTGTCCATGATATTTATCCAGTATTATTAGGCCTTTTGATAAAAGGAATCTCAGAGTAAATGTTGGTAATGACAATAGAGTATTACTAACAGGTAATTCCTTGAATCTTGTTTTTCTGGAGGTGAGAAGGCTTTAAACAGCTGATTATTTATAGCTTTCAAATTTCATTTTCATTTCATTTCAAATTTTGCAATATCTAATTTAAAGGGAAGTTACTTTTCTAGAAAGTTCAGATATTTTGAACAGCAGAAAACCTATACTTAAATAAGTTCTCTGAGTTGTCACTGGAGATGCTACAACATATAAACATAATGGGAAAGTGTTTTAATTCACACTCAGAACCTATTTACTACCCAGAACTTCTATCTAGTTTCCTAACCCACAGATATCAGAAGCAATGCTACAAGAAGTTATGTTAATAACAGCCACAAATCACAGGCTTGGGATGCAGCAACATGGGAAAAGCCCAAATATTCAAAAAGGAAAATTAATGAATGATTTGGAGCAAAGATAAGAAATTCAGCCTCTGGGAACATCACAGTACACAAGCAGTGGGCACCCAGGTGACCCACCAAGGAGAAGAGCTGTCACACCTGGAGGGAAGGGAGTATTTAATACACTTTCCAAACATTTCCCTTAAAAATAACTTAAAATTTTAGTATTTAAAACCTAAAACAGGGGCTGGGGTTGTGGCTCAGTGGTAAAGCGCTTGCCTGCCATGCGTGAGGCACTGAGTTCGATTCTCAGCACCACATATAAATAAATGAATAAAATAAAAGTCCATCAACATATAAAAAATACTTTAAAAAAAAAAAAACCTAAAACAGGGTAACTGGGAGAAAAAAATAGGTAAAATCTCCAATTCCCTGATACCAGTGGCTAAATGAAATATTATCACTGTCATGAAATAAGAGGAGGAGAATGACACGGATATTTCTTTTGGTAAGCAAGAGTTACACTTTGTCAGGGATGTAAATGATACACAGCCTTTTATATGCTGGCTTTGGAATTTTCTGGTACCATAATGAAGAAATGGCAAAATAGTTATTAAAACTGCAGCATATGTTAACTGTTTTCCTAGAACAATTACCACATACCAAAAAAGAAATGTATTGTTACATAAAACACAACACATTTTAAGGGATTATGTAAAAATTTCTCTAGAGTGCTATCAGGAGTAGTACTGAAACACAAGGCTTAAAACACTTACTACAATGTTATTATCATTATTTCATAGATGGGGAAACTGGAATAGGTTAAATAATTTGCTCAAAACAGCAGTCAATTGGTAGAAGTGAGATCCCCTGGCTTTCTAATCTAATCTGCCTCTCTGAGCATATTTAATAGGAGCCACTTGAGTGATAGATATTATATGTCAGTCCTGCAAAGTATATGTACCATGTGTTCAGAGGGAGTAGTGTTATTAGACACAAATATGAATGAAACAATATGTAAAACTTTAAGGAACTTAAAACTATCTTATTCTAAGCCCCATATATGGCTAAGTCATCTTTCTTCCCCGAAAATGCCTCCTGCATTTGCCCTTTTTCATCCTAAGCCATATTCTCTGAATTACCTTCACACTTCATTTTCATTACTCTACACAACATTGTCACATTTTCTCATAATCAGGATTTTTAAAGTTATGTGACCTGACAAATCATCTTTTTTGAAATTTTTTTATAGTTGTAGATGGGCAGCATGCCTTTATTTTATTTGTTTATTTTTTAGGTGGGGTTAAGGATCAAACCCAGTGCCTCACAAGTGCTAGGCAAGCACTCTGCCACTGAGCTACAACCCCAGCCCTTATCCAATCTTAGAAAGGGTCAGTTTGCTTTATATGTAAAAGGAGGGGAAATAAAAATTTACTGCTTAACAGTTAAATATTTTCAATCCTTGGATCTAAGGTTTTATAAAGCTGTCCTAACACAAACATTAAAATTTACAGGGGAGTCCTATTTTTTGTCATTACTCCTTTCTCAGTACTGTGAAAACAGACTTTCAGATCTGTGGTAATGTGTGAGAGGATTAAATACTTTTACTCTTTTAAAAAAAAAAGTCTTAGGGTTGTTATTAGATGACTAATTTATTTATATTACTTAAATCTGATTGACTTATTTTGATTCATCTATCAAATCCATTCTCAATTTTGTTAACAGAATGACCCAAGACAAATTTCACCTATTATCCCCTGATTAAAACACACCAAAGGCTCTGAATATTTATAAATAATGTGCAAATTCTTCGGTAGGATTCTCCTTAACATGGTCTGCGTGCATTTTTCCAATTTTATTACCCCGTGCATTCACTACCTTGTGCTCTCCAAGTAGCACCAAACTGCTTGCAGTTCATCAATTCTTTGTATTCACTCCTCAGGTAGTTCCCGGGCATAAATTATACATTAGGCTCTGTGTTAATAAGCATCAAGTATCCTAAAGTGAATAAGACAACTATGGGCCACCTTCATAGATCTGAGAGTGTAGTTAAGAAAAGTTTCATGGCGCAGTCTACAGCATCCTCCTGCCACTAAATACCTGGAGAATGCAACTCACCACTCAAGCCTCCTGAGAGATCCCTGCTGACCATTCCCCACTTAGAAGAACTGAGGGCCCCCACTATACCTGGGACACACAGCCATGCAAACATATTTAACCATTTATTATAAAAATGTATTTACTAGCCTATCTCACCAAAATGGCACATAAGCAATGACAATATTCTATTCATCTTTGAAATGAAGGTTATGAAAATAGACTATGATGATCATAGCCTAGCACACTGGGACACTTAATAAATATATGTCCAGAAAGAAAAGAGGGAAGGAACTACTTTATCCTCTCAATTTTTTTTTCTTTTTTAGTTTTCCTCAAGTCACTCTCTAGACTATACATCTCTTAAAGTCAGAGATCAGATATTATTGGTCCTGTTCTGAATATGCACCCACTACAAAATTTGCTAAATACAACCTGTAGATCTACAAATCACAACTATTTAGGTCATGATAAGACAGTCTCAGTATGATACTTAAGAAAATGGAAATCAACACCAATCAGACTGACAGGGTCATTTTTTTAAAAAAGTATACATATATAGAATTAAATGCATTCCAAGAATGTATGAATTGAGTTGTAAAGCCGATTTACTAAGAATATAGACAGAAATGAATCATAAAATTTTAGAATTGTTCATTCAAACCATAGACACAAAATTGTAAGTCTAGATGATATAAAAAGAATTCCAAAACTTAGAAAAGTCTGTTGGTTCCCATAGTACATAATAACAATGACAATACTGACAATAGCAAATATATAATGTGTTTTCTGCTTGCCAGGCACTGTTCTAAGCAGTTTGCATTTACTAACTTGCTTAATCCTCTTATCAATGCCACCAAATATCACCATTACACAGATAAGCAAAGTTAGGTACAGACAGGTGAAATAATTTATCTAAGCTCAGTAGAGAATGGTAGAACTGCATTTGAACCTAGGAAGTGTGGCTTCAGAGTCTCTACTCTTAACCACAATACTATCCTGATTCTTTACTGTTATACATTAATAAAAGGTCATACAGACCCTATACAACAAGCAAATGCACCTGTGGCATACTTTAAGATGTGCATTTTCTTATTTCTACCATTTTTTATACTTAAAGTTCAGAAAATACATTTACATATAAGACAAACTAGACAGGGTATCAGAAATTAGAGATCTGGAAAGAAAGGTTGATTATTTGCAGTGCAGAAAGAAATACAAGGATTGCTAATCATACCAACCTACTCCTCAAAAAGTTCAAGAGTTGTAAGGAAAAGCCATCACCTGTCAACTCACAATCACAATGGGATCCATCACAAAGATCAACAAACATTTTACAAGTAACAAGTGGGAAAGCCCACTTCAGGCACTGGTGCCATGTGAAAGACTTCACAAGTGCTGTGATACATTTAATTTATAGTTCTAAATTGTAGGATATCAAAGCAAAGTTTGTTACTTCAGCAGCTTTTGTAAAATCTCTTCTTTAAAATAATTCTTATCTAGTTGTCACTACTTCATTTCAAATAACAGAAATAGGGTATGGATTCAATCTATGACTTGGAAATTTTAAACTTATAAAAAGTGGTTAGAAGCAAAATTATATCCCCATCGAATAAACAAACATACCATATAGGGCCTTTGCACTTGTTTTTGAACTGTGATCTCTGTCCATTTGGGAAAAGGGGGGTGATGATCCGTAGCCACTGTAATAAAAAATGGTCATTGTGTTGGGTTAAAGTCCAAAGTAGGTCATAAAAATACAGAAATAGAAAATAAAAATTCCTATGTGCCATCATCACCATGTGTTTAAAAAAGGCATACTGAGCCTATACTAAGTTTGCCAACACAAGCAAGATTTCGCTCTGGTGAGTGTTGAATAAGCACAATACAAACCACATGACCCCAATGAGGACTGAGGTGGGTGTAAGTCACAGCCCCCTCTCAAGTGCCAAGTCAGACTGTAGCCTGATGATTCTCCGAGGTTGGGACTATCTTAGAAAGGCATAAATATGCCATATTCAATCAAGTTCTGAGTGGTAATACAGTTATGACAAGTTCCCAGAGACTTAAGGTATAATGAAATAGATGCTATTCTCACAAATACTCAAAACACAATTAACCTATAAATAACACTTTATCACTAAATTTGACCTACTCAACCCTACGTCTGGCCTCATTACCAATATGTTATATCAAGTAAATACTGATTTATTAGCATTTTATTCATTTATTCAATAAAAAGTTTATCAAGCTCTAGAATCTAGAAGAGTAGGGAGAATGGGAGGGGGAGACAGGGTACTGCCAATAATACAAGCAAAAATAGTTACAATAGAATGGTACATCAGGGTAAAACTAATAAATATAACATGTAAGATCAAGGAAGGATTAACTTTATTAGGATATCCAAAAAGTTGACGTTTAAAGCACAAACCAAAAGAATGGGGAAAAGCTCAAAGGGTAGGGGGAGAATAACACTAGGAAGAGGCTTGTGGAACTGACTCAAGAAACAGCATGGCATCTGTGGGAAATGAGATTTAATGTGATGTGCCTGAAAGATGAACAGTTGGAGAAGTGGAGGCAGATAGAGGGCTTTTTACATCATGCTTAAGAATTAAATTTTTAGGGGCTAAGGATATAGTGCAGTTGGTAAAGTGCTTGCCTCGCATGCATGAAGTCCTGGGTTCAATTCCCAGCACCACCAAAAAAGAAAAAAAAAAAAAGAATTAAATTTTTATATGTGAGATATGGTAAATATTATCCATCCTGAAAAATGACAAGTGAAATATATATATCACAATGGCCAGTATCAAACAACAAAACTATACACAATATAAAAGACAATGGCCACTCCAGCCAGGGTTATGATTTCAAGTTATACCTGGAGCCATGGGATCAATTCATCTGATTTTTGTTTTGTTTTACACAATGGTAAATATCTTGGCAGCATGAACTAAATGACATTTAATTCTCCTCAAATGCCAATATTTTACAAATAACAATTTAAAAAATGTTCCAAAGATTCTTGAAGCTCTGAACTAGAATATATAAAAGCAATAATATGTAAAATACTAGACTAAAACATCTTCCAACCATCACTGGAGCTGATAGTAACCATTTTATTCACAGTAGACAAAATTTTAATGATAACATTTGTTAGTAATAAAGGGATAGCATGTCAATGAGGAATGAGCTGCACTAAAAATGCAACTAATTCTTTCATTAAAAATATTTTAAAAATTGAATCAAATCCCCCCAAAAACAAATTAAAAATAGACTTTTCAACTTACTTCATTTGAGATGGGTACATTCCAAAACCACTAGGATGATTAGAAACATGACCATTCATCGTGGGTTCTCACTTCTGTGCGTTTAAAAAAAAAAAAAAAGTACATAAATTAGAGGCAATAAAAGTGGTCAGGACATCTCAGTTTTCAAAAGTTACTCATTCAACAAATATGTGTTACTGACAGGAACAATGCTAGAAATGCAGACATAAAGATCTCTACCCTCAAGGAACTCAGCTCCAGAGGAATAGATAAACATATAAACTAAGATATGACTGCCATTTAATACTGACATACTAACATTACAAACAAATTCAAGTGAGGAAAAGAAAAATCTAAAATATAGTCGTGAATCTTCTAAGTACATAGGCATAATTCTATATGCCCAATTCAATAAATTTTCAACTTTGTAAGATGTTATTTTATTACTTTGTTGTAAAAATAATATAGACTCATTAAACTAACTTGCAAAATACAGAAAAATACAAAGGGGAAAATATCAGGCCAAGCCCTATCATTTAAACATAACCATCAGAGCACATGCTTAGGCTGCGTGAGGCCCTGGATTTGATCTCTACTGCTAAAAAATAAAGTACAAATAAAGATAGTCATTTAACATCCCTATCAATTGCCTTCCCCTTTTTTCCTGCATGTATTTTTCTTTTCTCTCTTCCTTGCTTCAAAGCACATTTGACAACATATCCTATACATACATAATTGGATACATCTTTTTTCAAGAAAGTGTTCCTTTACACATTTCTGTCACTTTTCACAAGAAAATAATTTTAAAAATCAACATTAAATATTTATCTTAAGAAATCATTTTACAAATGGAAAAAATTCCGTTAAAACAAGACAAATAAGTAAAAATAAGAAAAACTTCCTTACTGATGAACAGAATGGCCTTTCTTTCATCTAGACAGCATGGCTATACCTGACTTATATGTTTGCACTCCTGGGTATTTGGTGTTCTCTCTATTCTCTGTCACTAAACTATTCTGGGTCTTGTCTTACTTTTCTGGCTTTTGTCTTTTTGTATATATTATATGTCCTCAATAACTGAGAGGCAAAACATCCACCTTTGTTACAGGACAAGGGCAAAGGTGGTGGAAGCATGAACAATTACTGAGTGATTGTCATGTGGCAGGCACTAAGACAGATACTAGGACTAGTATTTTGAGCTGCAGGACCAATAGGCTAGTGGGAAAAACAGACAAAAACAAATGGGAGATTATAAACTGCAGTTACTATTATGATGGAAAAATTCAAGGTGATATAGAGGCATATAATAAGGAAGCTTAATCCAGATTGAAAGGGAATTAAACAAATGATGTGCAAGAGCTGGGAACTCCAAGTTAATTCTCATTCTTCAGATCTCAGTTTAATCACAATGTCCTCAGGGAACCTTTTACTGACCTTCCTGAATAAATAAAATCCCACTATCAGTCACTCTCTATACTATAAACAATTTTTCAAAGTTCTTACCACAGGTATAATTTTTCATTTCCTTAAATTAATTCCTGACTTCACTAGACCGTTGCTTTGAAAGGGCAGACACCTCTGTTTACAGAGAATAGGTGTTCATTAAATATTTATGCAAAGAAAGAAGAAAAAGAAGTCTATGTCCCTCTCTTCAAAGAGCATATTGTAGTCTAAGGAGACAAAATAAATTCATATGAAATAGTAAATAATTAAGTCCCAATGTATAAGCCTCTATTTTAAACCCACTTGAGGTTCAAAGAAGGCAAAGCCATGCAGATTGCTCAACCTTTTTGGAAGGGCAGTACTTGAAACAGCTCATAAAGAATGGTTAAGATTTGTAAAGATCCTTAAAACACTCAAGTTTAATTTAAGCTTTCCTGGTAGTGTTTCCATATTTATCCAGTGTTTAAAAGCAAATTTCTAGATTATTTGGCCCAAGGAATTAAAAGCCATCCTATCTCAAAATATGCTGGATTAGTATATTGAGCATTCCAAGATACAGCAAAGGTCATCTGACCTTTATTGTCCTACATGCAGCAAGCCCAAACATTCTTTTGGAAGAGATGTCCTTCATATATCAAGTCTGGAAAATAAGACTTGATCATGATAGACTGGTAACTGGGACTACAGTTAATCTGAATAAACTGATATAACCCTTATCTTCCACCAGGTTCTATACACCTGCTCCTCATGTATCTCTTAGTAACATCTCTAGAACTTACTAGGGATGTTAAAAGCCCAAATATTCATTTGTCCTGTCATTCCTCCTCAGATTTTATTGTTCTCTTGTCTAAAAGGTAGAGCTTTCTTCAGGTTCACTTTTGTGAAGATCCTTATGTATATTAAAATTAATAAAACTTTTATGCTCTTCTCTTGTTCATCCACTCTTATATTAGTTGGGTTCCCAGACCCAGCCGCAGAGCCCACATAAAAACTGAAAGAGGTAGAGGGCATCTGTCCTCCCTACAGAGCAAACAAATAGTGACCTCTATTCTACATACATAGTACTCATAAAATTACGTGTACCTTACTCTGCTGTTTTCTTGTTTGTTGTTGTTTGTCCTCAATCTATACTTAGAAACAACTGGTAATATGGTGGTAAACCAATTCTTAAAGGGGGAGACAAAGACTGATTTCTATGGCATAAATATTCCCACCATAGCCAATTTCAAGCTATCAATGATTTAGTAGCAGCTTACAAAACTCCTACATATTTCATAGTTGGGCGTTAGAAGCTTTAGGATGCAACTACAGCACATCATTACTACATTCTGGAATTGGGACCAGGACAGAGGCCTGTAATAATGTTATGGATCTAGAGCTCATGGGTTAAGATGTGGACATTCAGTTAGAAGCCTGGAATTCTAACACTACCTTTGGCAATTACTGGCCTTTGTAAGTCAGCTTAAAGCCTCTGTCTCAATTTTATTATCACTACAATGGAGAGAATTCTTAACCTTCCCAGCTCACAGGGCCAGTGTAAAGATCAAATGCAGAAAGACACACAAGTTTCTTCAAAAGTCAAAAAAGAAGAAGAAAAGTTCTTTCAAAAAAGTTGGTTCATTTAGTATATAAATTAAGCCCGCAGAGTTTTTGCTGATTTTGATCTGGTTTGCATTTTAAAAGCATGACAGCTGGTTTTAATGAAAAGTTGATAGCCACAGCATACCATCTTTTTGGTGTTTAATTCTTCATGACAGTTAAATAAATGCCTGGTTTGTGTTTTGTTTTTAAAATAGTGATTTATCTGAAAAGAGAACATTGGAAAAGGGAATAGAAAATGTCAATTTGCTAAACTGAATTTTAAATATAGAAACATATTGTTGGGCCATTGTAGTTTCACTTGTCACAGCTGCTCATGTGGCAAATATGGGGGCTTGCAAATATTTAAATGGAGCAGTTACAATGCACACCTTTCAAAGAAAATTATTACAAATGTTTCTTTTTTTATGTAGGCTTTTAAAACATAGATCCCATTTATACCTAGATAGACTATATGCACAATTTAAAAAATAAACTGTTAGTAAAATATGAAGTGTTCTGTTTCCCATAAAATGCTAAAGCAGCTAAAAAACTAAGGAAACAAAGTTTTCTTTATCACATTAAAGTCACACAAATACATTTGATAAAATTAATTTTATCAAGTGTACTACCTGATTCTACTCAAAGTATACATTAAAACCATCATAAGCTGGGCACGGTGGCACATGCCTGTAATCCCAGGCTCAGGAGGCTGACACAGGAGGATCATGAGTTCAAAGCCAGCCTCAGCAAAAGCGAAGTGCTAAGCAACTCTGTGAGACCCTCTCTCTAAATAAAATACAAAATAGGGGTGGGGATATGGCTCAGTGCTGAAGTGCCCCTGAGTTCAATCCCAGGTACCCCTCCCCCCAACAAAACCTTCCAACTATTTGATTTAAAGGAAGAGTCTCAACTTCCTTATGAAAACACTTTTATATAAGTCGTGATTACTGTAATTTTTCTTATTCTGCACATAAAATTCTTTGGCATTTACAAAGATAAAAATGATAAAATTTAAGATCTAAATTAAGCACCCCCAAAATGTTAAACCCTGCAATTTTTTTTAAAAAAAGCAAATACAATATATGAAGCTAAAATAAAATAGCAAGTTAAATTTGTATTAGAAAGTTTTAAGATTACCAAATACAAATAAATGAAGTTTTAGATTCTCTTTTCTTTATTCTTGTGTCAGTCTTCAAACTGATGAATGAGAATACCACCTACCCAGTCTTGTCACCACATAGCTAGTAACTCCCAGCATACCGAGCTGTCTGTCCTTCAAATGCCTATTCTTTCAGAACATACCATTGACTTGTTTTGTTTACTGATGTGCTTGTTGGGTTTGGCAGAGTATCCTCATGTATCTATAGCCAGACTTCAGTTTATATTTCAGTCTAAGTTATAACCAAGAAGGGAGGTTATTATTAGCATTTAGGTTTTGACTAAAAGACCACTGAAACTTAATTTCTAAGAAAACTTTGTGAAATATTCTCAGTGATTTTGCTTAATACATTAAAAAATCTGTTTTAAACTTCCAAAATCATCATGCATTATATCTCCTGCAAAATATTCTAGGTAAAGTGCTTTTCAATACCTCTTATAAGCAATTTCAATAAAGATGCCACTATTTCTGGTATTTAGTCTATCCACTGAATTTGAGGTCCAATGAAAAGTTTAGCTAAACTGTTTTTTATTTTCAAAACAAAATTTTAAATTTTTTAGTAATTTTAGATTTACAAAACTTATGATGATAGCACAGAGAGGTCCTATATCCCCCATCTCCTCATTGTATACATCTTATATCAGCAGCGTTTTGAAATATCTAATGAACCAATATCAATACAATATTATTCACTGTAGTTGATACTCTGAGTTTTTTAGCTGGTGCCTTTTTCTGTTCCATAGTCCTATACACAATACTCTATCATATTTAGTCCTATGTCTCACTGTACGACTCTAGACTGTGAACATTTCTCAGATTTATCTTGCTTTTGGTGACTATATTAGTTTCCTAGGCTGCCATAACAATTTATGACAAACTGGCTTAAAACAACAGAAATTTATTCTCTCACTGCTCTAGGAGAGAGAAGCCTGAAAGCCCTTGGCTTGTAGATGCATCACCCCAATCTCTGCCTCCATCTTCACTTGGCCTACTGCCATAGATATGTCTGTGTACAAATTTCCCTCTTCTTTTAGTGACAATCGTCACTGGATTAGGGGTCCACTTCAATCCAATATGACCTCAATTTAATTATATCTGCAAGATACCTATGCAATGGGGTCACATATGTAGGTATGGGGATGAGGGGAATAAACTTATCTTTTGAGGGGACACAGTTCAACCCACAACAACCACCTCAACAGTTTTGTGAGTGGTATCATATTTTGACATTGTGTAGATTTTCCCTCAATTGGGATTTACCCGACATTTCCTTATTAGGCTGAAGTGACAGGATGAAGGAGGAGGACCAGAGAGGTGTGTGTCCCTCTCATCACATGGTTTCCAAGATTCCATGCTATGAGCATGACTTGTCACCGCTCATGCTCACCTCAATCCCGCCTGCAGTGTGTCTGGTCTTCCCACTATCAGGGGCTCCTCACTCCCACCACACAGCACTCTTCAGGAGTAACCTCCCCACAGCCACACACCAGGGCCCACGAAGTCTAGCTACTTAAGGAGGTAGTGC
Source organism: Geosciurus inauris (assembly GCA_004024805.1). Classification (NCBI taxonomy): domain Eukaryota; kingdom Metazoa; phylum Chordata; class Mammalia; order Rodentia; family Sciuridae; genus Geosciurus; species Geosciurus inauris. Next base: position 28,524 of record PVHX01000535.1, on the reverse strand, counting down.
TATGTGAGTTATCGGGAATTCTTCAGTATGGGGGATTTGACTATTTCCCCCCATTTACTTATTTATTCCACATTTTTAAAAACTGAACTGAAATGATGGGAAAGCATTAAAAGGACTCAGATATATCCAGTAGCAATTCTCAAATGTTTTCTATAGATTTCCTATTTCAAACAATTCAGAAAAGAACTGAGCTACATTTCAGTTCTGTGCTAGATTTAATACTGATTAAAACAAAACAAAACCACACAGCAGCAACAAGGGAACAGGAACAAGATCCAAGCCTTAATGAAAACCACAAAAGAGTGTCAAAATTTAAAAGGTAAACATCATCTAAAAAGTTCAAATCTTCCCAGAAGTCCAAATTTGTTGAGTATAGATTCTCAGAAGAGGCAGAATCATCACTGTGGGCATTTTCTCCCAGGAAAAGAGTGAAACTAGAACATTTCCTCCAATTCGATTTTTAGTTGACCACATTTCAGGGAGTAACACTTTGGAGTGAGAAGTAGAGAAATCCATCCCACCAGCTCACTTTTTTTCAAGTTTCTGCTTTTCATAAATCTGCCTCAAGTGTGAGTAATCTCTGATATTCTATGAACTTTAGTGGAAAGTCTCCAAAATTAAACTGTGTCATTGAGCAGTGTACAACAAAAGCCACTGAGGGAAAAATGAGGATCACATGAGATACATTTTATTGCTGGAAATTTTTTTCACATAGTGGTGCCATATGCTAAATTAGTACAATTCAACATATTTGTTCAACAAAGGCAAACAAATAAAGAGTTACCAGGGACTGACGTAACCCAGCTGGGTGAGAAGACAGAAAAATATCTTACAACTATCTTTAATGAGATTAAAACTCCTGAACTCAACATTCATTCTGATGTATTAAACGGCCTCTAAAAATAGTCAATCATAAAACATTACAGGTACAGTTGGAAGAGTTTTCACCCACGGATTAGTGAGAACTCATGAGTGATTAAATATTTTAATATTTAACCACCTGTCACCACATGATCATGTCCCTTGTGTTACTTAGAGCAAAGGACATTAACAATAAACAAAATACTACGGCGATTCACTTTGCATTTTCAGTACAGCTCCTTAGGAAGATCTATGTTCTACAAAATGAATGTGTTTGGAAATGGTTATGATCTAGAAAGTGGGGAGGGTCACCTTTAAGTAACTGGTGTATTGGATTTTTTTTTCACTTTTCTAAATCACACATACGTTTGCCTAGGGTTAACTTAACTGTTAAACCACACATGACTATTTTTACAGTAATGGAGTTCTAGTTTTTAAAAGGTTAAATAAAGCTTCCTAGTATACTATAATGTAGATGATTATATGTCCCCCAAATTACCTCTCATATACTGTATAAAAAGATGTTATTTAGTATCTCAATGTCATCTTTTCCTGCCTGCCTTACTAGTCAAATATTGATTATTTTGGGAGGAGAACAAGGAAGCCTCACAGCTCATCAAAGGATTTTTCATTGTTGCAATCTGTCCTATTTTTGCAACACATGGCTTCACTGATCCCATCAGGAACATAATGGTTATATGGGAGCAGCTATTTGCTTTATGTACTTGTTTAGGTATAAAGAGTATATCAAGTTCCATAAGTATGACTTCATTAATCTATGGGACATTCATGATTGGGTAGATAAGGTAAAACAGTTGAATCAGTCTTAACTGCTTATTCATATTGCTCTACATCTTTTATTATTTCGATCACAAACAGAAATGCTCTCCTTTCAAAATACAATTTTTTGTTTCTCTTTAAGGAACAAAGCAGTTCTAATGTACTATTAGAAAGTGATGTGGAAAAGACAAGATAAAACAAGAAATCAGTTCCTTTAGTTGCCTGAATATAAAAATAATCCAGATTATCAGTAGGTAGGTGAGATTAAGAAAACAAATCTCTGGCACTTTATCCAATTCACAAAAGACCTAGGACAAAGAAAGATCTTCCTTGAAAATTTTCCTACTCTTACGAAGAAATGTTTTGGGGGGAAAAAAAGCACATTTAAGACAAAAACACATTATAGGCAATGCAAGGACAGCAGAACATAAAGTTCAAGGGAAACCAAGTAAAGGTGGAACTAGAGAAAACAAAATCTCCCTCAAAAATGACTGAACCAAAGAAGGCAAGATGAAGCTTTGTAGAAACATGATACAGTGAGGGAGAGAGACGTCAAAGGGATCGCTTACAGAGCAGGCAAGAAGAAGGTGGAGTGCCTTCCCCTTGGCACCTCAGGATGCGGGGGGAGGGCATCCTGGCCACCTAAGCCTCCCTTTACAGGCTGAGGCCAGAGCTGAGGTCGCACAGAAAGGAGAAGGGCAAAGGCAGGCAAGGGCCTGGTCATTAGGGAGCCTACCCCCAGTGTGGAATTACCAAGGAACCACACCAAGTGCTGGGAAGTAAGGAGGGGTGGTGAAGGTGGGAGATGGAGTGAGAATCCTTATCAGAGGGCAAATTCAAAATGTCAGATTTTTGTTACACCAAACTCAGTGTTTACTTATGATGTCTATGGAAATGTCATTCACAACATACTAAGAATACATTTCCTTCCCTGTACAGCCTTCTGCCTGTAATGGTTATCTCCTTCCCAGCTCTTAGTTCTACGTACCCTTAATTTTGTGCCTTTACTCTCCACCAGACCTGGACGTTTCCTTTCATACTCTCACACCCTACCTGTTCTATCACTTTTTCGCTGCTGCAGGCTTCTCTCAGATCCCAACACGTTCCTGCTGCAGCTGAACTGACCACCCTGAGGCCTCCTGCAGGCTCTCATCATAGTATCCAAACCCACCATCATCATCTTTACAGTGCTTTGGACCCCTGCTTCCAGGACCCCTAGTCTCCCTCATTCATGCCTCCACTTGTTCTTATTTTGATAGATCAAGTACTTCTAGAACTTCCTGAGGAAGAACGTAAGAAAGGTAGACTTCTGAAGTTTTACATGACTAAAAGGTATTTATTCTACCTTTATATGTGATGAAATATTGTTCTTGGTTTCAAACTGTAGAATGGAATTATTTTTGCCACAAAATGTTGAAGCCAGTGTTCTTCTGCAGCCAGTGCTGCTGAATGTCACTCTCAATTTTGCATAGAGCCTAGCTGCTTCTCTCTGAAGTTTTGCAAACTTTTTTTTTTCTTCACCTGAAATTCTTAAAATTTCATGGTGATATAGATCAGTACAGGTGCTCTTTTAATATATATACTTCAATATATTGGTAACTCATGAAGTCTTTTGAAACTTGAAAATCATTGTCCTTAAAAATCTGGAAATTTTTCTTGCCTTATTTCTTTGACAGCTTCCTCATTAAACTTTTATCCCTGTATCTAAAAATTTCAGTTGTTTAGAATAGGAACTCATACATTGCTGGTGGGACTACAAATTGGTGCCACCACTCTGGAAAGTAGTATGGAGATTCCTCAGAAAACTTGGAATGGAACCACCATTTGACCCAGTTATCCCATTCCTTGGCATAAACCCAAAGAACTTAAAATCAGCATACTATAATGACACAGGCACATCAATGTTTATAGCAGCTCAATTCACAATAGCTAAGCTATGGAACCAACCAACCTAGGTGCCCTTCAACAGATGAATGGATAGAGAAATTGTATATATATATACATCATGAAATATTACTCACCAGAAAGAAGGATGACTTTACGGCATTTGCCCGTAAATGAATGGAACTAGAGACTATCATGCTAAGTGAAATAAGTCAATCCCCAAAAAACAAATGTTCTCTCTGATATATAGGTGCTAACTCACAATAAACAGGAAGCGGGAGAAAGAATAGAAGTTCACTGGATTAGAAAAAGGGGAATGAAGGGAAGGGTGAGGAGTGGGAACAGGAAAGACAGTAGAATGAATCAGACAGAACTTTCCTGTGTTCATATATGAATACACAACCAATGTAACTCCACATCATGTACAACCACAAAAGTGGGAAGTTATACTCTATGTATGTACGATATGTCAAAATACATTCTACTGTCATGTATAACTAAAAAGAACAAATAAAATTTAAAAATAAAAGAACAGGAACCCCAAAACTGTCTCTATTTTTCTTGTCTTTTCTCTTTGGTTTTCATTTCCTAGTATTTTTGTTCTACTTTCTAGGTGGCTTCCTTTACTTTATCCTCAAAAGCATTCTGAGTTTCTCGTTTCTCCTATCAGTTTTCAATTTCTGGGAATACACTTTTAGTCCCTAAATGTTCCTTCTATTATTAATACCTCTATTAATAATACCTTCTATTATTAATAATTCATGATTGCAGTATATTGCTCATCATTAATAACATTTTAAAGTTTTCTTCTCCCTTCACTGTCTCAATTTTTGCCAGTTTCCTTCTTTTTCCAGGTTTCTTTTAGTTCCTGAATTGCTTCAAGTATCTGGTTTGTGATTGGTCACTATTCATATGGAAGTTGGAGCCCTAAAAAGCTGATAAGAAAGTCAGGGTCTGTGGGTAGAGCTTGTGATCAGGGGGGCTTCACTGCAGAGGCCTCCAGCAGGGAGATCCCATCAATAAGTATCCATGGGTCTTCTGCACAGATTGATCAGATTCTTCAAAGACATACCTCCCATTTTCATTCCTAGAGATTATAAAGCTGACTGAGAAATTTTCAACAGTAAGTGGAAGAAGTGGGCAGGGGAGAGGGATGTCACACTGTTCAGTATGTCACTTCATCCTCCATCTGTGCCTTGGTATCCCCAGCTGAGTTCTCCAGTTCGCATTCTTCTGGAAGTAAAAGGCCATTCTTCCTGGAGTGTGGGGAGGCAGCTTGGATCTCAGTCCTTCAAACGTGTTCCTACTTAACCCTTCTATTTTCAGCCTCACCCTCACTGTTGAGACTCTGGGAGGTTCTGAAGTGAGAATTGGGTTTCTTCTTGGTATCTCTCACTAGCAGATTAGGTCTCAGCCTCCCAGGACTTCTAGGTTAGTCACAATTATCCATGGGCTTTCCAGAATCCCTTTGTCTCACGGGTTTATTAAGATTCTTTACTGTTATTTTAGGAATAAATATATATATATGTGTGTGTGTGTGTCTATATATATATATATATATATATATATATATATATAGACACACACACACACTCACACACATGCTTAGCCTGTCATTTTTCTGTGGCATATTTTGATTGTCTAAACATTAACAACTATTTGTTAATAAACAACTCAGAAGGAAAATCCAAGTCACCTCTAATATGAACTTGAGAGGTTCAGGTGAACTATGAAATATGAGCACAAGTTTATACTAAAAATAAAGGCACCCTAATAGCCAGAGTGAAAATAACACAGAAAAGGAAGAAATTTTACTTCAGATAAAGTCAGCTGATATTTTGGTAGTATATGCTTAACTACCTTTTGTTAGTGTAACAACAAATGCTGTTTTTGAATCCCAGAAAAGAAATGACATGATAGTGGATAAAAATGAGGCAATGTCTACAACCCAACCGGGCATTGCTGTTTATAAGAAACCTAGGCCTTGAGTGCTTTTCTAGTTTTTAAATCATAGCTTTAAATGCACAACAATTTGGGGTATTTTTGTTTTGGTTTTGTTTTTCTGGGGGGCTGGAGTTGGAAAGTTTTTAAATGGATTTTGAGTTACAGTCACAGATTTTTTTTTTTTAAGAGAGGCCCATTAAATAAGTAGAGGTGGGAACAAATCCTTTGATCTACCCCAAAATAAAGGCAAAAATAGTTGCATATCAGTGTGAAGATCCATACTGCCTATTAGCATGAAATTTTCTTTTCTTGAGTTCTATATAGTCATAAAAATTAAAGAAAGAAAAAAAGTTAATTCAATGGGAAAAATTTAATTAAGGTCACTAAATTCAGATTTAAAAGGCAGTGAATACACAGTTTGTAGATAGTACTACCTCTGAAAAACCTCTGCTTAATTATAAAATTGGAAGTTCTTTTTAAAAAAAAAAAAAAGGCACTAAAATTCCCCTCACATGAACTGGGGAAAATGTGGACATATCTGACCTTTTCACTTTTACAAAAACAACAATGTTCATTTTACTTGATTCTTAACACCTTAAGAGGTAACCAGAACCTCTTATTTCCATTTTAATGAGGAACTTAACGTTTATAAAAATTATAAGTGATAGCTGGGCATGATGGCACATGCCTATAATCCCAGCACTTTGGAAGGCTGAGACAGCAGAAGCACAAGTTCAAAACCAGCCTCAACAATGGTGAGGCACTAAGCAACTCAGTGAGACCCTGTCTCTACATAAAACACAAAATAGGGCTGGGGATGTGGCTCCGTGGTTGAGTACCCCTGAGTTCAACCCTTGGTACAAAAAAATTATAAGTGAAGGTAAAGTTGGCCATGACATCAATGGCTAAAGTATACCATGGCTAAGATTTGACCCCAAGTCATGCTTTGAAATGCTCATATATATAAATATTTTCTTTTTACTAATGATAAATCCAGTATTTTGATGTTGGCTGGAGAAATGTCAACAGTAATAAACTGAAAGTCAAAATGACCTTTATAAATCATTATTCAAACAAAATCCATTTAACATTAATTGGCACCAGCCAATCTGAGTACTAACTCAGTCATCCATTCACTCACTTAAACCTTATGTGCCCGCCAGCACTCCACAGGAACACTGTCCAGTACAACTCTCTTCAACGATGTCAACATGTTGCATCAGCACTGCTCAGTACAGCTCAAAACAAGCGTCAGGGCACTTGGAATGTGGCTAGTGTCACAGAGAAAATGAATTTTAAATTTTGCTAAATTTAAATTAGTTTACATTTAAATCTAAGTAGTCACATATGGCTAACAGCTACCCTACTGGACAGCATAGTTCAAGATATTGAACACACAGTTTAAAAAAAACAGGCATGGTTCCTACCATGATTTTGATAAATGTTCCCCAAAGGTCCACACTACAGGCTTGGTTGCCAGCCCATGGCACTATTGGGAGGGGGCAAAAACCTTAGGGGGATTAAACCTAGTGGAAGAAAGGTCACTGGGGTCATGCCCTTGAAGGGAATATTGAGACCCCAATCCCTTCTTCTCTCTTTGCCTCCTAGATGCCACGAAGTAAGCTGTTCCTCTACCACATGCTCCCACAGGCCCAAAAGCAATGGAGCCAACCAACCATGGACGAAAGTCTCTGAAACTGGAAGCCCATATAAACCTGATAATTTGTTTATCTCATGTATTTTGTTACAGTGATGGAAAACTGACTAACAGTTCCTATCTTCACAATGCTTAAGCTCTACTGGGAAAGCATCATGAAATAAGTAAACTCACAAAGAAAATTATAAATTGTGTTCATTGCTTAGAGGAAAAAAATGGAAAAGATCGTATTTATAAGGCAATAAACTCAGAATAAGTCAAACCTAGCTATGAGTTCTAAAATGTATGGGACTGCTTGATTGATTCTGAAAATGTTACCTCAGGATTTCCCACCTAAAATCCAGGATAATTAGCAAACCACTGAAATCAAGAATGTATGCATTTGTTAAAAGTGCTGGTGCATGGAAACAGCACTCCTACAGACAAGGAAATGTATGCAAAACTAATTGTGAACAAGCATGCTGTTGGTCATTGTACTTTAGGTTAAAATTCTAAATAAACGACAAAGTGAAGGTGAATAGAGATGAAGCAGCACACAAAAAAAAAAAAACCGAAGCAGAAAACATTCACGGTACTTTGAGTTCTTTGAGTTTAAGAGCCTGGATCTGATGAGCTGGAAAGTCAGGGAAAAACAACTGAACTACTGTTCCTCCTGAGCAGAGATGGGACTTTTTTATAGTAGTATGTCCATTTAGGGGCCAGTGTCAATTTACAAACTCCCAAAAAATGTTTGCCAGGAATTACACATTCCTGGACTTGAGCACCTGGAATTGAAACAGAGCAAAAACACAACCCTTCAGAGTAGATTAATAAGTGTTGGGAAGAAAGTATTTGGATCTGCAGGTGAAAAGAGAATCACCAAAAGCTTCATGCTGCTGGCTCATATTGTGGATTTTTGTTTGGGAATTTAAGATGAATTTGTTTGGGAAAATGGGCTATTTGAGGTCAGAAGGAAAAGGAAATTTGAAAAGGGAATTATCACTAGGGCTGGTAATGCCACATTTGCATTTCTTTCTTTTCATTCCCAAAGTTGCCATCTCTAAGCAACTGGGACGATAAATGGCTTTAGACTGAAGAAGGGAAAACTTGGGGAGAAGCAGAATCTGATTTAATGAAAATGTGATGACCATAAAAAAGGCTTATTTTAACTATTATAACACCCCAAATTAATTCCAGCTCTTTATTAAATAAACTGGGTATCTTTTAACTAGGACAACAGTGGCCTCTATTTTAAGCCAAATGAGTGTATAAAATTGATGCACTGGGAGAACTAGACTACTCCTGCTGGAAGGAGTGGGGGGAGCTGAGAAGGGGGGCCAATGAACCAGACACAAGGCTTCCCGCTTCACACATACCACCTGCCACAACAACCTCCTCAAGTAGGAGCATCATTGTCCCTCCTTCACAGATAAGACAGGTACAAAATTTAACAACATATCCCATGTCAGAGAACTATAAGAAGTACTAGATATGGAATAAAATTCAACCATTTTACCACATCATTTTATCTTGTTTTGGGGTAACAAAAGCACATTGTCACATAACATTTAGAATCAACTAAAAGGATGTTTCTCTTTTCCTATGCATTTATTACACATGAGAGTCCATACATTTGCATAGAAAAGAACTGTTGATCTAGCTTCACTGATAAACAAAAATGATCTGGACTCCGGAAGTTTATGAAGTAAAGGCAAGAGATAACCAGGACTATGAGAATCAAGATAAAGGCAAAAGTTAGCACCAGGGCAAAGACAATGGACCCCAGAGTTTCAAAAGGGCATGGTGTCATCTTGACTTGTGAAGCAAAGTTCATGCCTATTACAGAACACTTCTCTACAGGAACATATTTCCAATTGTATAACAGCTCTCAATAAAACTAGAGTTGACTCTTATATCCAACTTAAAGGCAACATATTATACAAAGAATGGGGACATATATATGAATGGTCATGAATAATATATACTTTAAGGACTTTATGAAACTGTTTAAATGAGGTGACATGGTATAGCTTTACAGTTTCAAAAAGCCTGTAAAAGATTATTCCCATGAATATCTTACTACTTAACTGAAGGTGTTTATTTCAAATAAAACAATGTTCTAAAAGCAAGAAAAGCATAGAAAATATTTTAATTACCTGAGCTATAACTGAGCTATAAACAGAAAATAGTTAGCCTCTCCCTAGCTTAACAAAAACCACACAAGCAGTGAGCAGTATCAACTGTGCTCCCCAGTCCCTTCTCTAGGTCACCCTCATCCACCCAGCAAATGGCATCTCTGACCTGCCTCTACAACCCCATCATTTTTATTGCTGATTTCCTTGTTTTCTCCAAATGGAGTGAAAAGGTAAATTCTCATCATGTCTTCTTGCCTCTCCAGTTCTGCCCACTCTCTGATGATGTACATAGGAACCCAAACATTTTTCTGTGAGTGGGAGTAAATACCAGTTTTGAACTTGTCATGGTGAATATCTCAGATGTCAATTTGATGTAGGTTTGTAATGAGATTAGAAAAAACACTGAATGCCAAAGCCAATACCAATCTGGTTTTCCAATACTGTCCCTAGTCCTGTGCTCTTTGTTGTGTCACTTAAACTCTTGAATTCCCAATTAGAACTAATTAAGCTGGAAAACTAGTATTTCTATCTGCGGTTTCTGCAGCTCCAAAATCCAGTACATTAGTCCAGTGAGGTCAGGGACAAAAGTCAGCACCTTAGCTTAGCAACCTGTTTTTTGCATAAGAATTTGCCTATAGAGACCACCTGAGAGAACAGAGAAGAGGAAAAATAATCAATACACTGTTATCTTACTTGTGTGTGGGGGGGGGTTACATAAGTGACTGTACTCCACCCCCAATAAACTCCAAGCTTGCCTACAATGAAAAGTATGTGAGGTGAGGACTGATTTTCGTTCTCATTCTTTCTCTGTCTCTCTCTAGCTGCTAAGCAGCCTTGGGAATGACACACAGCAGCACAGTAGCACCCTCAAACTGGTTAGCTGGAAAGGCTTTCCTGCTCTCCTAAGAACAGAGATGCTCCATTCCAGTATGATGAAACAGAATTTTTCTAGGAAACAAGTGTTTGAATTGCATGAGATACGAGAATCTGTGTTTACAAGAACGGTGTTCAATCTCAGCTGCAACTGCTGAACCTCAGGGAAGGCCAGTTTTGCCAAAAGCCATATGGCTGCTTCCCTGCCATGAAGGTAATAGGATAAGACTAAACAGCATATTCTTGTAAAGACTGGGTAAGCTACACAGAAAGCAATTACTCCAACCTATCAAAGCCCAAATGACCTAGGTTTAAAAAGAAGAATAAAAAACACAAGACAAATGACAAACTATCAATCCACTAATCATCTACCAATATAAATGAAACAAGCTAAGAACAGGACACATCAACCTAATTGACCTAATGACCCCCAATCTATCTAATGGCAAAGGCTCAAATGACAGTAATAATTCACTCTCAGAAGACAACTGTGGTCCTGCTGTTGCTTCATGAGAGGAGGAATGAGCAAGCTCCTCCCATAGAGGCGGGAAAGCAAGCTCACCCACATGGCAATCCCCCAGTATTCAAAGCCCACTTTCCTATTCCTAAAAGAAAATAAGGACAATACCTATAGGTTGCTTTTTGAGAACTACTGGAAGCCAAAGAAAAATAAAAACCCTTACAGAACATATTCCAGGCTCTCACTGTATTTTGCTAGAGTGAAAAGAATATACTATGAAGATGCTCATCCCTGAATGTAAATCCTGACTCAACTATCTTGCTACAACTTCAGACAATCATTATCCTCTCTGAGCCTCAATTTACTCACCTTTAAAATGAGGATAACATTGTTGTGAGGATTATATGTAAAAGGATACATAGAACATTTGAGATATATTTCAATATCTACCTAACAATGCCTTTATTTTCCTGAAGAGTTAATCATTAGAGAGAAATAGAAATAAAGTCATTTCCTTTAAATACTAGTTCTAAAATGAAGTTCACTGAAGTAAAAACCAGTTGATACAACTCAAGTATATGATAGAGTAAACAATGTTACCAGTTGCAGTTATACCTAAAACAGAAAAAAATCCTTAACTAATCATTTAAATCAATTTGCCTTAAGTAATTTCTCCAGATATCTATATTCTCTCTAGCACTACCACATATAAACCTTCACTACCACCACGCTCTATCCTGAATATATGTTTGCAGTAAATCATTTTTGGGTCCCTGCTCTTCCCTAAATATAGTTTCCACTATCTTATATCACCCATCTAGCAATTTCTCAATCCCTTAATTCTCATCCCTGCTTTCAAGTCTTTCCTGACTCAACAATAATGATACATAGTTATTTGGTAATTATTTATCATGTTAACATTTTCAAATGTGGCTATGAAGGTGCACTCTGTTTTCTATATCTTTATATCTCCTTACACAACTCTGGGTGTGGCAAACTAGTACAGCCTTTTGCAAAATAATCCCTGAACTGGAGTTGTGATAGAAAGTATTAAATGGATGTAAAATAAGAGTCAGAGAATCTTCATCAGCAACTCGGAAGGCTGAGGCAGGAGGATAACAAGTTTGAGGCCAGCCTCAACAATTTGGTAAAGCCCTAAGCAAAAGGAAAAAAGAAAATTCTCTAAAATTTACACCAATGACCACCTGATGCCATTCCTGTCAGAAGCAAAACTGGTATGAAACAAACTAATTTAGAAGTAGAGAATGGAATTATTTTTATAAAGAAAATTAATGATCAGATTTTCTGTAGTCACAAACAGATAAAACCCTCCATGTTAACTGAGTGGAAATACTAATGAGGTGCTATTGTTAGTGTAGTCATCTGTCAACCATAAATTTAACATCTGATCTGGAAAGCAGAACTTTTAGTAAAGTTCACATATTTACATCAAGGAGGTTCAAAACTGACTCAGAGGAAAAAGTATTATCCTCTGACTCACCAAGACCACTTCCTGAAACACCCAGTGTTTTTCTTGGAAGGAAGTCCATACAAATGCCATTTCTCTAGAACACTGATTAGACAAAATTGAACTTTAACACAAAATGGACAAAAAGACACGTTTTCCAAAATTACCCAGGTTTCAAAGTAGAGAGCTTTCCATTATAAACATATTTTACCTGATCATGAGAGGAAGACTTTAAAAAGTCAAATTTTATAATCCAAGGTATATTATAGAGGATCAAGCACTAACTATGCATATTCCTCTTTAAACTAGAATCTTAATGATAAACAACTTCCTAATTTGAATCTATGAAATTAACTGTGGCTTCAAAAAAATCACTTTTATTTTCAAGGTAACTCTTTTTCTCTCTTTGAATCAATTGTGTAGTCAATGTTTAACAATTTATGTAAACAATAAAAAACAATTATTATGTCCATATAGGTGCCAAACATTTTTACAAATTCTTTGCCTGCATTAATTTGATGGATAAACAAAACAATTCTAAGAGGCAGGTACTATATCTTACAGATGACAAAACTGAGGCACAGAACAAGGAAGCATCTCTCCCAGTAGCCAGTGAATGCATGGTAAAGCCTCCAACACTGGAGACCAGTACGAAAGCCCAGCCTCTCAGTTTCTACACTGTCATTAGTGTGAACCCTCCCTGCTCAGAAGGTTTATTAATATATAAACACACACACAATTACACATACACAGATATATATTAATATTTCATGTTTGTATAATCTGTGCCTAAATTCAGGATTGTTCTTCTCATTCATTGGTCTACCAATTCTGATGTAAATACGATATTTATAGGATTTGGGTACAATTAAGAGCAGGTTATCAATCTAGAAGAGCAATCACTTAGATAAGCTTTGATTCATTCCACCATCCTGCTACATTTATGTCAAGTTTCACTTGTTTTTGAGTTCTAAAACGCTGGAAATATTTCACAGACCTCTAAAAAACACCAAAATGATACTGCCCTCAACACAGCCCTCAGGGGAGAAAAATACACATAACATTTCCTTCTTCAAAATAACAAGCAATTAAACTGAATCTTGCTGTTTGTTTCCTCTTGAGTAATCTAGCCTGGAAAGAGTTCAAACATCTGACTCCTGCAGTATTTTGCTTTCAGTAGAAAAAACATCTTTTTACATGTCAAGTCAGCTAATAAGTATTCACTCATATCTATTACTGGTTCACGGGCACTGACTTGAATATTAAATGATTACATATTTCTAGTTCTAAATATGTGAAAAAAGAAACTCCTGGGTAGCTAGTGAGGCAGACTAAGCACTCTGAAATAAGCCAGATCATTCTGAACTGCAGATTACTAGGGAGCAATGTAACAGGCACAAATTTATCCCAGGGAGGGTGAAGCCCTCAAAGCTACAGCCTAAGGAAACAGAATATTCCCACTGGAGGTGCCCTTGGAAGCCTGTATGCCTAAGGTTCTAGGACCACAGAACCTTGTCGTTTCCTTAAAATATACCATTTACCCAAGTCACACAGTGAATGAAAATCTACCACTGGAAAGTAATTTATTCCTTTGAGTTAACTATTTTCACTTCTAGGAACCACTATTAAAGTATAAATACTTCTGAGAGTAGAAACTCATTATGCCATGAACATTTAAGTATAAATTGCCAGACACTTTCTCCTACAACAGGAGGACTTTCAGTAATGTGAAAATGCCTATGGAGTCATAAAATTCCGTACCCAGGAAATGTAAGAAATCTGCATAGAACTGGAGTAGTAGCAGGTTACTGGAGAAACTTGCCAGCTTGACACTCTGACCTATATCCAACACCTACATTCAGTACATTAATAATTACTGAAATTGTGAAGGGAATTCCAGCCTATGCATGAAATTATTATTTATTAAGGGCAAACATCCTATAGGGTGAGCAAAAGCATGTAAGAAATTCATTATTTGGGGGAAATTTATTACCTATAAGATGTGCTTTGCATGAGGGTGTACAATAAATGTGGTTGCTCTCTGGGAGCTCTCTGTTTAGCAAGGCAGACAAGAAAACAGATCATTAGGACACATTTTACTCACTGCTATTATCATAGTATGAACAATGTACTATGAAAGTGTCTACCTAGGGCAGCTGTTGGTAGGTTTCATGTAGGAGAAGACAGTAGAACCAGGTGTTGAAAGACAAGAGGAATCTGTCGATTGTATATGAATAGGGAGTTAGAGGGCATCCCTGATACATGCAAAACGGCATACAGTCAGGCACGATGGCACACACCTGTAATCCCTCCTAGCAGCTTGCGGGGCTGAGGCAGGAGGATTGCGAGTTTAAAGCCAACCTCAGCAACAGCGAGGCACTAAGCAAATCAGTGAGACCCCATCTCTAAATAAAATACAAAATAGGGATGGGGATGTGGCTCAGTGGTTGAATGCCCCAGAGTTCAATCCCCAGTACCTCTCCTTAAAAAAAAAAAAAAAAAAAAAAACATGGTATACAGAAAGACATGAGCTGGGCACAGTAGCATATGCCTGTAATCCTAGTGCACAGGAGGCTGAGGCAGGAGGTTCAAAGTCAACTTCAGCAACTTAGCAAGGCCCTAAGATACTTAGTGAGACCCTGTCTCAAAATATAAAATTTTAAAAAGCGGGGTGGTGGAATATGGCTCAGTGGTTAAGCACCTTGGGTTCAATCCCAGTACCAAAAAAAAGGACAACGTGAGTTTCAGAGGATAGTTAGGTATATTATCATTATACATAACCTTAATAAAAATAAACAAACACAATCTCAAAATTATGAATTCTATAAACTGAACTGTCTTAGTGGGAGGGAGCACTCAGCCAGTTTGACTAACTCGCAGTTTTGCTCTAAGATTATCCTTTTGCAAATGCAAATTTTCTCACTGATCCTGATCCTTAATGTTCACTTTAGTCAGATGGAATAGGGCCCCCTTGCTCCATCTATGCATACAAATCTACACAGAAGTTATGAAATAATATAGATGCAAAATTTCTTTAAATATAGACAATGATTTAGAATAGATGTGCTATTATACATGTGAGTTTTTATTTACAAAATGGTTTGAAGAATTTTTTAAGGTTTCTACATTCTACTTTTTGAGATTTTAAACCATGTTAAAAACATAAAAACCTCGAAGAAAATGCCAACTGAACAAAATAAAATACATCAGTACTCCAAAGGGGGTGCTTTAAAAAAATCTATTCAGGAGCTGAGTGTGGTGGCACATGTCTGTAATTACAGCAACTCAGAAGCTAAGGTAGGAGGATCAAGTTGAAGCCCAGCCTCAGCAATTTTTTTTTCCAAATGAAATTAATCTTTTGTTGTTGTTAGTTCTTTTTAGTTATACGTGACAATAGGATTCATTTTGACTAGCCCTCAACATAGGCCTCAGGAAAGAAAAAATTCAATTCAATTTTTATACAAATAATAAAAAATAATTATTATGTCCATACATGTGCGAAACATTTTTACAAATTCTTTGCCAGCATTAATTAAAAAATCAGACTATAATTCTAAAAGCATAGAATATAACTTGTTCTAATTCAATCCCCAGTACTTCCCCTTTCCCTCCCTTCCTACCAGCTCCTGGAAGCTTCTCTACTACACAGGAAAGTTAGGTCAGATTCATTCCACTGTCTTTTCCTATATCATTCCTCCTCCCTTCTCTTCATTCTCCTTTGTCTACTCCACTGATCTTCTATTTTTTATCCACCCCCACCTTATTTTGGATTAGTTTCCACATTATCAGAGAAAGCATTCAACCTTTGACTTCTTAGAACTGGCTTATTCTACTTATGATAGTCTCCAGTTTCATCCATTTACCAGCAAATGCCATAAAGTCATTCTTCTTTATGGTTGAGTAATATTCCATGGTGTATATATACCACATTTTCTTTATCCATTCATCCGCTTAAGGGCACCTAGGTTGGTTCCACAGTGAACTGTTCTGCTATAAAGATTGATGTGACTGCATCAGTGTAGTAAGCGGATATTAAATTCTTTGGATATATGCTAAGGAGTGAGATAATTGGGTCAAATGGTGGTTCCATTCCTAGTTTTTTGAGAGATCTCCATACTGCTTTCCAGAGTGGTTGCACCAATTTGCAGCCCCACCAACAATATATGAGCGTACCACTTCCCCACTCCTCACCAACATTTGTTGTTACTTGTATTCTTGATAATTGCCATTCTGACTGGAGTGAGATAAAATCTGTTTTAATTTACATTCCTCTAATTGGTAGAGATGTAGAACATATTTTCATATATTTGTTAACCATTCATATTTCTTCTTTTGAGAAGTTTGTTTAGTTCTTTTGCCCATTTATGGATTGAGGTTTTTGTTGGTTGGTTTGTTTGTTTTGGGGGGGGGGGTGTTGTTTTTTAGTTCTTTGTATATCCTAAATATTAATGCCCTGAGGAGCAGATGGCAGATTTTCTCCCATTCTGTAGGCTGTCTCCTCAAGCTTTTGCCTCCTTTGCTGTGAAGATTTTTAATTTGATACCATCTCATTTATTGATTTTTCATTTTACTTCTTGTGCTTTAGGAATCTTATTAAGGATGTTGGTTCCTGGGCAAACATGTTAGAGTGCTGGGCCTACATTTTCTTGTAGCAGATGCAGGGTTTCTGATATAATTCCTAGGTCTTTAATCCACTTTAAGTATTGTTCTGGGTGAGAGATAAAGGTTAAATTTTATTCTACTACGTATAGATTTCCAATTTTTCCAACACCATTTGTTAAAAAGGCTTACTTTTCTC
The DNA here is from genome assembly GCA_004024805.1 of Geosciurus inauris. NCBI lineage: Eukaryota > Metazoa > Chordata > Mammalia > Rodentia > Sciuridae > Geosciurus > Geosciurus inauris. The sequence continues at coordinate 11,685 of PVHX01000535.1, read as the reverse complement.
TAATGTATGTTTTTGGCACCTTTGTCTGAGATAACTGTATTTATGTGGGTTGATCTCTGTGTCTCCTATTCTATTCCACTCGTCCTCATACCTATTTTGGTGCCAATACCATGTTGTTTTTGTTACTATAGCTCTGTAGTATAATTTAAGGTCTCGCATTGTGATGCCTCCTGTTTTGCTTTTCTCACTAAGGATTGTTTTGGCTATTCTGAACCTCTTATTTTTCCAAAGAATTTTGTAACTGTATTCTCTAGTTTTGTAAAGAACATCATTGAAATTTTGATGGGAATTGGATTGAATCTGGATAGAACTTTTGGTGGTATGGCTATTTTGGTGGTATGGCTATTTTGGTAGTGCGGCTATTTTGATTCTGCCAATCCAAGAACATGGGAGGTCTTCTAAGGTCGTTTTCAATTTCTTTCTTTAGTGTTCTACAGTTTTTATTATAGAGATATGTCATCTCTTTTGTTAGATTGATTCCCAAGTATTTTGTGTTTCTGAAGCCTCAGCAATTTAGAGACCCTCAGCAACTTAGCTAGACCCTGTCTCAGAATAAAAAACAAAAACAAAAAGGGCTAGAAATGTAGCTCAGTGGTAAAGTGCCTCTAGGTTAAATCACCAGTACCAAAACCAAAACAAAACAAAACTGGAAAATAGTCCCATAGCTATTCTCTTAAGCATTGAAAATATGAATCCAGGCATGGTGGTGCACGCCCATAATCCCAGTGACTCTGGAGGTTGAGGCAGGAAGATCACAAGTTTGATGCTAGCCTCAGCAATTTAATGCAAGGCCCTAAGCAACTTAGCAAGACTCTGTCTCAAAACAAAAAAAAATAAAATAAAAAGAGCTGGGGATGTGACGCATTCTTAAGCACCCCTGAGTTCAATCCCAGTACCAAAGTGGGAGCAGGAAATTAGAAATACGATTAATATGAATAACATGTCTCGCTGTTTGGGTAGATGGGTATCTTTTTTCTCACTGATCAAAACAAAATTTTCAACTCTTAGCACTTACTACATCTGCTAGCCAGTATTTTTTTTGTAAGAAAACAGACTTATGATATCTAGTAAAGAACTTCACATTAAACCCCAACAGTCTGATATCATTACGCTGAAGTTTCTGAAATTTAAACTTAATACATACACAAGTGTCATTAAAGTCTTATATAATGAAACATACATACCCTGTTGCTACCATAGCTATTTTTTAACTTAAAAGATGTCTAGCATTTACAAATAACCATGAATATATTTTCTTTCTGTCTCCAGTTCCCATTCATCTTCTCACCTAAGATTACCTTCTCTCTTTCTTCAATTCTGCAAAGCCATATTTCATCTCCATTTTATGGCAAACATCTTACAAAACAGTCTCCCCTCATGGTTATTGCAATTTTATCTCATACATTCAGGAAATGTACAACCTTTTCCTTTTTCTCTTTCTACTTGATGAATTCCTCAATAAACACAAACCTATAAATGAAAGTAACTCAACTGAGAAATTCAAATTTGCATATGAAGAAATTAGCTCATTAATAGGAAGTAGTTGAGTATTTAACTTCCTTATTAAATCTTTAAGTTTGATTATCATGTGTTATTTGGTTGCTAGGGATCGCCTTGACCCCTCCTTCCCCCAGATCATGGATTCTAGTACAGAACAACCTTCCTCAACTAGTTATTTTGGAAAAGAGGCTACATGCATCCTATCACAGATCCACTCTTGATGTTATAAAAATGCAAATTTACTTTTCCTGCTCAGGTGCAGATCCAGCTGGAGTACTCTACATTCATTTCTCCTCTTTTCTGTGCAGTTTGTCTTCAGGTCAAGCTCCATTCAGACACTCAAAGACCAGTTAAGGTTTGAGAAAGCTGGGCAGGTAGTAGCCTAAGTAACCTTTGGGTTAACAATCTCAGTATCTTCAAGTAATTAGGTTGGCTTCAGAGAAGAAGGTAGTGGTCTTCACCAAGCAATCCCTGGGCTCACAATTACACCAGAAATTTCCCAGCAAAATGTTCATTTATTATTTATCCATTCAATAAATCTTGCAGAAGTGTACTACCTGCTAGTAGGTACTGTATATGTAAAACTGGTATAATTTCTGTGCTCAGACTTCTTGGGAGATACAATGGCCTTCTCTGATACTTCCTTGGATATGTATACCAACCCCTTTCCTGCCTCAAGGCCTACCACACTCTGCCTGGAATAATTATCCTCTTTGTTTTTATCTAACTCCTGTATCTCTGCCTAAAAGTGGACCTTCCTCAGGAAATCATTCCCTGACTGACCAATCTGTCTCAGATGCCTTCATACATGCTTTCATAGGAACTTGGAGTATTCTTCCTAAATCTTTAAGCATGAACAGATTTTCTAAAAGGGTGCACCTGGAAAGGGCACTTACATGAATGGAATGTCTGATATATGTTTTATATCTGCTTTGCAAAAATAAACCACTACCCTGTACACTTTCTATTTAAGCAGAACACATTCTCCTACTTTGTACTTTATATTTTTTTAAAAAATCTTTTTAACTTTCATCTTTCTTTTAGGTAAATATTATATTATTTTTAAGTATGAAACTTGAATTTTCTGTCCTTTATACTTTCTTTATAACTCTTTATAAATGTATCCAAAGGTATTCCCTAATGGAAAAATTTTATAAATTTTATAAATTCGACAATTCTCAAACCTATCTTATTTTTTCATTGTACATCTTGGGTTTTTTCCCCTACATTTTAATCACTAGCTAAACTTACTACAAATGTCCATATTTGATACATTTTTGGTACTGGGGATTGAACCCAGAGGGGCTTAACCACTGAGCAACATCCCCCATCCCCAGCCCAATATCTACTTATTTTCAATTCACAATTATGAAGTCTATACTCACTGTTTTAAGTTTTATTTACCACTCTGTTATCTGGAACAAGTCAGATACACATGAAATCCTACTACTTCTTAGTTGAATGCGGTGGCACACGCCTGTAATCCCAGCACTTTGGGAGGCTGAGGCAGGAGAATCACGAGTTCAAAGCCAGCCTCAGCAAGAGCAAGGCACTAAGCAACTCAGTGAGACCCTGTCTCTAATAAAACACACACAAAAAAATAGGCTGGGGATGTAGCTCAGTGGTCAAGTGCCTCTGAGTTCAATACTCGGTACCAAAAAAAGAAAGAAAGAAAGAAAGAAAGAAATTCTACTTCTTGTTAAATGTCAAACTTGAGGCTTTCTTAGACTCTATGAATCTAATTTCTTCATTTGTAAAATGGTTATCTCTCAAGGGTATGAAAAGTAAAAGAGATGCAAAACCTGTAGCAAAATATCATGTTAAATAAATATCAATTGTTTAGCCCCCTACAAAATATTATAACATTTCACACACACATCTAATCTGATTTCCTAACAAGAACAAGCCTAAATTCTTTTTTGCTTCATGAGCTACACATCAGGTCAGACAACAAACTTTCTGAAAATGACCAGGTCCTAAATATTTTAGGCTTTATGGGTCACACTGTGTCTTTATCAATATCCTTCATTTTTGTTTTTGTATTTAATAACCTACTCAAAATGTAAACATTATTCTTGACTTGTAGAAAGAAAACAGGCCTCTGGTTATAGTTTGCTGACCCTTTGCTTTAAGTTCACACACACTCATCATTTCTACCCTGGCTTACCCTATGACTTCATCTTAATCAATACCCAGCTGAACACTATTGAACTTCTGGTTTGACAAAGAGTAATTAAATACGCTCTTATGTAAGGCTTTGTGAGGTAACTCACTACCTAAAGGGGAAAAAGAGACTTCACATCATACAAAAGAAGTCCAGCCATGTACTGCTTAACCAGGGGGGTATACTCTGACAAATGTGGGGCGTCGGTTTTGTCACTGTGGGATCACAGAACACACTTACTCACTCCTGGGCTGGATGGTATGGTACCAAACCTGTTGCTTCCAGGGTACAAACCTAGATAGCATGTTTCTGTACTGACTGCTATGGGCAACTGTAACAAAATAGTATTTGTGTATTTAAACACAGTAAACGTAGAAATCATACAATGAAATCTGACATAAAAGATTTATTCAAAGGGTACACCTGGAAAGGACACTTACCATGAATGCAGCATGCAGGGCTGGGAGTGGCTCTAGGTGGGTGGGTGAGTATGGAATGGACATTACTGCACTTGACTAGGCTTAAAAACGCTGTACGCTCGGGTGACACGACATTTGTAAAAACATTTTTTAAGTTCTTCAATAAAATTAATCTTAGCCTACTGTAACATTTTTACTCTAAGTTTTTAAAACTTTTGACTCATTAATATTTAGCTTAAAACACTAACGCGTTGTACAGTTGTATAAAAACATTCTTTATAAGTCTTTTTCTACTTTATAATTTTATTGTTTTCACTTTTTAAACTTTTTGTTAAAAACTAAAGCACAAGTACACACATTAGCCTAGGCCCACACAGGGTCAAGAAGGTCACCATCACTATCTTCCACCTCCACATCCTGTCCCACTGGCAGGTCTCCAGGCAGTAACATGCATGGAGCCACCCTCTCCTATGACACAGTGCCTTCTCCTGGAACCACGACTGAAGGACCTACTGAGGCTGTTTTATAGCTGACTTTCACACATGCATAAACTCTAAAATGATGATAAAAGATATAGTGTAGTAGATACACAGACCAGTTAACATTTATTATCAAGTACTATGCACTATACACAATCGGAGGTACTACACTTCCACACTGCTGGCAGCACAGCAGGTTTGTTTAGACTGGCATAACCATGTGAGAGAGCACTGCACCACGGTGTTTCTAGACAGGAGGCATTTTGCAGCTCCATTATAGTTCCTGGCACCACTGTCACGTATGCAGAGCCTGACTACACAAATAAAGCCCTTTGAAGGCTTCCTCTAGTGCCATCTGATTTTTCTAATAATCAGGATTTACAGCATTACCAGTTTATCCTCATGACCCTCATATTTCTCTTGCCATAGTTTTGTATTGAAATTGGTGGTGTCAGTCCCTTTGTGAGAACTAGCTAGGCTTTGTACACGTTGGAGGTCCCAGGGCTCCACCTCTACCTGGCCCTATCCTTTCCATGTGAAGGTACTGTTGCAAACTCACCTCCTCCCCGCACCTAATTATCAATACAATCATTTCTTATTTTTTTCATAGACTAGCTCACCATCTTATCCCTATTCTCTAATTTTTTTTTCCTCTATTTTTTAATGTATAAGTGCCAGGAAAGATTCTGAGTTAGGTGTCAGAATCAGTTTCAGCTACTGTCTGCCTCTGATGGTCTGTGCATTGTTGACCTAAGTAACTTTGTCTCTTCATCTATCACAGGAATCATAACAGCCTGTGATGCCAATGACAGTTAAGTGCAGAGGAAATAACACACGTGGAAGTTATTAGTTTATAATCTACAACATATTCTAAAAGAACACTGAGATCTAAGGCACAGAAATCAAATTCAATTCATTTATGCCATTTATGAGTTACTAACCTTGAACAAGTTAATTAACCCTTGGAGGCCTCATTTTCTTCATCTATGAAATAAAGACAGTATAATAGCTAGTGCTAGATTTCTGTGAGGATTAGATGACATAATCCATGTCAAGCACTGATCACAGTAAGACTAGCACATAGTAAAGGCTTAAAAACGTTGAACATAATTCTTGTTACTTAAGGATAAGATATATTTTTACTGCAGGGGGCCACAGCATTTCATGTTTACTTTTCAGCTCCAATTCACTTTTTAAATAATCCATTTATTCCCACCAGTGAGTTTATGCCCCCTTCTTTTTTTTTCTTTTTAAACAGTATATTTGTAAAACAAGTTCTTTGGTTTTATTTCTCTGTTGTACTGTCTTCTTCCTTGCAGGGACTAGTGTCTTTCACCATTGGGGGGTGGGGAGGGGCATGGAAAGAAGAATCAGTTCACACTCCATAGGTTGCCGATTAGCACAGTAAGTGCTATTTTAATGAAACATATATGCATTCCTAAAAAGCACATATGCAAAGACACTTAATTAAAACCACAGAGCTTATGGGAAAAATCAAGTTAGAGGCATAATGCTCAAAAACATTTTTAATGACATATTAAAAAAGGGAAAACATAAGAATCTAATGAAGACCATAGCACAGTCTTACATATGTTAAAAGTTTATTTTAAAAAACAACAAGGGCTGGGGTTGTGGCTCAGTTTGTACAGCACTTGCCTCACACATGTGAGGCACTGGGTTCAATCCTCAGCACCCCATAAAAATAAACAAAATAAATATTTACCTTGAAAAAGATCTGAAACTAGTATGTGGAATTGGGTGTCAAAGGTTGCAGCTTGTGAATGACTAGAAAGTGATGAAAGGAGGGTTACCTGAAATCAGACAGTAAGTTATAACATAAAATGTGCGTAGGTGTGGTTCATGATACATGGTGAGGTAAGGTAACTGGGTGTCTAAGCTGAGTACATTTGCATTCTGAGTGTCTCCATGGAGCTCATTGTTTTAAAGAAACAATGAAGGATGATAAAATAGTAGGTGAAATTTTCTTTCACCTACTACTTCTCAGATGAAATCATGCATAAGCAATGTGAAATTTTAATTGTGTTCAAATTGCTCCCTAATGTCAATTACTTAGTAATAAATTCCTATTTTCAAAACCAGCATTAGGACATAACTATTCTCTAAGACAGAATGTAGTCAGTATCTACAAAGCCTGTTTATCTTCCATTTCCTATCAACCTCAAGTCTTTACCTAAAAAGAGTTGTTCTTACCCTGCCAGTATTGAACCACCATACAACATGATCTAAAGTGTTTATTAACTGCAGGTTTGATCATTTCTTTAGCTTTCCCTGCTAGAAACAGCTCTAATTTCTTTAGACTTGTCCCCAAATGTGCATTCCAATAGAGGAGTAAAATGTCTGCTGGTAAATTCACTGCCACGTCATTCCATTTATTAAGTCATCAAATATCTATATTGAGCATCTACTGAATGTAAGGCAACACAAGAGAAATTAGACAAAACTACTTTAAACACACAATGACTTAGTCAATCACTTAAACTCAGTCAACATCAGAAGAAGAGTAAAATATCACAGCATGTAAAAACAAACGTAAGAAAGAACCCAAAGCACCATAAGAAAATGCAGAAAACAAAACATTACTTTTACAGTTGGGAGGGAGAACCAGGAGAAATGTAATGGCAATGGTCAGTGAACCTTAGGAGAGAGGTAAATTTTAGTTACGAAGAGAGACTTTCCAGTTGAAGTATGACTAAAGAAAAAACTGCAGAAAATGGAAACTACAAAATATAAAGAACAGGAAATTTAGGCTATAAACTAAGATACAGGATTACAGATGACAAATTACATATTACACAATGATTTGTATATAAGGGGAAATGAGAAGTCCACTGACAACTTCTAGCAAGAAGAATGTAGCATGAGTTGAGAATGGGCAAAAGGGAGCTGGCTTTCAGGAGCACAGGCTTTGAATAAGTAAAGAGAATTCATTCACAGTCTTTGGAATGCCAGCCCAGAGCAGCAGGACAGCTTTCCCCAACCACAATCCCAGGCTTTGTGTCCAAGATTGATATTCATGGCTCAATTTAACAAATACTAACTGTGTCATTTGGTCTGGCAAATTGTATGAAATAGTGAACTAAACAAAAGTTACCTGAATAATGAGAGAAAGCTTTTTTGGTTTGGGTTTTTTTTTGGGGGGGGGGGTATTTTTAAAGAAATAGTGAAGAAAATAGGAAAGTGTTACCAGAGTTTTAAATCTGGTGATTTGGATTATGTACTTAACAAAGTTAAATAGTACTATTGTGAATTACATCTAAATATTTGACACATTGTATTTTTAATCAAGAAAACAACGATGTTCTTAAAACCAAAGTCTTCCTGGATAACAGTGATATGTGATCCAAGGCAAGCTTAAGAAACTGGCATACCACTCTGCTGGAATCTTACGTTACCAAGTACAATATTTCACAAATCACTTTAGAATTCGAGAAAATGATTTAATAATTAGACTAAGTTTCTTCTAATCAAATTCTTAAATCTAGTTAATTCAATTCTGTACACATCTCTATATACAAATGCTACAAATTTTAACCAAAACAAGATTTATAATTTCTTCAAATAACTGACAGGTCAGTTTTTAAGTACTTACATGTCAAATTAAATAACTGAAAACATATGCATGAACCTAAACTCTAAAATAAAGGAATTTAGCAGGGCGCAGTGGCGCACGCCTAAATCCTAGCTTCGGGAGACTGAGACAGGAGAATCGCAAGTTCAAAATCAGCCTCAGTAATGGCAAGGCCCTAAGCAACTCAGTGAGAACCTGTTTCTAAATAAAAACACAAAATAGGGCTGGGGATGTGGCTCAGTGGTTGAGTACCCCTGAGTTCAATCCCCAGTAGCAAAAAATAAAATAAAGGAAATTTTAGAATACTTGTTTAATTAAATTTGAAAATCCCATAGGATGAGTAATCAAAAGATTATATGATAATCTACTTCATTACATCCTCTGCACAAAAATTTTATATGATTTCAACTAACAATTATTTAAGTCTAAAATTCAATGAGCTGACTTTGTGCCTTAAAACTCCAAACAGTTCCATTAAATTTCATGCCTATTTTTATGAATTAAGGCAAATTATGTCCCTGAAAAATAAACTAAAAAGGAGACTTCTCTATACAACTTATTTCAGAATTATTTATATAGAAAAGAGACTAAACACATATCTTCTCTCTAGTCGTCTCTTCTTATATACAATTTACTTCAGTTAAATTGAAAAAAAGGTTTTCAAGTATAGCTGCTGAGAAGCCAAAACCTCTCTTAAACCATGCCAGGTACAGTATATACAAAGATATCCTCAATGTGGGAACAGCTGGGTCAAAGAACAAAATATTTTATATACTATTCTCAGAGGATACATGAAGTTTATATTCCACGATACTGACATCTACCTTGGAATTTGACCAGTAAAGCTCACTGAAACTTTGTGGGCAAGGTAAGAATAAACTGAACTATAAACATCTCAAGGACCCTGAACTATCTATTCTACTGAAAGCTGCAGAGGTCATAAGGGTAAATTTTGTGTGGAGTGATAATACCCCTTATGGCATAAAAGAATCTTATGAAATAATAGACATATTATAGGAAAATCAACATATGTAAGAATATATTTCGAAAAAGGATGAATAAGCCATAAACCAGGGTACTTAAACTGAAGAATATATTACATCTCCCAGCACCAAAACAGTGACTTAACCAGTTATTTACTTTTGTTATCTAGTATGTTCAGACACGTTATCAGCTCCTGTTTGGTTTTAAATAGTATCAATCTTAGCCTTGCATGTAATTACTAGTGACAGAACAATAACAAAAAGGTTGCTTCTGAATATGATTAAATGTAACAAACCAATAAGAACTTGACAAATAAGACATCTAAAGACCTCTATATATTAAGAATCATGTGTGTCACTAAACTCAAATTTAATGTTTAAAACACATAATTATAAACTTGAATTTTTGAAACAGTTGTTCTTTAAAAGATCCTATTAATAAACATTTACAAGTTCCATTAATACACATGGATTTAAAAAAGAAAACCTTAAATACACATATTGAACTACCTTTTAGGTCCCAAATGAAATGTTTACCCAGAAATCTGGCAGGGTCAAGCTTGTGGGACTCAAAGCCAATAACAACCTAAGAAGGCTAAACCTGGTTAATAAGCAAATTTTCATAATACAACTAACATTGTGTAAATAATTCAAAGCAGTTAATATTTATAGGATAATCAGTGTTTTGCACATAAGTTCAAAGTAATTTTAAGAAAAATTGATGTTTTATGTCTGTGTATTTCCAACTGTTAATAGTCAACGCATCTCTTTTAGGTCTAAAATGAGAGGGAGAATATTCTCTTAACCACCATGACCCAAAGGAAGGAAATCCTTTAAATCCCCACCACTGTAAGCAAGAAGACAGGAGGCAGGATTCTGTGGAGCCTGAGCTAACACCAATTTCACCAAGTTCAGAATCCACTTAGAATATCAAAAGGGAATTTTTAAAATTGTCAAAGGGTTTACTTGGACTAAAAATATTACTACATGTTTCAAGGTCCACAAACACCTCTAATAATTATGCCTTTGAGAGCCCTCCTTAGCAAAGAAAATATGCACAAGCTCAAACTTACCTACCCACACAATTCAGGCAAAACTCCTCCAAGCAATCCTCAAGGCAATACTGACAGGGCATTCCTCTCAGCCCATTTATGTGCCAAGTGACCTTTGGCATATCCACAAAGAGGGTGGAACTTCAAGCTTCAGTTTCAGCATTATACCAGACTGAACAAAGTTTCTCCTTTGACTTTTTAGGGCGTTAACGAAGACTTCCTCTTCTTGTTAAGTAAGTAAACATAGCTACTACTAAAAGCTTCCAATTCTTGCCCTAAGGTGGTTAAAAAAAAAATGGGGGGGGGGGTTTAATGGTCAAAAACAATGGCTAGCCTTGACTGAAAACTTGCTCTAAATTAACACTATTACAGATAGTTACTATAACTGATTACTTGCGTGCTTAAGGGGCAGAATCTGAGGAATAGAGTGTTAATAAATAACTTAAGGGTACTGTGGGCACAGCAATATGCTTCAAAGAACTAATGGAGAAGACTTTTCACTACAAATGCCTCGAAAAGACAGAAATGAGTGGAACGAAATCAAATACATAGCTTTACTTGCAATAAAGAAAATCCCCTGATGCCAAACCAAAGCTAGATCCAGAGGCCAAAGTGGTAAGCACAAAAGCAAATACAGCCAGCTGTGGCCCTGAGGAAGGCTCACTGGAGTCTCCTGAGCATATCAGTCTAGATTCACATTGATAGCATATCCCTCCAAGCAGACAAGACCAGAGGAAAAGCATTTGCTCATGAAAGCAGAACTGTGGTAGATTTCAGGCCCAACTATTCCTCAAAACAGAATAAAATCTGCACAACTGTATAGAGTAGTCCTGACGTCTACATTCACACAGAAGCAGTTGGGTACACAGGTATAAAGTTGTAGGAAAGCCCTTCCATAAAACCAGAGCCATCTTCAAAGTGCCGTCGCAGTTAAAAATTGGTGGAGACACAGATGAAATTCACCCATTGTCTTAGTAATATTTCAAGGGAGCTTGTCTCTGAAAATATGGGGGAGAAGGTAGGGGAAATATTACAATAAAAAATTTGAATCCTGCCAGGCATGGTGCCTCACACCTATAATCCCAGCAACTTGGGAGGCAGGAAGATCACAAGTTTAAGGTCAGCCTGAGCAACTCAGTGAGACTCTATCAGAAAAGAAAAAAGACAGGAGGGCTGGAGTTGTGGCTCAGTAGCAGAGTGCTTGCCTCGCACATATGAAGCACTGGGCTCGATCCTCAGCACCACATACAAATAAATAAAATAAAGGTACTGTGTTCATCTATAACAAAAAAATTTTTTTGATGATATACAATCAATAAACATATATATGAAGAAATGTTCAACGTCTCTAGCCATTAGAGAAATGCAAATCAAAACTACCCTCAGATTTCATCTCACCCCAGTCAGAATGGCAGCTATCCAAAATACCAGCAACAATAAGTGCTGGCGAGGATGTGGAGAAAAAGGTACACTTAAACATTGCTGGTGGGATTGCAAAC
>PVHX01000534.1:273921-288381 GCA_004024805.1 Geosciurus inauris | reverse complement strand
GGGGGAGGGGGAGATGAAGGAGGAGGAGGAGATGGAGGAGGAGGGGAAATGGAGGAGGAGGCAGCGGCTGAGTTGGCGGTGGCAGTGACTGCATTCTGTCGAGGGAAGCAGGCACTGGGCTGAGGAGCCACCGGTCCTGTCCTCTTGTGAACGGCGGACAAGCCTGCTGTCTTCTCTCTCTAGCTCTGGTGTCCGCACCACCCACCTCCGCCCTGAGGCCCTTTCCCCATGGTGTCTCCTCCTGCTGAGGCTCAGCTGTACGTGCCGCCCTGCTCGCCCCTCTGGTCAGGTGGTGGGCAAGCGAACCCTCGATAGCTGAGGTCACAGTGGAGCACGGCGCTGGGACTTGGTGGGCTGAGCACTTCCCTTCACTTGGTTCCCCGTGTAGAGTGGTCATGGTGACAGTTGGCCTGATCTCCCCCAGCTCTCTTCACAGCAGGCTGGCCAAGCCCAGGCACCAAGGCTAAAGCCTCTCTCACCGTCTTCAGGAGACAGACAGTGCTGGCCTCCTCTCCCTGTCCCTTCCAGCTTCTCTGCCATGTCACCGCCAGCCACTGCTCTGCCGGAGCCTGGCCCTCGCCCTCTCCTGCTGGGGCTCAGGTGGCAGTGGGCTGGTCAGGCCGAGGGTGCAGACCCAGGGCTTCCACCAGCCGGAGAGGAGCTGGGAGACAGGCCAGTGCCTTCTTTGCTCCCGGTGGTCCGGACCTTCCTCCCAGCTGCTTGGTGTTGAGGGAAAAGGAACCTGGTGGAATCTTCCTTCTACTTCCCGGAGTCAGAGGAAGAGAGAACTTATACCCTTCACGTACTGCTGGTGACCTGTTCCCCTGCAGGTGTCTGACGGGATTAAACAGATGTGCTGTGACTTCCCTAGGACCCACCGGGGCCAGCCAGAATGAGTCTCCACGCTGCTTCTGAGAGGCTGGGCGGGGAGTTCCAGGAAGTGCCTTAGACAGCTGTGCTTCCTGGCCGTGCAGGTGATACTAAAGCCAGACAGAACGCAGGTACCATGAACTGGGGACACAGGATACAAAATGCTCTCAAGAGCTCTGCTGCTTTATCATCGATAAATAACAGCTTTGCCCTGTCTGGTTGTCCACTCAAATTGTCAGTGTTTTCCAACTTGGGAGGCATAAGGGAGGTGCTCTGCACAGCGATGCTGAGTGTTAACCCTGGAATCCTGTCACCCCCACCTGGCAACATCAAAATACCCCTGGATGGTAAGATGCAGCCTGAAGGAACACCAGGAACATGCTGCCAGAGCCACCAGGAGGTGGTGTCCAGGGATGGCATGCCACACGCGTCCTTGTAGTGAATGTTTCCTTCTTTCCCAAGCAACTTGGGCAGGTAGCACTGTGCCTTTCTCCACATGGGCTAGACCATACTTCTTCATCTATCTCAGGAAGACCGAGAAATGCCTTCAGCTGTCCAAGGGCATCAGCCTCTCTTAGGTCTCATAAAGAACTGGGTTCGTTTCTCGGAATTGATGTTGAAGAATTAAAGTCCTCTTACTACAGTGATAGTGTGCAGACCCACGTTTACAGCAGCACAATCCACAGCAGCCAAACTCTGGACCAGCCTGGGTGTCCATCAATGGATACAGAATTGGATAAAGAAATGGATAAAGAAAACGTGGTATATGTACACAATGGAGCTTCATTCAGCCTCAACAAAGAAGGATATTATGGCATTTGCAGGAAAATGGATGGAACTAGAGACCATCATGTTAAGTGAAATAGGTCAAACTCAGAAGCTCAAGGTGTACATGTTTTCTCTCATATGCAGAAGCTAGAGAGGAAAAAGGAAAAGACAGGTAGGCATGGGATGTAGGGAGGGAGATTTTGGGGAGTGATATTGGTTAAATTATCCTGTTATATTGTGTGCCTGTATGAATATGTACAATAAATCCCATCATTATGCACAACTATAATGCACCCATAAAAATGTGGGCGAAAAAGGGATTGGGTTGGTGTTTTGCAGAAAATAATTGAACTGCGATTATTCTCCCAGGGCTGTTACCTTCTTAAATATAAATGTGTGATCTGCTGCTCTATTTTTATATCTTTGTCTATCCATAACTCTGAGATTTGAAGCCAAGCCATCGCACACTCTTGGGAATACTTCGGGAAACGGTGCAACGCAATGCCTGTGGCTGAGGTGATGCGGGGGCAGCGGGAACGGCAGTGACACAGCTACCCCCTGCACACACTGCAGGCACATCACATTGCTGCCAGCCATTGTGTGGCATCAGGGCCTGGGAGAGGTCCTCTGATTTCAGAGGGTTAAATGTGGAGATGGTGCTTCCTAGACTGCAGGGGACACGGTGGGGCCCATGTGTCTTGGCTCTGCAGTGAGGCACAGTAGCCTCTGCTTTGCAGGGAAGGGAGGAAGTTAAGGACAAGTTGCACGGTGGCCGACACCGTGAGCTCCAGGGTCTCCAAGCTCTGCTGTCATCAAGGGTCTCCTTGCCATATCTGAGGATATCAGATGCCTGATGTTTTAGAGCAAAAAACTTCAGCAGGTTGTGGTGTGCTGTACACTTGTGACCTCAGCCACTGAGGCGGGAAGATCACAAGCTCTAGGCCAGCCTGGGTCACTTAGTGAGACCCTGTTTCAAAATAAAAGATAAAAAGGGCTGGGGGTGTGGCTCAGTGGCGGAGTGTCCCTGGGTTCAGTCCCCAGTATGGGAAACAAACAAAAAGTAACTTTAGACTCATTGGCTTAGACCAGTAAAAGTTAATGATCTCAGTTCTGTGAGTTAGGAATTTGGAAGTGGCTTCGGTGCAGCTCCGGGGAACCCATGTAGCTACAGTGTGGACGTTCTCAACAACTAGTCTTTCTCTTTTCCCTTACCATCAAGTTCAGGAGAGGTCTCGGGGAGAAGCAGAGGGCACATTCAGACCAGGACAGTGTGCGCAGGTGTCCAGTGGGACAGACCCAGGGCAGGCAACAGCAGAGCAGGCCTGAGGATGAGGCAGGGCCAGCAGAGCCCAGCAGAGCCACGTAGCAGCCTGCTGGAGAGGATCCTGAGGGGACCACCCAGGCTGGAGGCTCACTCCATGGAGACGAGCTGGGGGAGAGAGGCTTCCTTCAGTGGCCAGAGTGGAGAAGGGAGCTGTCTCACAAGTTGGCTCCCCACTCCTGGGTGGAGGGTGACAGATGGGGGAGGGACAGGCTAACAAGGGGAGGCCATCTGCCTCTTTTCTGGGAATAGGCAGAGATCTTCCAAGAATGTGGACACTACCTCTTTCCCCTCCTTGTGTGGTCGGCTGTTTCCTGTGCTGGCGCCTGGTGCTGTCTGTAGCCTGGAAGGGGAGGGTCGGGGGAGCCTGGGAGTCTGGGTCATGCTGGCCTGGTATGATGGTTGTGGACAAAGTGTTTCTCCAGTGTTCCAGAGATCTGTGTGCAGAGCTGAGCCGATCCGGGTGGAAGGAGAAGGCACAGAGGGTCAGGCTGAGCCAGGACAGGGACGCCAAGGCTTCCCATCCCCTTCCTCTCACCCACGGGATGCTCTCTAGTTAGAACTGGGGACTGAACCCAAGGTACCCTACCATGGACAGCCAGTCTCACCAAGTTGACCAGGCTGGCCTCACACTTGCCATCCTCCTGCCTCAGCCTCCAGGGCGGCTGGGATCACAGGGCTGCTTCGCACCTGGCCTCACTCATGGGACACCCGCACATGCCAGTGAGGCCTCAGCACAAGCATGTTTCGGAGCCTTGAAAGAACACTAGGGCCCGCACCGCCGTGCTCCAGCGCCCTGGTGTGCTTCACGGCCAGGCCGGCAAGACGAGCAATGCTGTGCAGCCTCCAAAATCAGAGACGTTTAAGTCCATCAACAGCACCTGGAGCCAGAGGGCGCATGCAGCTTCCTGTTGGCAGCACAGCTTTGTTCAAGGGGCACGGCCAGCCTGGAGAAAGTTCACGGGGAGGCAGCCGGAGGAAGAAGCCTCCTGACCTTATTCCTCCCTCCTAAAAGGAAAGGCACACCGTTCCGGCATTCTCTGTGCGCACACCTGCTCTTCACACCGCGCTTCTGGCACCAGATGTGGAGGGGTTTTCCCGCCGCGAGCGAGCAATTCCCTTCTCTGTGGATACCCCGGGCTGTCCTGCAATTGAAGTCAGAGTGGCCCAGTCTCAGGCCCCACAGAGGGGAGGACTGAGCCCTACAGGGCTGCCCCACTTCAGAGGCCACTGCCACGTCCAGATGGCCCCCTGTGCTTCTGCCTGGTGGTGGTGCATCCCGAGGCCCCGCCCTCCCAGGCTCACTCACTGCCAGGACAGCGCAGACCTGGGCCAAGCTTTGCTCCTGGTGGTAAAGGGTATGACACAGGATGAGGCAGGTGCAGGAGACGACAGGGCCAGGTTTGCGGGGCGGCACAGCACAGCCAGGCCCTCTCCGGGCTCCCCCAGCGCTGCGCATGTTCAGCAATTGGTGAACTCTTCGCTTGGTTCCTTGGAGGCTCCATTACGCTGGCACAACTGTCCTCGGTCACTGGTGGTGAAGTCTGTTTCCAACCCCTGGAGGTGTGGACTGGGGAGGTGACTATCCTCCTTCTACCCAAGCCTGGCTCCCCCAGCAACCGGCCCCATCATCAGGGCTTTTTGAAACAAGCCTCCCGGCCAGGAACGCAGGCGTGGTGCATAGGTGCTCTTGCCTTTCTCTCTCTTGTCACTGAGGAAATCCCCAGGGTTTTAGGAGCCCGGGGTCAGGAATAGGAAGGTCCAACGCACACTTCCCATTGTGAATCACCAAGTCACACTTTCTCCTGGGTGTTGCTGGGGTCCCCGGGGAGCTGAAGCTGGAGGACACACACCCTGTTGGCTGTGGGTCAAACTCCACGGTGGAAGTGGGTCAGGCTTGGGGGAGAGGAGGGTGGAGAAAGGTGGGTGCGGGTTCCGCAGGAGTTCCAGATGGTGGCTGGCACGGACACCCCGTTACTCCTCAGCCTCCCAGACAGGGGGCTCAATTACACTGCTCTGTCTTCACAGAAGTAACGGGTAGTGGGAAAAAGAGGTGGGGTTTGAAAACAGTGTAAGGCCTGTTCTTTCACATGTGTCTGCTCGGGTAAGTCTGTGCAGTTACGCGTGGTTGCTTCTCTGCAGTGGGAGTTTCAGGAAGGGAAGGGTGAGGGTCACCTTCCTGCTGGTGCCGGGGCCCTGTGAGCAGAGGAAGCTGCTTTATTCCATCCATGAGTGCCCTGTTACTGTGGGCCCTCCAGTGGAGTCCTACGCTTTTCATTCTTCATGTTAAACATAAAAACAGATAAAGGAGAGAATCTTTCCAGATACTCACTCTTCTCTGTGAAAACGAACTGTATTCTAACCCTAAGCTTTATACTGATTTCTTGCCTTTTATAAATTCCATTATAAAAAATCGAACAAAATTTAAGTGCTTAGTGAATTATTAGGATGAAGAATCGTTGCTTGTAAATCATTAGTTCTGGCAACAAGTGCTAATTTGCCTGGTGATTTAGTGAAATGTTTTCCTCCCCCATCTTTCCATTTTATTTCTGCAAAGAGGGGAGATCTCCCCCAGTTTCCCTCTCCCTTGGCCCCGGGCTTCCTCATTGAGCTCCTGTATGTGGCGCTGATCTCAAACTTGGAAATAAACATTCTTGGGAAATCTCAGGTTAACGTTGGCCCACGCCTCTGGCACGGTCCTGCAGCAAAAGCCTCCAGGTGCACTCGACGGGCACTGCCTTGGTCTCTCCCACCCGCAGGGCCTGGCTGAGCTAGGCGTGCTGGAGTGTGTGACATAATCCTGGCTACTGAAGCAGAGGCCCATCCCCTGGACACATCCACTCTGACCACCTTCCTTCAAATTCCTTAGCTCCCTGGAAAATGGGCAAAATTTCACCCAGGTGGCTTTGTGCTTTGGGCACAGAAGGAAAGTGGCTTCGAGACTGCCTGATGTGTGTGAGGACCTTGATCCAAGTGTTGGAGGCTGGTGCAGGAGGGTCTCTCTGACTCAGCCAGGGTCAGCCATGGCATCTTTCTTGGGAATTTTTGTCCACTCTGCAGTGTTGGAGGGAAAGGGATCGGAGGGGTGTGACTTGACCCTACATTCAGGAGTAGAAAGGACAGCGCATCAGTGGCCTGGCAGCCTCTCTATGCCAGGCACGGGGAGACGCCTGGCGAGGGCCATGTGGACATGTGAGAGGGCAGGGTGTGGCTGTTTCTCAGAGCTTGGCGTCCTTGGGTGGGACCCCAGAAGCCCCGAGAGCAGCACCCAGGGTGTGGAGATGAATGCGCGACCGCCATTCCTGGGGGGGATGCGGGCTTGCGTCTCGAGTGGGTGGCTCACCCTGCAGACCCCAGCACTGACTGGTGGACGTGGTGCCAGGTGCCTTGCAGCCTCCTCTTGCTCAGCATGATGCACTGGGTGGTCCACTTGCCTCCCCACTGAAGATGAGCAGAGGACCCCGAAGGGAGCCCTGCCCAGGCCCGCGCTGTGGGCAGAGGAAGGCAGGATTCCTGGCCTCTGAGGCCATGGCAGCTTCTGTGTGGTTCAGTAGGAAGGAAACCCACTAGCTCGGCCCTGGCTGCCTCCTTCTTTAGTCCTTGGTCACTCAAAACAGGAGCATGGCCTGAGGGAGACACCAGGGAACCTCCCTGCCTTCTGAACGGGGCAGACACAAAGCCAGGTCCAGGCCAGACTTGACGTTGGTCTAGGTGCCATTGTGCACTCAATTCCTGGACACTGGCCTTCACTATGCCTCCTTGTCGAGGCTGAGCACACCCTGAGTCCTCGCCTCCTCCGCCCTAGTTCTGAGCTGCCTCACGGTGTGGACTCCTGAGGCCGCAGTGGTTCCTTGGCCTCCGTGGGCATTTTGTCCTCGTGTCTGACACTGTGCCTGTCTGGTGGCCACCGTCCCCTGCCCTGGTCCTCACGGCTCCTCATCCCCATCCCGGTTTGGGAACAATCATCTACAGCAATTAACTTACTTAACCAATCTTTCTGTCAGTGGGGGACTTTATGGAAATTGAAAACTAATTAACGTTTATCTCAGCAGCTAATCACATGAAATCTACTGCCGTCCTGTCTCAGGTTCTGAAATAATGATGGCCCACAAACTGAGCCAGGGAGATCTTGATAAGTCCCGACAGGGCATAGCTGAGAGGAGAGGCAGCGGGCGGATGCCGCCTCTTCTGCTAACGAGGACCCGGGGCCTGCAGCCGCTGAGGCTGCGGGAAGGGTGGCCACAACACTGAGCACCTGGCACCCAGACACCGGGCTGTGCACACACACGCACACACACACACACACACACTAACACCCCAGGTGTAGACTTGAGTGTTTAAAAGTGGTCCTCTGGTAGAAGCCACTTAGCCATACCCCCGCTCCCCCCTTGTCAAGCATTTATTTGCTAAGCAAGACGCATTTGTGCGTCAGGCCCCGAGGAGACAAAGGTACCCGACACAGGGCCCTGTGCTATTTAATTTAAGTGATAAGCAGTGGGAACTCAGTGGATAGGAAAAAGGGACGTCCAAGGACGTGTCTCAAGCAGAAGAAGATGAATTGCCTGCTGCAGAAGAACAAAGGCGTGAGGCCGGCTGTCTCCTGGGGTGTGCTGAGCGTGTCCCTGGGCGTCGTCAGCTGGTGTCCTGCCCGCAGGACTTGCCAGGGACTTCACTGTGGGAATGTGTGCTGTCCGTTCCCAGAGGGAACACAGACAAGCCGCTCGTCTCAGGCTTGCACGACATGGCTCACGCGGCGAGGGGTTCATACGTGACACCGAGCACACAGGACAAAGGCTCCAGAATATGTTTGGAGAAATTCTAGCCTGGAGTAAAATCTTCCAAGCAGAAAATCGAGACTGGAGAATGGTCCAAAGCACCTGCAGGCTGGGGTTGGCTGGGAAAGACACCGTGGGGTGGAGGCAGGGTTGTCCTGGCCGGGCTGAGGCTGGCCCATCAGTGCCTCCCAGCAAATTCAAAACAGGAAGTCCCTCCTCAGGCAGGCGCAGTCCTGTGCTGAGGGGTTAGGGCTGAGCTCCAGCTCCTGCTTCCCCAGCAGAAGCACTTAAGCAGTGCTCAACAGAACCCACTGAACGTGGCACCCTGGGCTACTTCCTGCTGAGCCCAGTGAAACTCCTCGATGCCACGCTGCTGTGGTCAGCTGCCACATGCCAGTCATCCAGAAGGAGCCCGGGTGGCTGGTGGCACAGCACTTGCCTTGCGTGGGTGAGGCCTAGGTTCAACCCCGGTGTGGCACAACAGAAACCCACACACAAATCGACCATCGGGGAGGTGGTTGACAGATCTCAGGCCCATCTCCAGACGCACGGAATCCGAGACACCCTGTGGACCTGTGGCTTGGTCTTTTTCCCGAGCATGCCAGGTTAGTTTTTCTTTCTCCCTTTGGTATTGTGGTGTGAACCCAGGGCCCCTCTACCACTGAGCTCCATCTCCATCCTTTTAAAAAACATTCTCAAAATGGGTTCTCTCTAAGTTGCTGAGGGTCTTGCTAAATTGCTGAGTCTATCCTCAAACCTGTGATCCTCCTGCCTCAGCCTCCTGAGACTCTGGGATCACAGGTGTGCGCCATTGTGCCCAGCTGCATGCTGGGTTATTTTGATGGACACCCACTTAGGGGAACATGTGTGAGAATTTCTTGACTGTATTTTAGTGGTGGGGGAGATGGCAATTTGACCTGAAACCAAGGCATATTTGTTTTTCCCTAAAAACAAGAGATAGTTGGAAAATCTAGATGAGAAATAGAACCACGAAATTAAAACTTAAAGTTAATTGATTAAGTTTATTAATCTTTGCATATATTTTCTGTTAAAATTTAGTCTGTCCCACTAAAATGCCTGCTCATCTACTAAAGTACATGCCGTGGAGGTAAGTGCTTCTCAATGGCAGGATTAGCAGGGCCTACGTGGTTCTGGGTTCGGGGTCCTCAGCAGTTCTGTTCTCATGCTTTGTGGAGAGGGCTGGGGCTGCACATCAGTGCCCGAGGGGTTTTACCCTGGTGGAGTAGGATGAAACCAAACCCTGTAGAAAAAGAAACCAAATAATGACTTAAAAGAGCGATTTGCCTTTATTTAGTCAAAAACAGATTTGTCAAGATTCAACTTTTATTAATACTTGATCCATCAAGTTATGAAACTCATCTTCACACTGCACTCTACAAATGGAAGCCTCTAGAGGGCGCATCCCACTTACATCTGCACCTCCCCAAACACAGCATTAGTTGAGCAAATAAATTCTGATTTTCTATTATTATTTGACTCACGATGAGAGATCCAGGAGTATTTGTGGAATTAATAAACATATTGCTGAAATATTAGGGTTTTTTTCTTTCAGTATCATGAATTGGTTGATGTCAAAGCCCAGCCACAGACATTGTGAGGTCTGTTTGGACGAAGTTTCTTAGTTGCAAAGAATACAAACCCAGCCGAAGAGAGAGCTCCAAGGTGCCAAGTGGCAGGGTTTGGGAGGTCTGCACAGGTGGCCTCCTTGCCTTTCTCCCCCGGCCCTCCCACTCTGTCCCCACCGCAGGCAGCTGTGCCTTGCTCCATGACCGATCGTCTCCCAGGGCTCCATGACTTGAATGTGCTCAGCTTGGTTGGGCCCAGCGGGACCTCCCTGCCCCTCAAGGCCAACTCCAGGTCTCTAGGAGGAGGAGCTGATTGACTCCTAGGAGTCAGGCTTCCACTCAGGGTCCCATCGTGCACAGCCATCATGGGGAGTGGCATTTGTACTGCGGTGCCTGACTGGACTCCCCCCGGATGTAGGATGCTCTCGTGGAAGCTGCCTGTGAGCTTGCAGGGCCCTGCAGTCCATAACGACGAGACCCCCGGCAGTGCCCTGTGCTTGGACCCACTGCCTCCCGGGAAGACTGGGGCCTTCCCACGAGGCAGCCGCGTCAGCCACGTGTTGGTGAACAGGACTGAGGTGGCTTCTGCTGGGCGTCACTTAAGGCAGCCTGCGGTGGGTATTTTGTGATTGCACGTGGCATCCCTTCGCATGGTCTCTCCGTGAAGGCCCCAGACTTTCTAAAGCAGGAGCTCCACCACCGGACCCACGACTTTCTGTCTTCTTCACCTTCTTGTCCTCACACAACCAGCGCAGAATTTGAAGGGAGCACATAGAGCAGCAGCACCCCAAGAGAAGCTATGCAGAGGCCGTCAGCTGGGCCCCTGTGGACCCCAGGGTTCCAATCCTGCCCTTGGCCGAGGGGAACATGAGGCTCGGCATGTGAGGCCCTCCCTCTGCTCGAGGTTGTGCAGAGGGGCTGTGGACTCTACCTAGAAGACCTGTAGGTGTTTGTCTTTTTAACTAGCAAGTGACTACCTGTCACCTGCTGGGCCTCTGTGTAATAACTGTTAACTCAAAATCCTGGGCAGTCGTTTTCTTTTTTACTTATTCTAATTGCAGGACGTGGAGACTTCCTGGCCTTAAGGTTCTCTCAGAAACAATGCATGTTGACAGCGATCCTCCAGCGAGGCGGGGACAGCCAGCATCTGGTCCGAGCCGTTGCTAGCGCAGTGGCGCGAAGGTGCTGGCCAGTCTGCAGGGTGCTCGGTGTCCCGGGTCCCTGGGGCCTGTAGGTGGGTGCTTCTTCCTGCTCTCTCTTGGTGGCTGATCGACAGCCAAATGTTTCTGAAGAAAGCATTTTGGTTTGGGACAATGGTTTTCTAACTTACATTGGACCCGAGGGCTCGCTGGCATGATGAAGTTCAGCACTGAACTGCCTGCGAAATTACCAACTGTCTTCGTCCTCCGTATTTCTGTGCGAATGTTATTTGAGTCCAGCGTCTTTTCCCTTTTTTGGTCTGCAAATTCCACTCCCTCCTCACACTCCAGCAAAGCCTTTGTTCCCAGATAATGTCAAGGAGAACGCCAGAAAACAAACTTCACTACAGCTTAGCACGACCGCTCAAAGGTGGACGTTTTATTACATTTTCCTTAACATGGGCCAGATGAAAAAACAAGACCAAGATGCCCCAAGTTTCCTTTGGCTCAGAGTCCTTGTGTTCCTGGAATAGAGCACATAAAGCAAAGTCGTGAGCTCGGGTCACGGTCAGGAAGGAGGGAGCTTCTCTACCCTCGGGCCAGCTCATCTGCACCCGCAGGTTCTTCAGGACAGCTGCCAGTCACCATCTCTACCACGGGCGGCGTCACCCCCCCCCTGTACTAGGAGCTGAGCCACACGCAGCCCTTTCCATTTTTTGTCTTGGCCCAAGGTCTGGTGAGCTGCCCAGGCCTGCACTTGCCTCCTTCCTCCTCAGTGGTCCTAGGGGCAGGGAGTGCAGGGTGCACCCCTGTGCCCACTCTGCCCCTTGCTCTTACAGCTTTGTGGACCTTGTCTGATGCTATCGTTGCCACTGGATGCTGCTTCTGTGCCCCTGGCACTGTTGGGGCCACCGTCTTCAGGCCAAGGACCACCTTGGACACAAAAGAAAAGGTAACTTCCCACTTAGGATGGTTCTTCCAGCCCAAGACCCACACTTATTTGCCCGTGTGTAGGATGTTTCTTTCCTCTGCCCATAAGATAACGGAATTAAATTCATCTGGGGAGGACTCACACCCTTTCCTCATTGTCTTGCTCAGAGGTCCCTTGGTGACCTCGAGCCAGCAGCCTGTGATGCTCGCGGCCTGCGGTGCTCTCAGGCCTCCCGGCCAGCTCCCTGCTCTCCGGGGCACTCTGCTCTTCCCTCCTGGCCGCCAGGCAGGCGTCGCCTCCCCTTTCTTTGTTGGCAAGTCCCGTTTTAGGGAGATTGAGAAACAGAAATAGGACTTTGGCAGTTGTGTTGCCTGAGTTCCTGCATGGGCTGAGCCGATCGGACCCTGGCCAAGCGATTCCCGTGGCCTTCGCACTGGGGAAGGCTGGAGGCCCGGCGCGGAGCAGAGCTCTAGGATGTGCAGTGTGACCCATCGCTTGCCACTGCTAACTCACTTCCCGCCTTGAGTCGGACGTCACGAGGTTCTACGCAGGTGGCGTGGCTCCGGGGACCCCTCACCTCCTTTCATGTACTTTTGGCCCATCTCCTGTGGTCCAGTGTTTTGTTTAAACGATGCCAAACATTTGGAGGGTTGGCTGGAGTCTTCAGTTCTCTCCCCCAGATGCTTGCAATCCTGCGGGCAGTGTCAGAGACTTGTTTATAGCCCTGCGCGTAATCACGCTGTGTCTGCACCGCCTTCATCCTCCAGATGAGACCGAGGGAGTTGGTCCATCACCCAGATGTCTCCAAATGTCGGAGAGTTTGTCATTGCCAAAGAACATCTGGATGCCTGCGCGTGTTTCCAGTTCTTATTCATGACTTTGGCACAGATGCAGCCTTGGGTTTAGTTGTTCTGGATACAGCACAATAAATAGCCTTCACGGCGACGGGTGGACATTTAACAGATGGATTCACAGAGTTCCTGTGGCCAAAATCCCAGGCCTGTGCAAATGGAAAACCGTCACCATCTGAGGAAGTCTCCAAGAGAGGTGACAGGGCCCTCTAGAGCCAGGGGGCTTAGGAAGTTGGATGCCATCAACTTTTATGTAGAGAGGACCCCCAGCGCTAGGGGATGCGTGTCTAAGAAAAATGAAGAAACTTGGCAACATTTATAGACCCAAAAATAAACCAGAAAAATAACCACCTGTTAAATGTGAGTGGGTGTCTAAATAGATCTGAGGGAACGGCCTGCCCTTTCTAGTGCCTGAGACACCAGTGTGACAGGCAGGGTGGGCCAGGGGCAGGGAAGCTGGGGCGTGTCCTGAGGGCCAGGCAGGAGTGGGCTTTCAGGAAGGACCCCCGGTTATCTGGCCCTGCTGCTCAGTGGCTGATGATGTGAGACCAGGAACTGACCGGGAATGGCACCAGAGCTGGCGTGGCGGAGGCTGGCTTGGTGTGGGTCCCTTCAGAGGCAACGGAAAGTGGTTCATTAGGAGATGAGACAGGGAGTGGGGAAGTGGGACTGGAGGTGACAACCATCCTGAGAGGTGTGTCACCAGGCCAGCTCTCAGTGTGCCCACCCGACGCTGCCCACTGCTGGAAAACTCGGGAAGCCTGCAAGATGCTGTCCTCAGGGGCCTCCCCGTGCCAAGAGTTCCCCTTACTCACCAAACCCTGTCAGGCGTCAGTCTGCCAGCACGGCCCACTGGCCGGCTGCAGTGCAGAGGCAGGTGGGCTTCAGTGCAAGGGAAGACTCTGGGTGCAGGAGGGCAGAGCTGGGGTGGGCGAAGGTGGAGCGCAGGCAGTGTCCTGGAGTGGTGGGGCCAGCCCAGCTGCGGCTGGAGAAGGAGCCACCGGGGCGTGGAAACAGCCGGTGCCAGCACCTGTGTGTATGGACGGACTGCAGCCAGGGTGCCACTCCAGGGGAGGTGCCCTTGAGGACAGGCCGTCTTCCTCAGCACCTGTTGTATGGCACTGGAATGAGCCTGCAGAGGGAGAGTCTGGTGGCCGGAGAACAGAGTCGGCGTGAGGGCCTGGAGCAGGAGGGCCTGGCCTGGCTGTGGACAGGTGTGAGGAAGGTGCAGGTGCTATTTCTGCCTTTCAGAATGGGCCAGGGGCGTTGGGTCTGCGGGGCAGAGGGCAGGTAATGGGAGGTTGGAGATGGGGAGGTACCATGCAGGGGAGGTACTATGCGGGGGAGGTACCGTGCAGGGGAGGTACTATGCAGGAAAGCCCAACGTCCTGAAATTGAAATGCAATTCAGGTACCAGAAAATCCACTCTTAAAGCCTGCAACTTGGAGCTTTAGGATACGCACAACGTTGTGCTAATACTGCTATCTAAACCTAGAATTTTCGTCACCCCAAAATGAAATGCTGTACCCATTAGTGATTGCCCTGTTCCCATCTCCCTAGAGCAAGATGCCACTACTATGCTGTCACTCTGAGTTTGCCTACACTAGACATTTCATTTAAATGTGATCCTACAGTGTGGGGCCCTTTACGTCTCCTCTCGCTTAGGGCAATGTTGGTAGGTTCTTCTGGGGGTGGCATGTATCAGCGTGCCCTTCTTTCGCGACCAGTCGAGACTGCACTGTATGGCTCTAGCACGTTTTGCTTACCCCTGTGCCTGCTGCTGGATGTGTGGTTCTTCCACTTTGGGCATCATGAGTAATGCTGCCATGAAAACTCATGTACAAATTTCTGTGTGAACATGGTTTTCGACTCTCTGGGGTGTATGTCTAGCACAGTTCCTGCAACTTTTTAAGGAACTTCCGAGCTGCTTTCCATAGTGGCTACAGTTTATATTTATTCTTCCCTGGGGTGCAGGGCTGCCCCAGCCTCTCCACAGCTCCAGCACTTACACTTGTTCATCTTTTTTTTTTTTTTTTGGTACTGGGGATTGAACTCAGGGGCACTCGGCCACTGAGCCACATCCCCAGCCCTATTTTGTGTTTTATGTAGAGACAGGGTCTCACTGAGTTGCTTAGCGCCTCGCCGTTGCTGAGGCTGGCTTTGAACTCGCGATTCTCCTGTCTCAGCCTCCCTAAGTGCTGGGATTACAAGCGTGAGCC
>PVHX01000534.1:14853-273821 GCA_004024805.1 Geosciurus inauris | reverse complement strand
ACTTGTTCATCTTTTTAACCACAGCCACACCTGTGTGTGTGTGAAGTGGCGTCTCCATGTGGTTGGAGCCTCCTTAATGTGAGCTTATTTTCCAATGTTTCTTGGCCATTTTTATATCTTCCTTGGAAAAATATCTCTTCCAATTCTTACTCATTTGTTTGGGTCATCTCTATTTTTATGGTTGAGTTGTGAGAGTTCTTTATGAATGCGAGACTTTTATCAGATATATGACACATGGGTATTTTTTTCCATTTTATAGGTTGTCTCCCCTTTCTTAAGAGTGCCCTTTGAAGTACAAGAGATTTTAGTTTTGATAAAATTGAATTTGTCTTGTTTTTTTCTTTTGATGATTTTGGTCTTGTATCTAAGAAACTACAACTAAAGCTAAAGTCATGAAATTTTACTTCAGTGTTATCCTATAAGGGTTTTACAGTTTTGTCTCTTACATTTAGGTCTTTGATTCATTTTGAACAATTTTAAACATAGTGTGAAATAAGGGCCTAGGATAGTTAAATTTAAGTGTCACTCTGACTAGATCAGCAGATGCTCACAGAGTCGATTAAATACTCCTAGTTGTTTATGCTAGGGTGTATGGGGAAGAGTTCAGAACCTGAGTTCATGGGCTGGATGCAGGCGAGGCCCTGCTGGCACAGGGGAACCCTCAGGGCCAGAATGGGGCAGGGAAGTGGGTGAGGCTGGAGCTGCTCTCTGCTTGGCTGCTCGAACCTGCCCTTCTGCCTTCTGTGCTCTGAGTTCTAAGCCTGCAGACGTGGCCTGGGCTCCCCAGCAGTCTCTCTGGCTCTCAGGTCTTTGAACTACACGGCTTGGCCGTCCTGGGCCTCCAGCTTTCAGACAGCAGATTGCGATGCTTCTCAGCCTCCATATCCCGTGAAACAGTGCTCCGCCTCAGGAAACTGTACGCTAGCACAGGGCCCAACTTCGCTCTTTGCACACCTCCAATCCCTGTGACCAGGGAGGCTGAGGCAGGAGGATGGCAAGCTCAAGGCCAGCCTGGGTGACTTAGTGAGATTGTTCAGTTCCTGTGCCCCTAGACTATTCTGAGCAGAGAGGCCTGGGGAGCGCCTCCTAAAGGAAATGAGAGGCTGCTGCAGTCACTAGCAATGCTGGCCACAGGCAAGGGCATCCACCACCGCTCCCACCCTGTCCCTTGTTCTCAGTCTCTAAACAGCTCATTGGGGCGTCTCTGGGACTTGTTTGTGGGCATGCCCCTGGGGACTTGAAGTTTTCCTCTAATACCAAGTGGCAAACTTTGTATGACTGCACCTTTGGGAGGTAAACCTACATCGGGAGAATTTGGGAAGGAGTGGAAGAATTAGCTAGGGGCTCACTGTGCCCCACGATGACCTCTCTCAGCATGTAAAAGTGCGTACAGGGAAGGGAACGCTCTCTCGGACTCTGACAGAATCTGCTGACAGGGGTCAAATGTCCCTGCTATTGGCAGCAGAGGAACCAGGGGTCAGGGAACCCACAGGTCCTCGTATTTTTGATGTCATGCTGTTGCGGTTAAGTGTCAAGGAAATGGAAAGGCAGCACCAAGTCCTGGGAGGGGACAAGAGGAAGCCCAGCAATATATTAAAACATCAGTGACTGACATTTCCCCACTGTTTTCAGATTCCAGGCTCTGCTTGGGGAGGGGATGTCCCTGGTCACCAGTTCCTTGCTCTGGGGGACAGCTCTAGAATTCCTGAGGGTGGAGATGTCGCCCCATTTGAGAACATGCCCTCTTGGTGAAAGCCAGGGTGACGATCAGTGACCAGCGTCCAATTCCATTTCAACAGTTTTCTGATGGGAAAACACCAGGTTAGTCCCCAAACCTCTGAACCCCTTTCTTTTCTCAGAAGCGAGGAACTGAGGCTGTGGTGTACACTTTAAAACTTTCAGATATTTGGTACTACGGTGCCGAGTCTCCTCAAGATGTGTTGATGGCTGCAGAAGAGCCCGGGGTGCTGACCCTCCTCTCCTTCACGCAGTGAGGCCGCACTGGCTTTAACAGCATAGGTTCACTGTGAGGACTTCATGCCATGTTCTAGTCCCCAAACATGTGCATCCCCAGGCACACACACTTGGAGGCACACACTTGGGTGCACACAGGTTCTGGCAGCACCCTGGACACAGCTGACATGCACCCAGGACCATGCCAGTCAGCTCCCAGCGGCTGCTGCCCTAAATCCACCACGAATGGCCACTGAGTCCCCGAGGCGTCTGCCCAGTGGGTTCTGATATGTGGGGCCTGCTCTCCCTCCCCGTTTCTGACCCTCCACTGTGTCAGAGGGGCCCTCAATTAGTGTGGCTCGTGCCGAAGGCTTCCCACCTGCTTAGACAGAAACCGCTCCTCCTCTAGAACACGGCACCTCTCCTTTCCTTGGTGACCAACCCCTCCCATCCCGGCGGGGCACCTCCCCCCGCGGGAATTGGCCTTCCCACGCAGCCTGGTAACCAAGTGTGACTGTGTGACCACGGCTGGGCCCACGGTGTCCAGCAGCAGGGAATCTGTTTGTAGTTCTGAGGAGTCCTGGAGAAACACATCCTGAGGGAAGGGGCTGCTCTGCCCGCCCTTCTGCTCCAGTCACTGTGGACCCCGAGGCTGCAGCCGAGAGACCCAGCTGATGTTCCTGTCGGCCTGAATGATGAGCTTCATGGCGCGGGCAGGGCCTCTCCGTCCTTCTGTCCTTCCTGTGGCTGGAGCTGAACAGGGCAGTGACCCTTTGTCCCTTTGTCTCTGCTGGGGACAGCAGAGCTGCTAGATAGGGACACCTGGATCCCCACTGACCTCGCAGAGCAAGGTTTCTCGTTGCCCTGGACGGTGCCCTTCTGGGCTGCTCCCCTCAGACTGTGGGTGTCCTTAGGTGTTCTCTGCAGAGACAGTGTGGCAGGCACTCAGCTGGGCTGGCCCTTCAGTCCCTGAGGCTGAGCTGCTCTTGGGATGCTCCTGAGGAACGTGGCAGTGAGCGTCCAGTGGACGGCGCCCCTCACTCACCAAACATGCCCCGCGTGCTCTGAACACAGCAGACACGGGGGGCTTCCTGCCCATCGGGCTGCACCTCCACACTCACAAGGTGCGCTGGGATACAGTGTGTGCTTTCTTAACCTCGGGGAGGGGTTTGGGCCAACACAACCCCAGAGCCCCGTGGAGTGCTGACACCTTGGCTCACGTTCTCCCTGATTCGTTCCTGCCATTTTTTCCCTGTGGTGCTGGGGATCGACCCAGGGCCTGTGCATGCAAGGCAAGCGCGCTAACCACTGAGCCAGGTCCCCAGCCCTGTTGCTGCCGTTTTGACAGAGTGCCTGCCTAAGGTCTGGTGGTGGCTTTGAGACATGGACTTAGAACAGTAAAAACTGAAGCAGGAGGAGACTCCTGGCCACTGTGAGTTTATGTCCTGGTGATCCAGCTGCGCGAGCAGTAAACACGAAGCGTGGTAAGGGACGGCACGTGGAGGACGGGGTACAGGCTAGAGGCAGAGCCTCCAGGCGGGGTGTCCGGAGGGGGGAGGAGGAGCAGCATTTGCAGCTTGAGACGGGCGCTCCAGAAAGGCCTCATCCCAAAAGGGAGCACTTGGCAAATTGTTCGCAGAGGGGGGCACTGGCTCCGTGGATGCCTGTGAGAAGGGCAGCCTGGCAGAGGTGCCAGCCATGCAGAGTCTGAGGCGGGAACACGCTGACACCTACAGCGAATAGCAAGGAGGTCTGGAATTCAGGATCCTAGAGTGAGATGGGAGCCCTGAGGGCTTTGGGCAGTGGGGCACGTGGTACCTGCAAAAGGGTCTGTAAAAGGTTCATCCTGACACTCTGAAGCGCTGGCTGCAGGGAGGGCCAGGTGGCAGAGGGAGGCTAGCAGGGGACCTGAGCAGTGTCACATGTGTACTGGATTGTTGCCCAGCACCCCATGAATGTGTACAAAGTTGTGAGTCAGTAAAAATAAACATAATAAAAAATCTAAGCGGAGCGGCGAGAGGGCTGGCGAAGGTGTGCTGGGCAGGCAAAGCCAGCGTGGGCTCCCGGAGCTGGGGTGGTGGGAGAGAGGAAGGGGCCAGCGGGCTGGTGTCCAGACAGGCAACGGCCAGGGCGCCCTCTCACCGCCCGACAGGGACGGCCTGGCTGAGGGCAGGGTGAGGGGCTCGGGCCCAGGCCCAGGGTGCATGAGAGTTTAGGTGTGGGCCACGCCCCTGCGAGGCACCAGGTGGTCAGAGTTCAGGCACAGCTGGATGACCGGTGTGTCAGCCCCACACCGCGACCTGCGCAGGTGCCATGAACAAGGACTTGGTGCTTTTATCCCTGAGGCTTCTGCAGCTCCGGTGTGTGTGGTCCTCACAGAGTCACCGTCACTGCCACCACGGGGCCCTGCGGGGGGAGGCACTCTGCAAGGCCTGTTTGCCATCTGAGTGCCGATCTGAGAACACCAGACCTGCTCAGATGGCTCGGGCTCAGCGAATTGAGTGGACTTGGGCAGAATAGACCATGGAATGTAGCCTAATGGCCATTGTCCCTGGCACCTCAAGGGAAAGAAGTCAGAGTAGCCATTGACTTTATTTTTGTGGTGCTGGAGACCCAACCCGGCCCTGCTCATGCCAGGCATGTGCTGTGCCACTGAGCTGCGCTGCCAGTCCAGTAGGTATTAATTTGAAGTCGCTGCCTGGGGGCTTAGAGATGCATGTCGTGCTTTACGACAGCTTTATCCTTAATTCCCAACTTACCCTTTGCCTGAAAAGCAACCTTGGTCCTCTTCAAACGGGTGCAGCCTTTGGATTTAAAAAGTCTGCAGACACAGGGCTTTTCTGTGGGCCCTTCCTGCAGGGCAGCACGTGGCTCTGCAGGGCACGTCCCGCGGCAGTGCACCAGTCTGGATGTCCACGCTGAGACATGCTGTCTGTGGGCAGAGATACACGTTCCTGGTCATCACTGCCTCTGCTCCGGGCCTCCACTGAGACCTCTGCCTCTGCATCTGGTCCTCTGTCCTCTGGCTTTCCCTGTGGAGTCCCCTCGTGGAGGCTGGGAGAGACCTCCGTGTGCTGCTTCCGCCTGTACTGTCTCCTTGCCTGCCAGCCCTGGGCTTCTCTGGGGTGGCAGCTCGGAGGCAAGGTGGCTGCTCTCCCCGTCACTCGGGCCCAGGACCAGGCAGGGAGCTTTCCTGGGCCCTTCCTTCGCCAACTCGCTGTGTGGCTCACTTGCTCTGCAGCTGCAGCTCAGCACAACCAACAGCCTGGGGACGCTGAGGCGACCACCTCCCGCTCTCTCCTGGCCTTGCAGAAGTGGCCCGCGGCTCCTACTCCTGCTGGCCTTCCCCTGAGGAGCAAAGCTACATTTCCTGGCAAGGCCCATGTGTGGACAGACCCCGGTGGTGAGGGGGAGGCTCACTCAGAGCCTCGCACTAGGCCCTGCTTGCCTGTTGCCTGTTGTCGTCCACCTTGCCGGTTCTGAGGTTCCCCTTCCCAGCCTCCCCTGTGGTGTGGAGGCGATTATTTTTCTAAATAATTCGTGCATGCCCTGTGGCTGCTGGGGGTGTAGACCAGGAGCAGGTCTTCGGTTTCTCCCTCAGTTCTGCTGTGGCTCCTCTTCCCTGGGGGCGCGACCGTGGTTCAGAGGTGGGCAAGGGAGGCACTCAGGAGGAGGGCAGGTGGAGCCGGACTCGGTGTCTTCCCAGCGCTCACCCAAGCTCTGCAGATCTGAGCCTGACTGCCCGCTGAGCTTCCAGCTCGGCCCTGTGGAGCCCAGGTCATCACAGCTCCCAGGCATCCAGGGAAGGCCCCTCTGGCAAGCGTGAGCCGTCTTCTGTGAGGCAGGCAAGGGCGTCTGACGCCACTCACACCCTTAGGGGAGAGGGTGAGATGCTCAGCTACATGTGCGCTCACCCGTAAATCCAGGATTTGCCGAGCTCCTGCGCCGTACACGTTGTGCCAGGTGCTGGTGGGCAGCTGGGAGCGGCTGCGGCCCTGTTGCCTCTCACAGC
Source organism: Geosciurus inauris (assembly GCA_004024805.1). Lineage (NCBI taxonomy): Eukaryota > Metazoa > Chordata > Mammalia > Rodentia > Sciuridae > Geosciurus > Geosciurus inauris. Next base: position 267,856 of record PVHX01000534.1, on the reverse strand, counting down.
AGCACCTGACCCACCATGGTCAGTGCCGCCAGAGGCAGGTGCTCCACCGAACGCTTCCCGTGCGAGGTTTCATCCGGTCTGGGGCAGTACCGGGAGGGATGATTCCATCTCAGTTTTGCAGTCTGCAAAGATGAAGCCTGAGATTAAGGGACTAGCCCAAGGCTTTCCAACTAGCCATGGACGTCAGATTCAGAGTGTGAACCAAGCCCTTCCTTTGCTAAACAGATGGATGAAGGTCACAATCCTCCAGCACCCGAGGTCTGGTTTCTTCTGACTCAAACACGCTGAGCCCGTTGCAGCAAACCCGTTAGATGCACACCCTAGCAGACAGACAGGGATGTTCCTGGATCTGTTCATCATTATAATCTCAGACATGAGTGACACACAGGTGCTGCCCACCTCGCTCCACCTGGTGACCCCTGGTGTCCTTCCAGAGGTGGTGTCTCTCTCCAGAGCTCATCTAGGACAAAATGGGAATTCCACCAGGTGCCACCTGGCTGCACCCTCGGGGCCCAAGAGCAGCTCCCCCTAGGTGGCAGGCGCTGGGACACAGCTCTGACGGCTGTGTTGTGTGGGGCTTCCTCTCTCCTGTTTTGTGAGTGAATCTCCTTCCCCAGAAGGTTTGCTTTAGACAGATAGGAGATGTCATTTGGGGGGCAGTGAGTCAGGAAATACCGGGAAAGTACTCACAGGAAGCTGCTTTTGAGCAACTTCATCCCCAGAAACTGCTGAGGGTGAGCTGTTACCAAATGAATGGCAGGTCTCAGCGCATCCACTCCGCAGTAAACCGTGCTCCTTACCTTGCAGAGGGGCGTTTTCTTTGACAGCGAAGCAGTAGCGATCAGAAGAAACAATTCTCCATAACATCGCTGGCCACGGGTGGGCGCGGTCACTCTCGGGCATCACCCCCACACGATGTCTGTGGGGAGGATCACAACCATGGCCGGTGGCCTGGGCTTCACTGCCCCGGAGGGGCTGGGGGAGCAGGTATTTCCCACTGTCCCAATGAGGCACAGCTGCGGTCTGAAGCGAGGCTGTGCTGGAGCTCACGCCCAGCTTCCCCGGGCGTGGTCCAGGAGATGCCGTCCTGGCCCTGAAGGGGAGGGACCCCTCGCTCTCTCTTACGCAGGAACCGGAACGAGAAGGACGTCGACAGGAGATGCGATGCTTGTCCACAGTCCTGTCCTCTCCTGGAAGAGCACAAAGCACGCAGGTGAACGCTGCACCTTGCCAGGTGCGAGGCTGTTGAGCTTCCAGGAACCGACCCACCAAGTCTCCAGGAGCCCTAGAGTGAGGATTATCCCTCCCATCTTACAGAAAAGCCACCGAAGCTCAGAGAGGAGTGTTGGATCCACCATGCTATGAAATCGTGGACTGAAGGCATCTTAGGCTTCAGAAATGAGAAGGTCAGACTCCAGTTCAAACTGGCTTAATTTGACTCAGATTTGGTAAACACTCAGTGCCTGTCTGTGCCCAGCACTGTGCCAGACACAGGGAGTGAGGACAGGACAGTCATGATTTCTCTTGGGCCTTCGTCAGGAGAGTCAGCCTGATGAACAGGTGACTCATGCAGGGTGGAAGGGACAGTGAAGCCTGGCTGGAGCTGTTGTCCCGTCCGAAAGGCTAGATGTGGGCAGCAGTGGTCTGCAGGGTCTCTGGGGCTGAGCTCCCCGGGAGCAGGAGAGAACAGCAGCTGGTCGGCAGCAGGGAATAGTGCAGGCAGTGGGGCCCTGTGAGCAAGGGCGGAGGGTGCCTGGGGAAGGCTGGCCTTTCTGGGACGCAGGAGGAGAGTGTGGCAGGAGGAGGGGCTGGGAGGGAGCTGGACAGGGGGTTGGGATCAGAATCTGAAGGGCTTCGAAGGCCATGTTAAGCGTTCAGATTTTCTCCTGTAGGAAATAGAGACTTCCAGCACAAGGTGCACCCACAGAGCTAATCAGCCCTGACTCTGACAGATGGGTTTGCTGAGCGCTTACTGCAGGCCAGGCGTCTTGCTGCACGCTGTGCCTGCAGCCGCTCAGTTAATATTTTCACAATCACTTTGAAGAAATAATTTTACAAACGTGAAACAAGGGTAAGGAAGCTGAAGTCACTGTGGTGGCAGAGCCGGGTCTGCAGCTGTGCTGGGTCCAGTGGCTATTTAGAAGATCACCAAAGCCTTGTGGGAGTGGGTGTTAAGGTCTGGATGTGAGGTGTCCCCTCAAAGCTCACGTGTGAGGCAATGCAGGGATGTTCCCATGTGAAATGATTAGCTCATGAGACCTGTAGTGTAGTGAGTGGATTGATCCACTTAACTGGATTGAGTAGTAACTGTAGGCAGGTAAGGTATGGCTGGAGGAAGAAGGTCACTGGGGCTTGTGTTTTGTCCCTGATGAGCAGAGCTCCCTCTCTCTGCCTGCTGGCTGCACTCTCCATTGGTGACAGCTCTGAAGTCCGTGGTGGTGTTAGTCTAATTGCCTTTAGCTGAATCAAGGATGTTGATCTTAGAAGTCAAAAATAGCAGATGGGGAGGGCAGAGAGGGAAAGTCAAGATAAGCAGACACCACCATACCATGCCCGTCTTGCAGAGTGGACCCCAGAATCACTCCAGTTGCACATCAATTAAATGTGGGCAGTGTAATTGTGAATATGCTGGTTAAAGAGACGAAAATGGAGGAACTATAAATCAGTTTATTTAAATTCACTTTTTTGATAGCAGAGTATAGGCATATCATTAGCTTATAAATGTGTCTAATAAGCCTGTCTTCACTAATATGCCAAAAAGAGTCTAATTAACTTTTTTTCTCCCGTTAGACAGCAGTGTGAGGATCCCTGATCACATTTCTACACCATCTTTTTAGCATCAGCAAAGCAGCACTAAAACAGCCCCTGTGACATCTATAAAAATGCTAGTTTATAATTAGGATGATCTTGGCTTGAACAATAATGTTGCAATTTGTAGTGATGGCTTCTGCTTCTCCTTAATTTTAATGTATTAGCCTATAATGCTCTGGAGATTTCTAGGCAGACTAGCCCATTTCCGTTGCCAAAATTGCTGGCATTATACACTTTAGGTGAGGGAAGAAATAGCAGCTGCAATATTTTTTTTCCTGAGGAAGGAACACTGATGGGAACACTGAGTGCGACGTCCCTGCTTACTCCTTAACCCCTTGTGTGAGCACAAGGACCACATTTTGTAGGCGATGTTGATAAGCAGGAATTGCAAATAAGTGAGCCTGGTGTTTCCCCGTGATTCCAATGCCGGGATGCAAGCCTCTTCCCATCACAGTCCAGGGGGCTGAAAAAGTCTGTCATAGACTCTGCATTTTCCTCTTTTAGCACAATAATTCTTTGTAGACTCTGGACATTGAAAAAAATGGGGAATCTCAGTCCAAAACACATTACTTGTGTCTGCTTTGTGTCCTTTGTCATGCTCAGGATGCAGTCGCTCCTGTGGCTTAAAATAGGGATGTTAGTGCTGCAGGAGAACAGCCTAGGGGCTGGATCTGGGAGACCTGAGAATGCCTTCAAATATAAAGCAATATTTAATGACACTAGAATCATCTGCAAGGGAGTTGCCCACACCAAAACCTGGGTTTCTTCATTGAAGAATATGATTTCCCAGAGCTTGCTTGGGTTGTGACTCCACAGATCTTAAAGGAACTTTGATAATTTTATTGGAGAGAACATTCAAGATGTTCCTGAGATGGTCAAATGAATTTGTGATGCTGAGAAGTTGGAGAACCACTGTTTAAAGTCTAACATTCCAGGTGACCCCTCATTTGTGCAAAGGCATCACCTTCCAACCCTGTGCTCCTGCGTGGGACTGAGGGGCTCAGTAAATATTGTCATCCTTTCTTATCTGGATCTCAAGACAAAGTTCAAGTAAACACCATGAAATTTCCTACCTATTTGAATGTAGTTTTTCCTTGATGGAGTATTAGCTTGATTGCAAATGACTGTGGACTGTTTTTCAGAGCTACAAGGTTATTTTAGTCAGTTTTGTGTTGTGGCTTTGTATGTTTCCCTGGGGAAATTAGGGATTGGAGTATCATAGCCCACTGTTTTGATATCAGACTTTTTTGGTAATGTCTTTTAGTTATTCACCCTCAGGTTCCCCTACTCTTTATATGATATAGCGAGAATCAGAGGGCTACTATTTTAAAGAATAATAAAATCATTAAATTATGGATGAAGAATGGACCTCAGAAGTCATTTTCCCCAGGTCCTATGTTTTTCATGAGAAAGTGAAGCCTTCCTCTTTGGAAAGAGAAGGGACTTCTCTGAAGTCACATGATCGTGCATATAGATCTAGGTACAACTCCCAGACATGGGCTGTGGTGAGCTGACATGATGGTGGCCAAGAAGAGCCCAGCTGGCAGGACTGGAGCAGTACCAGCTCTGCTGCCATCTGGCATGCCCTTGACCTGCATTCTACACAAAAAGATGTTCTCCAAGACACATTATAATGAAAATGCCTGATAGAAAGAATAAAGATAGAATTTTTAAAACTGCAAGGGGAAAAAGACAGGTAATATTTAGAGGTTAAATCATCCAAATTTCAATTGATTTCTCAACCCATAACCTAAAAGCCAGGAGGGCTTGGAATAATATATAGCAAACCCTGAAAGAAAACAGGTGCCAATGAAAATTACTATATCCAGGGGCTGGGATTGTGGCTCAGCGGTAGAGCGCTTACCTCGCATGCGTGAGGCCCTGGGTTCCATCCTCAGCACCACATACAAAGCAATAAAATAAAGACATTGTGTCCATATACAACTAAAAAAAATATTTAAAAAAAAAAAAGAAAATTATTATATCCAGAAAAACTATCCTTCAGAATTGAAAATAAAATAAAAACTTTCCATAATAAGTAGGAAATAAAAGAATTCATAACCACTATACCTTCACTAGAAGACATACTTTAATGAAATATTTCATGCAGAAGAAATGAAAACTAAAAATGAAAACTAGCATAGGAAAGAGTTGCACTAGAAAACCAGCAAATTAAAGAGGAATCAAGTCCAAATCAAGGATTAGAAATAAATCAAAATGGCAGGAAATAAAAATTCTTTCTTAATAATAACATTGGATGTAAATGGTCAAAACTCTTCAATCAAAAGACATAGATTGGGGTTAGAGCTATAACAGCTCTAACCTTGCATAGAGCACTATGCTAGGTTAGAGCATAGTGCTAGCCTAGCAGAGCACTAGCCTAGCATGTATGAGGCACTGGGTTCTATTCTCAGCACCACATAAATATAAGTAAGTAAATAAAGCTATTGTATCCATCTACAACTAAATAAAATATTAAAAAAGAGACAGATTGGCAGAATGTATTAAAAACTAAGACCCAACCATATGTTGTTTAGAAGAGACTCACTTTCCTGACAAAAACATCCACAGACTGAAGGTGAAAGGATGAGAAAAGATAAACAGTGCAAATGGAAACTAAAAGCAAGCAGGGGTGGCCACTCTCATATCAGACAAAATAGACTTCAATCCAATAGTAATCAGAAGATGCAAAGAAGGCCATTTCATATTGGGTAAAGGAATCATCCAACAAGACATAATGATTGTAAATATTTATGCCCCTAACAATGGTGCAAATATGTATATAAAACAAACCCTTCTCAAATATAGAATCAAATACACCACAACACAATAATACTGGGTGATTTTAACACCTCTGTCACACAATTAGATAGCTCATCCAGACATAAGCCAAGTAAAGACTCTTCAGAATTAAAAATACTATTAATCAAATGAATCTAAAAGTCTATATACTATTTCATCCATTGACAATTAAATTCACTTTCTTCTAAGTGGCTCATGGAACTTTCTCTAAAATACATCATAATTTAGAACACAGAGCAAATAGCAAATACAAAACATGAAGGTAATTCCTTTTATCTTCTCAGATCATAGTGGAATGAAATTAGAAATCAACGACAAGATAAAAAAACAAACTATTCTAACACCTGGAGATTAAATAATACACTTTTAAATGAGGAATGGATCACAGAAGAATCAGGGGAGAAATAAAAAATTCTTAGAAACAATAGAATATATATACACCATATCAAAACCTCTAGGACAGCATGAAGGCAGTTCTAAGAGGAAATTTATAGCCCTGAATTACTACATTGAAAAATAGAAAGATATCAAATAAATAACCTAATGTTACACCTAATGTCTCTCACAAAAAACGTACAAACTAAGCCAAAATTAGTAGCAGGAAATAATTAAAATCTGAAGTTAATGAAATAATAAAAAAATCAATGAATCAAAGGCTTAGTTCTTTAAAAAGATAAACAAGATTCATAAACCCTTAGCCAAACTAACCAAAAGGAGACGGAAGATGCAAATCCACAAAATTAGAAATTAAAAGAGAGATCACTGCAGACACTTCTGAAATCCAGAGACTCCCCAGAAACTATTTTGAAAATTCATATTCCAATAAGCTAGAAAATCTTAAAGGTATTGGCAGAGTCCTAGAGACATATGACTTACCCAAGTTGAACCATTCTAAGAGGAAAGTTTATAGTCCTGTTTCTACATTCATATAGAAGTGGTTATAGGATATAGAATACATAAACAGACTAATATCAAGTAACAAAATTTAAGCAGCTATTAAAAAACTTCCAACAAAGAAAAGCCCAGGACCAGACATATTCTTAGCTGAGTTCTTTTTTAATTCTAAAAAAGAATTAATACCAATCCTCCTCAAATTGTTGCATAAAGTAGATAAGAAGGGAACACTATCAAATTTATTCTATACCAAAGCCAGACAAAGACACATCAAGGAATAAAAACTTCAGAGCAGTATCCCTGATGAACATAGATGAAGAGTCCTTAATAAAATATTGGCAAACTGCATTCAAAAACACATTAAGAAGATAGTACACCATGATCAAGTACGTTTCATCTCAGGGTTGCCTGGTTGGTTCAAACTATGGAAATCAATAAATGCAATTTACCCCATAAATAGATTTAAGGAGAAGAATCACATGATTATTCAATAGAGGCAGAAAAGCATATGACAAAGTCCAGCACCCATTCATGTTTAAAGCACCGGAGAAACTAGGGGTTTCTAGAAGGAACCTAGCTCAACATTGTGAAGGCCATACACAGCAAACCCAAAGCCAATGTCATAGTGAACTGGGAAAAACTGAAAGCATGTCCTCTGAAAACAGCAACAAGACAAGGACGTCCATTCTTAGTATTCCTACTCAGCAGAGGCCAGCCAGAGCAGTCAGGCAGGAGAAGGAAATTTAAAGAACACAAATAGGAAAAGAAGTCAAATCATTTCTGTTTGCTGATGACGGGATCCTGTGTTTAGAAGACTCTTAAAAACTCCAGAAGAAAACTTCTAGGGCTGATAAATGAATTCAGCAAAATAGAAAGATGTAAGATCAACACATTTTAATCAACTGTTTTGCCCCAATGATCAAAAGGTGACAAGAACAATTTTAGAGGAAAAATTTATTTGGGAAAAGTTTATTTAGAAAAAGTTTATTTGCAACTTATGGTTTCAGAGGTCTCAGTCCGTAAGTGGCCAGCTCCATTGCTCTGAGCCTGAGGGGAGGTAGAACATCATGGTTGAAGAGAAAAGTGAGATAGAGAGGGGTTAAGAGAGAGAGAAAGCGACAGTCCTGCCCATCGGTGCACATCCCCTGCGACCTACCTCCTCCAGCCACATCCTACCTGCCTACAGTTACACCCAGCTAATCCCTATATGTAGATTAAGGCACTGATTAGGTTACAATGCTCATAATCTAATCATTTCACCTCTGAACATTCTTACATAGTCTCACGCATGAGCTTTTGGGGGACACCCAATATATGAGCAATAACAACGTACATCAATCACTATCTGCAATTGCTAGAAGAAAATATAGGGCCAATACTCCAACACATTGGCACAGGCACTGATTTCCTTAGCAAGATTCTAAAGTACAGGAAATAAAGTTAAGGATCAATAAGTCGATGGCATCAAGTTAAAAAATTTCTGCACAGCAAAGGAAACAATGAAGATCATGATGAGAGAGTCTGCAGAATGGGAGAAGATATTTGCCACCTGTTCCTCTGATAGAGGATTAATATCCAGAATATACAAAGAACACAAAAACTTAACACCAAAAAAAAACAACACCCAACAACAACAACAACATACCACAAATAACCCAGTCAGTAAATGGGCAAAAGAACTAAACAGATACTTCTCTAAAAAAGAAATACCAATGGCCACAAATACATGAAAAAGTGTTCTATGTCTCTAGCAATCAGGAAAATGCCAATCAAAATGACACTAAGTCTCCATTGCACTATAGTAAGAATAACAATTTTAAAGAATATAAATAATAATAAATATGGGTGAGGATGTGGGAGGAAAAGTGTACTCATACATTGTTGGTGGGACTGCAAATTTATACACACACTTTGGAAAGAAGTGTGGAGATTCCTCAAAATACAAGGAATGGAATCACCACATGACCCACATGACCCAGCTATCCCACTCCTTGATATATACCCCAAAGAACTAACATCCACATACTATAGTGACACAGGCACATCAATATTTATTGCAGCAAAATTCACAATAGCCAAGTTATGAAATCAGCCCAGATGTCATCAACAGATGAATGGATAAGAAAATGTACTATGTATACAAAATGGAGTTCTACTCAGCCATTAAGAATGAAATTATGGTCTTGAGTTTCATTCATTTTCCTGCAAATTATATAATTTTTTTTTCATGGCTCAATAAAACTGCGTTGTGTGTGTATAAGTGCCACATTTTCTTTATCCATTCATCTGTTGATGGGCACCTAGGCTGGTACCGCAGTTTGGCTGTTGTGTACGTGTTAAGTGAAAGAAGCCAAACTCAGAAGGTTAAGAGTTGTGTTTTTTCTCCTATGTGGAAGGTAGAGAGGAAAAAGGAAAAGAAACCAGGGGTGATCTCATGAAAAGAAAGGGAGATCAGTAGAATAGAGAACGGGGACGAGGGAGGGAGGAGAAGCGGCGAGTGTCGGGAGGGATAATTGCCAGATCATATTGTTACACTGTGGCATGTCCTGATATGTAACAACAAACCCCACCAACATGTACAGCTGTAATGCACCAATAAAAATATAGAGAAACAGATGAAGTCATGGTAAAGGGATGGAACTGGAGAACATCATGCTGAGTGAGTTACGCCAGACTGAGAAGGTCAAGGGTTGACTGTTTTCTCTCATAAGAGGACGATAGTTCAAAATGAGGGAAAGGGAAGGGGATTCTGATGAAATGGAACAGTGGTCAGTGGAGTGGACGAAGGGGATGGAGGGGGAGGGAGGCATGGGGAAAGGAAAGACCAGTGGGAAGAATCTGAACAAACCTTCCCACCTACACATGTGGATGGATCACACTGAATCCCACCATTATGGATATCCATAATGCACTGATTTTTAAAAACCTAGATAAATAGGAGAAGGACTGGTAGTGGGAGGCAGGGAGGGAAAGGGGAGATGCCGGGGACTGAATTGGAGCAGACTGTATTCCATGCTTGTATAATCATGCCACAATGAACCCCACAATTGTGTATAACTATGATGCACTAAGGAAAGAAATTCTAGAAAACGGTGGTGATGGTGCAGCTAGTGTCAGCCAGGCTCCTCAGCTACACATGGAACCTCCTCAGGGGTCCTGTTTTGGTCGATATCTGTAGACCAGTAGTTCTTTGGGAATCTTGCAAAAGCTAAAGCCTGCCCTCCCGAACTGGTATGGTTTGGATGTGAGGTGTCCCCCAAAGCCCATGTGTGACACGATGCAGGAGGGCTCGGAGGTGAATGACGGGTGAGAGAGCCTAACCCATCAGTGCTTCAGTCCCCTGATGGGATCAACTGAGTGGTGACTGAAGGCAGGTGGGGTGCGGCTGAGGAGGGGGCCAAGGGGGCCTGCCTTTGGTGTATGCGTCTTGTATCTGGGGAGTGGACTCCCTCTGCTGTTTGGTCACCATGTGAGCCGCCTCCCTCCTCCACACTCTTCCAACCTGAGCTTCAGCCTCACCTGGAGCCCAAGGAATGGGGCCTGCTGACCTTGAAACTGTGAGGCTCAAATAAACCTTCCCTCCTCTACAAGTGTTCTCGTCAGGTCTTTTAGTCAGGACAGCAGAAAAGCTGAAAATTCACGTGCAGATGAACACAATCATCTGCACAATTGTGGGGGCTTTGCAGACCTCCTTACCAGACCTTGGCGAGGCATCCTGTGGACAGAATGCTGGGCCCCAGGTACTGTTGGGCGTTTGCCAGGCTACTTTGGATGAGCCAGTTTTCCGGCTTCTCTGTGCCCATCTGTTAAGGTGGGAAGTGAAGTGCATTCGAGTTTCGGGAGAAAGAGGTTAGGACCGGGAGGCCAGGCCAGGTCTAGTGTCGGCCCTGAGGGAGCTTGGGGGCATGTGAGGGGTTCAGCAGGAGGATCAGGTGATAGGAGACATTTCAGGTGACAAGAGCCCCACCTGGGCTGCTGACTGGGGTGGGGCTTGGCACATGCCGTAGCAGGTTCCTGAGAGGCTTGCCCCAGGCACCGAGGCCTGTCTAACTAAAGGTCCCGCAGCTCCAGCTGCAGCCGCTCAGAGAAACCAGACCGGTTATGCAGAGGCAGGGGCAGTTTACACAAGAGGAGAACAGTTAGTCAAGATAATATAAATATTGAACCTTGTGTAGTCAAATAACTGCAAATTAAATTAAAACACGAGATTTTCTTTTGCTTTTCAAAATAGCAGTTTTTTTCCCCCCTCTGGGCAAAAACTACTTGTGTTGGTTAGAGAGTAAGAAATTCACACTCAGTGCTGGGCATTTTGATAGATGCAATTCTCCTAATTCAAAAATACAAGTCAAAAACTTGAAAAATATGCACATGTTTTGGTCCAATATATTCATCTTGAGAAATTGATACTAAAATATGTTGAGAATGTCCACACACATACAGCTACAAGAATTGTAACTGTAGAGAATCAGGTACCCAATAATAGCTGACTAGTTAATAAATTATGCAACATCTACATATTGGCATATAATGCCCAGTATAATGGATGGCACACATTTATGTTTATTGGCATGGTAAGATGTTCAGGGTACATTGTTAAGCGAAAGAAAAAACTGGGGGCAAATATATTCAGTTAACATGTTCCTAACACATAGTATGCTCTTAATAAAAATGTGATTTATTGGTATAATAGGGAGAATAAGGAGGCCATATGCCAAACTCTCAGTAATTATTGCCCCTGGTTAGTTTTTTATCCTGTTTACTATTTGCCTGCTCTTCCAGAGAGAACATGTGAGAGGCCATGCGGAGGTGAGGCCCTGAGAGCACAGGGAGAGCCGCCCAGCTGCTCAGCATGCAGGGGGAGCCCCAGGGCCTGCTTTCACAGGGCCCCCAGGCCCCCAGAAGAACCCTGCTGGGCCCCCACCAATGCACAGAACCATGAGAAATGATGAGAGGGCTGTGAGTGGAAGGTGCTCAGTCTTGGAGTGTTTACTACTCAACAACAGGTCATCAAAACCCAGAGCAAGACTGTACACTGACACTTCTCAGGAGAAGATATACCACTGATCAACATATCTATGAAAAAATGTTCAACATCTCTAGCAATTAGAGAAATGCAAATCAAAACTACGCTGAGATTTCATCTCACAGCAGTCAGAATGGCAGTTATCAGGAATATAAGCAACAAGCCAGGCGTAGTGGCTCAAGCCTGCAATCCCAGCGCTTAGGGAGGCTGAGACAGGAGAATCGCGAGTTCAAAGCCAGCCTCAGCAATGGCAAGGCGCTAAGCAACTCAGTGAGACCCTGTCTCTACATAGAACACAAAATAGGGCTGGGGACGTGGCTCAGTGGTTGAGTGCCCCTGAATTCAATCTCCAGTACCAAAAAAAAAAAAGGAATATAAGCAACAATAAATGTTGGCAAGGATGTAGGGGAAATGCACACTCATCCATTGCTGGTGGGACTACAAATTGGTGCAACCAATCTGGAAAGCAGTATGGAGATTCCTTAGAAAACTTGGAATGGAACCACCATTTGACCCAGCCATTCCACTCCTTGGTCTAGACTCAAAGGACTTAAAAAACTTACTCGAGTGATGCAGCCACTTCAATGTATATAGCAGCTCAATTCACAATAGCTAAACTGTGGAACCAACCTAGACGCCCTTCAATAGATGAGTGGATAAAGAAACTGTTATACATACAGACAATGGAATACTACTCAGCATTAAAAAAGAACAAAATTATGGCATTTTCAACTAAATGGATGGAGTTGGAAAATATCATGCTAAGCCAAGTAAGTCAATCCCAAAAAACTAAAGGTGGAGTGTTCTCTGATGAGTGGATGCTGATCCATAATGGAAGAGGAGACATGGGAAGAATGGAGGAACTTTGGTCAAAGGGGAGAGAGATGAGGGGAGGGGTCATGGGGGCAGGAAAGATGGTGGATTCAGATGGACATCATTGCCCTGGGTACATGTATGACTGCACATATGGTGTAACTCCACATTATGTACAACCAGAGAAATGAAAAGATGTGCTCCATCTGTGTGCAATGAATCAAAATGCATTCTGCTGTCATGTATACCTAAGTAGAATAAATTTTTAAAACAACAAAGTAAAAAAACCCCTCAGATCAATATCCTCTCCCTGTAGATGAAATACAATCCTGCACTTTCAGTGCCTGCTGCATAATAATTGCTTAGTAAGTGTCCATTAATTATTTAGTCTTTGCAAATAACTCTGCAAGGTAGATATGACTTCCCCCTTTCTTGATGAGGACCCTGCAGTAGAAAGCAGAGGGAGAGAGAATTCACACAGCCTGGTCCATCTCACTCCAGAGAAGGTCTTCCTTGATGCCCAGCCATCTCTCTAGGGAAGGAGAAGTAGGAGTTTGCCTGAAGTCTTAGCTCACGTGGTGGCCCTGGCTACTACAGAGATGGCCCTGATGTCACCAGCAGAGGACAGCTTGAGCTGGGGAAATGAGCCACCACCTGGGGAAATGAACAACCACCTCCTTCCCCGACGTGGATACAGGACCGCAGGGCTGAAAGGGGCCTGGAGACCATGCTCCACATCCCTGCAGCTGAGGAGTCAGCCGTGGGGCGAGGGCCACAGGAGTGCCACTCAGCGCTGACCACGCCTGTGGTAAGGTAAGTCCCGGGTGCACTGACACACCTGAGCCCAGGCTGGTAACATCTGGGTGTCGTCATCCGACTCACGCCCCCTCCTGAGCTCCTGGACCGGGTGCAGCGACCTCGCTCCCTCCTCCTCCCAGGTCTGCTCTCACCTGCACCTACCAGCCCTTCCAAGTGGGCAGTGTCTTGCTGCTCCCTGGCGACTGGGCTAGTTGGTGGCGATGTGCAGCCCAGCTCCAAAGTGGTCCTGGCCTGCCGTGGAGGACCCCGCTGGCCCTGTCACTTTCCCACACGAGTGCCTCTGAGGACTTGTGGGGGCTCCTGTCCTGCTCTTCAGTGCTGTGCCCAGGATGCACTGGGTGCCCCTGCCCTGGGCCAAGGTGCGCCTGCCGTCTTCTAGCTCCGTTGTTCACCGTGGGTGCACACGCCTGTGGCAGAGCTCTTGATTGAGTTCTGGGTACTCTCATCAGAAGTCACCCCTGGCGTGTCCCGCTCTCTCATGTCCCCTCCAAGGGCGAAGGGACTGGGTGATTCATGAGAGGAGGTGCCTCATGTGTGACCTTTGCCTGGTGATCAAGGCTCTTCATTAAATAAAAACGCTTACGTCTCCTTGAGATGAAAGCAGAGTGAACAGGGGAAGCGAGAAGCAGTGCACTGGTCCCAGAAGGCAGATGGTGCCGAAGAGAGACTTTCCTGGACCCTCGCTTCACGCCAGGACATCCTGCCTGCTGCGCCTGTGCATCTGAATGCCAGGCTTGCAGTGATTGCAGGTCCAGTGGTGGTGGAAACAGCAATGGCCTCCAGGCCCCAACCCCTGCCACATAGTAGAGCAGATGGGAGATGCCACTCAGGGACGGGGGCTTTGGGCAAGCTCAGGTGGAGCTGGCTAGCACGCCCATGCCCCCGTGCCTGCGTTTCCCTTCTCTTGGGCCCCACGCCCCTTCCTCCTCAGACAACGTGCCCGTGCCTTTGAACGCGCCAACTCTAGGGGTGCTGTTTGTGCCCGGCGGCATCAATCAGAGGAGACATGGCTTCCAAGGAGCCAAAGGGAATGGCACTCACCCATCACGGCAGGGCCAGGCACCAGAGGCTCCAGCCGTTGACAATGTGTTTGTAACAGATCACTGGGCGATTTTCCAGTCTGATACTTCCCTCTGCCTGTGTCCTCCAAAGCACAAGGTATCAGGAAAGCTGGCCGTCTAGCTGGTGAAGCTTTGAACCATTGCACACTCATGCTGGGAGGCGTCCAGCCTCAGCACCGAGGAGGGGACATCAGACCTGCAGCATCTTCCAGGAGTGGTAGCTTCAAGCCAGTCACAAGAACATAGCAGATGAACCCAGTTAACACCACTGCACAATAATCCTCAAGAATCAGCATCGCAAAGGAAAGGTAGGATAGAATAACTGTTGCAGGTTGGAGGCGACTGAGCCACGGCAAGCTGATGCAGTGTGGGGCCCAGGACAGACAGAAGGACGTTCATGGAAAATGGCTGAAATCCAACAATTTCCTGTGCTTATTTAATAGCATTTTACTGCGGTTGATTTTATAAATGTGTAAGATGTTAACATTAGGGGGAGCTGAGTACAGGGTAAATGAGATTTCTCTATACTAAATTCCACCATTCTATTAGAAATCTAAAATAGTATTTCCAATTAATATGTAACTATATTAAAAAGTATAGAAAAGGAGGGAGTGAAATCAACTCTATTTTCAGACAACATGATCTCATGTAGGAAAGCCTAAAGATTTCACTGGAAAGCTACTAGAACTGATAAATGACTTTAGTAAAGGATATGAAACAGGGTATGAAAGTTTCTGTACACCAAGCGCAAATCTGCTGAATGAGAAATTAAGAAAAATTCCATTCATAAAAGCTACAAAATCACCTTGGAATAAATTTAACCAAGGAAGTGAAAGATTTCTTAAATGAAGACTAAGACACTGATGAAAAGAATTGAAGAAGACACACACACACAGGCACGCACACACATGCACACACACACGCACATGCACACACACACGCACACACACGCACATGCACACACATGCACATGCACACACACGCACACACATGCACACACACGCACGCACACACACGCACACGCACACACATGCACATGCACACACACGCATGCACACACATGCACACACACAGAGACACACACATGCACACAGACACACGCACACACACACAAACACAGGAAGACTCCTATGTTCATGGACGGGAAGAATTAATGCTGTTTAGAGGTCTGTGCTATCCAAGGCCATCTGAAGCTTTTACACAATCCCCATAAAAATGCCAATGACATTCTTCACAGGAATCGGAAAAAGCAACTGTGACATTTATAGGGAGCTGTGAATGACCCTAAATAGACAAAAGTAATCCTGAGCAAAAGAAAACCAACCAACCAACCAAGCCACAGGCATTCAAATACCCAACAAGGCCACAGGAACCAAGACCAGAGAGGTACTGGCACAAAATCCAACACAGAGACAAAAAAACCAAAAAAACAAAAACAAAAAAAACCATGGAGGGAGAACACAGGAGTAAACCCACCCCGACAGCCAACTGGTTTTCAACAGAGGGGTCAAGAACATTCCGTGGGGAAAGGCAGTCTCCTCGATAAATGGTGTTTGAAAACCTGGATGTCCATGTGTGAAGTTGAAACAGGCGCCTACATCTCACCACATTGGGAAACCCAAGTGGGCGAAGAACGGAACATGAGAACTGAGGCCATGAAAGTGCTGGAGGAAGAAGATGCAGGCAGCACTTCAAGACACCGTGGGGAGGGGCAGAGACATTGTGAACAGGCCCCCAAACACAAGCTGCAAAAGCAGAAGTAGGATAGGATCATCTCAAACTAAGAGGCTTCTGCACAGCCAGGGAAACCACCTGCAGAGAAGAGAAAGCCCCCAGGGCTGCGGGGAACACTTGCAACCACGTGTGACAGAGTTTGATTTCCTGAATGTGTCAGGAATGCAAACAGAAAAAATGGCACAGATCATCAGAATAATAAATGGGCAAATACTCCAAAAAGACATTGCTCAAAAGAAGAAATACAAATGGTCAACAAGCATATGAAAAATGAGAAGCAGGAGTGACCATCAGGGCCACACACAGCGGAACACGGTGAGATCTGCCCAACCTGGCCAGATGGCTTCAACCCAAGGGAGGAGCAGAGGCACATGCTGGGGAGACCAGAGAGAGACACTCACCCTGTGGGTGGCCAAGTTCTCAGCACGGCCACTATGGGGGTGCCACAAAGATCTGAAAGCTGAATGACCACTCATCTAGCAGTCCCACACCAAGGGCAGGCTGTCACCCGTGTTTGTTGGGCGTCGTCCCTGGTAGCCAGGCCCCATGTCTGTTGAGCGTCATCCCCAATGGCCAACGTATTGGAATCAACTGAGGGAACTATGCACAGAAGAATGGATAAAGAAAATGTGGTGCATATCCACAGGGGAGTGTCACCCAGCCATAAGAACAAAGTCCTGTGTCTGCAGCACCGTGCATGGGACTGGAGGGCATTGTGGTCACACAAGTGGGCCGGACACAGGAAGACCAGCACCGCGTGTCCCACCTCATGTGCAGCCTGAACAAGGTGATGTGTACAAATGGAGAAAGGAGGCTGGGAGGGCGGGCGGGGGTCAGAAGGGGTTGGCTAATGAGCGCTGGAATACGGCCAGATAGAAAGAACAGGTCCCAGAACGCCACAGCAGGGCAGGGGGACTACAGTTTGCAACAGTTGATCGTATATTTCAAAACAACTAGGAGAGAGAAGTTGGAAGTTTCCCACCAGAAAAAAAAAAGGCAAATTTCTGAAGAAATGAAAATGCTGGTTGCCCTGATCTGATCACCACAATTGTATGCATGTGTCAAATTATCAATATGTACAATTATTATGTGCCAATTAAAAAGTAAAACCATGTGGGAGTTGAACTTTTTACCTGATTACCGTTAGCGGTCCCAAAGCTTGTTTTCTGACTGTGATCGCTATTGCTGCTCTGCCGGCTTTGTGCACTTCTATTCCCCTGACTCTGATCATGTCATCGTGAGAACATGATTTTATTAGTATCACATGTGTGAAAGAACCCTGCATCAGTTTCCTTCAGAAAGAAGAACTCTTGGTGGTACGTGTCTTCCAGGGTACAGGCCCTGTCGGTCTCGATCGCCTGAGTGGTGAGCAGCTTCCGGGCTGAACGGTGCGCTTCGGCCCAGGGCCGGGCCTCTGCTGCTGTCCGCTGCGGGGCCTGCCCTGTTCCCCATCCGTTTTCCTGTTCACATGCAGCTCAGATGGCTCTTCCCATTTGTGCTTCTAGATACGCCATGGTTTGTGTCTGTCCTTTCAGAGCATTGAGGCTCGTGTCGTGCAGGCACGTGCTCTCAGGGCTGGCCCGGGCTTGCACGTCTGCTTGGCTGCACTGTTGCACACCTGTGCACCAACACCATGTCCCGTTCACCCACACGGGTTACACAGAGCTTCTGAAGTGCGTCTGTCCTCGCTGGGTTGTGATGTCCGGGAGCAGCTTCCTCGTCCCCGTGCCCCCTCGGAGCCTTGGCGGTGGCTTCAGCTGAGGCGAGCCCCACGGCCCGCCAGGCTGAGCGGAGGAGCCGGTGCATGAGCGTGTCTTCAACTCCTCTGAGAACCCCACACTGTTTCCATGGTGCCTGTCACATCTGAGCCAGTCAAGCTGTTTTACTTCAGGCCAACGATGAAGAAATGTGGTTATCTCCTGCCCTGAGAATCCAGGGCACGGAGGATGCCCAGGCCAGGTGTCAGAGACTGACCCAAGTCGCCTCTCTCCTCTGCCATTCTCCCTGGGCTTCGTCCTTTGGCCAACTGCCTAATATTGCCTCAGTTACACACGACAGTGTCTTGCACAGAAAGAAGGGTGGAAGGGAAACCCCCTGCACCGAAGAGGCTTCCCTCTGCCGCTCTTGGCCCAGAGGCCGCTCCTGTGCCTCACCAGACCGTTGCTGGTGGAGGGGTGGAGGGTGTGGTCAGCACGGCCCATCACACCCCTCTGGAGCCTTAGCAGGTGCGCTCTGTGCCCTGCCTGAGAAAACCAGCGGCTCCATCAGCAAGAAGAGCGGAGCAATGGCTGCTGAGGCGGCGGCACCTGCTGCACTTGCTGTCTCAAATTGGTCTTTAGCTCATGCGTCTTTATGCTGACCCTTGGATCACATTAGTCATCGCCCTGATAGCAGGAATCAGGTCGCGGGCTTTACATTCTCCACAGACCATGGCTGTTAACCAGTTGCAAAAAACAATAAATAAACAAATCACAACTGGATGCCGGGGTTGAACGCCGTGGCTCCTGTTGCCTCCAGCTTTCTCTGCCAGCCTCCGATGGGCCCTTCGGGGCATGTGCAGAGCATGTGGAATCATGTGGGCGACGCGCAGCTCATCGACTGGGCGTGCACACATGCCAAATCATACCCCAGGCAGGCATTGGACACCTGCTTGGACTCAGCCTGCCTATTATGGCGTCTGTAGCTACTAATGCCAGCGGCAGAGTCCCCACGTTCACCACGCTGGGTCTCACGCCTGTGGTTTCCTCACACCCCACTTTTCCAGGAATTCCCTTCTCCCCCGCCCACTCCTGCACGGGATGGAGTCCTGCCTAGCACTTACAGGCCTCCCAGGACTCTGCACATTCATTCCACCAAGCTGAACTTAGGGTTTTCTCCTCTGTGCTTCTGGGTGGGTGTCTAATAACTGCACCTAACATGCGATGTTATGCGTCTCTGTCATCTGCAGGGGGTGTTCCAAAACCCCCGTGGGTGCCTGAAACCACAGAGGCTGCCACATGCTACATGCCAGCCTGGGGTACCATGCGGGCCATCTGGCAGCTGGGACAGCTCTTAGTGACCAGGAGTAGCACACACAGAGCAGATATGCTGGAAAAATGGATGACTTGTGTCCTGGCTGGGACAGAGAGGGACGGTGCGTGATCTCACCAGGCCTCTCAGAACGACCTGCAAATTAAATTATGGATTCTGCATTTCTTGGATTTTCCACTTAATATTTTCAGATGGCGTTTGACGGAGGATGACTGATGCCTGAAAAGCGGAACCGCGGTGTGGGCTGCTGCACTGTTACTTCTAAGTGCCCGTTGTGTCTTAGGCTTGTGACGACGTGTGCTTCGAGCATTGTCTCGGAAGCCCTGGGCTGCGCTGCTGGGCTCGCTCCCCGGGAGAGCCCGGTGAGATGAGGGACTATGGAGTGCCGAGAAGGAAACGCAGGGCCCGGAAGGGAGGGAGGACAAGCAGACCTGGTCCAAGGAAGCTCTCCAGCCTCCAGAGTAACAGGCCCGGGCAGGAGGGCACCCGTGAGGCAGAGGACAGGAGACAGGGAAGGTCAGCAGAGTCCAGCAGAATGGGGAGGAAGGTGGTCAGGGTGAGGCTGGAGCCTGGGGGGGGTGTGTGGCCCACACACAGGTGGCCATGCCGAGCGCTGTCCAGAGGAGCTGTGGCCTTTCAGGGCCCAGGTGAGGCGGTGGCTGAGACTGGGTGTGCTCATGAAGCAGACCTGATAGCTTCGAGCTGCATTTATGTTCTGTTGTTGAGACAGCAAGTTAGCACAAACCCAGGTAACACCAGTACCATGCCCATCTCTCCTGTGAGCCGCCCTGCACCGAGCAGCTCAGCGTGCTCTGCCCAGGTCTGCGACGCTCACGTCAGCATACTGGCCGGCCTGGGCTCTTTCCTGGAGGCTCTGAGGGGGCGTCCACATGACACTTGGTTGGGTTGTGGAGGAACTCAGGTCCCCGAAGTGGAAGGAAGGGGTCCCTCTGTTGCCTGGAGCCCCTTACTTCCTCTTCTGCTGCGTCTCTCCAAAGTCCTCTTCTGCTTTTAAGGCACATGTGACCACACTGGGTCTGCCTGGTTAAGACGGCAGCTGGCTGGTAACTAAATATGACTTCAAGGGCCCTTGCCAGGTAACATGGCATAACCAGAGGCTTGACATCTGAGGGCAGAGGCATGGGGCTCCCCATCACCCAACCTTAACGAAGCTCTGGGAAATGGGCCGAGGTGGGAGAGATCACAGCCCAGGATCAGGAAGTGGGCTCTGCTAGTGACAGCTGTCAGGTGTTCCGTGCGCCAGGCACCCGTGGGTGGGCCTGAGCTCCGGCCTCCGCTCTGCCAGTCTCTGAGTGAGATGGCTCCCGCAGCCGCTGGCGCCCGTGGGTAGGTGGGAAGAACTGAGCCGGCAGTGTCCTCCATGGGCACACGTCTGGCTCTAGGTCACCGTGGCCATTTCTCTTTTCCTCTTGCTCCTTGAGCAGGACTAAGCCAGGTGTGAGGAGGAGGGCGCAGGAGCTGCTGGCAAGTGCTGAACTCATCGCGTCTGATCATAGAGTTTAACGCCAACAGATGTTTCTGAGTCATGATAAAAGGTTAAATATTTTAATAAAAAAGACACACGTTGGCAGTGATCTGGGTTCCTACTAAACTCTCCCACACTCACAGTTTTTCCTCACATGCAAATGAACTGGAAGCTTATTAATGAGATGAGAGGCTGGAGCCTAATTAGCACCAGGACTGGGAAGCTTATATTCGCTGATTCAGCAAACTGACTGGATAATTGCCGTAGCTGGACTTTGGCAGCTTCTAGAAACCCTTATTAATGGGACCCTCAGAAACTGCCTTGATCACCGTCTCTCAGCCTCAGGACTTGCCCAGATGTAGATGTTTTACAGTCACACTGAGCAGGAAATCACCCTGTTCCACGGCTGCAGAGGGCAGGCCAAGCACAGTCAGCCTCCGGCTTTCTTCAGAGTCTTATCCTCCTGGGGCCCAGGGGGCCTCGCGTCTCTTGCTGACCATCTTTTCTTGAGCCTGGTCTCTCTTTGCTCCCTGACTTGAGGAGATGCACCTGATGATGCTTTTCACATTCATGGCCTCCTCAAGACTCGGAAACCTAGGATTTCATATCCATTTTTAATTTAACCCACACATGGTGCTCAGTGCACCAGACGCAGTTCTAAGTGGCTCATACCCATGACACCTGGCTTAGGCCTCCCTGCAGTCGGTTTACAGGTGAGGAAGCTGAAGTGCCAGTAACTTACATGAAGTCACCAGTCAGAAGGAGCAGAGCTCGTACACGCAGGCTTGGGGCTCCCAGGTCTGCTCTCAGCCATGTCGCCTGACTCCTTGCAGTCAGCCCTGCAGCATCAGGGAGAGAAACCGTGGAGCAAGGAGCAGCCTCGTGGACCAAGGCTCCAGCGTGAAGCTAGTGGCAAAAGGCCCGCGGGCTCTGCTTTGTAAGTAGGGTCTGTTGCACTTGATTCCTCACATTATGTCGATTGGCTGCTGAACAACCATCTTTTTCCTGTTCAGCCACTGCAGCCTGTGTGGCCCAGTTGCCTTCAAGCTGCTGGCTTGAAGCTCTGGAGCTCTTTCCTGATGCCCTTGCTTTGGCTTTGCTACCAGAACCCTTCCTCCAGCCACTGCTGGGGTGTGGGAGGCAGGCCAAGGTTCCTTCCTGCTCGAGGCCTCGGTTGCCAACAACTGATGTCAACCTGCGCGGCGCTGGACCTTTCTCCTGGTCTTCCTACTTTCCAGTGAGCTTATGTACTGGTCTCCCCTGTTACATGCAGCACTGGGCTGAAGGCTGGATGTGCGGAGGAAGAGAAGAACCCGACACAGCTTTAGCTCCAAGAGTCCCAGCCTAGGGGAGGAAACAGACTCTTGCCTAAAATATCCGACGTGTGGCATCAAAACAGACATGAAGACATGGAATGTCTTCATGGAATGGAATAGAAGGGACAGAGGCAGGTCTACCTATGCACAAAGGCACCAGAAGCATGTCGGAGGAAAGACAGCCTTTATAACAAGGGTGCTGAGAAAACTGGACATGCACACGTAGAAGAGTGGACCCAGGTTCCTGTCTCTCACCCGCACAAGTCAACTCAAAGTGGACCAGCGACCTGGGAGTCGGGCAGAAATGCTGCAACTCCTAGAGGAAAACACAGAGCTGACACTCCAGCATATTGTTAGAGGCACCAACTTCTCATCAAGAGCCCCAAAACTCAAGAAATAAAACTAAGAATCAATAAGTGGGATAGAAAAAGTCAAGAAGCCTCCGTACAGCAGAGGAAACAAGAGCAGGAAGAGGGAGCCTACAGAATGGGAGAAGATTTTGCCACTTGCTCCTGAGATAGGGAATTAATATCCAGAATATATAAAGAACTCAACCTGTAATTCTAGCACCCACCTGTAATTCTAGCACTTCAGGAGGCTGAAGCAGAAGGATCCCAAGTTCAAAGCCAGCCTCAGAGACTTAGCAAGGCCCTAAGCAACTTAGGGAGATTCTGTCTTAAAACAAAAAAATAAAATAAGATAGAAAGGGCTGGGAGATGTACTTAACACCAAAATGAATAAATGAATAAATAAACAACCCAGTCAGTAAATGGGTACATGAATGAAACATATTCCTCAAAAGAAGAAACACCAATAGCCTACAAACAGATGAGAAAAATGTTCAACATCTCTAGCTTTCAGGGAAATGCAAATCAAAATGACACTAATGTTTCATCTCAGTCCAGTCAGAATGGCAATTATCAAGAACACAAATAATAAATGCTGGTGAGGATGTTGGGAAAAATGTTCACTCACATTGTTGGAGAGACTGAAAATGGAAAGCACTAGAGTCATTCCTCCAAGTCAAGGAATGGAACCACCACATGACCCAGCTATCCCACTCCTTGGTAGATACCCCAAAGGACCAAAGTCATCATACTACAGCAATATAGCCACATCAATGTTCATAGCAGCACAGTTCACAACAGAGACATTGTGAAATCAGCCCAGGTACCTGGCAAGAGATGAGTGGATTAAGAAACATATACACACAGTTTTACTCAGCCGTAAAGAAGAACGACGTCATGACATTTGCCATAGATAGAGGCAAATGCAGAACATCATGCTAAGACAAAGATCAACTTTTTTCTCTCATTGTGTGGAAGTTAGAGCAAAATGAGGAAAAAAGGAGGGGGATTAGGTATCTGAAAGACACAGGAAAGATTAGTGGAACAGAAGAAGGAGATGGAGAGGGAGGGAGCAGGGACAGAAAGGGGAGGAACGTGGAATGAATCAAACAGAATCACGCTACGGGCTGTATACATACACCCCGGGGACTTCCGTCTTTATTATATGTAGAAAGCACCCGTCAAATCAGGTGACTAGATGAGTGAAAGACCAGGAGAGCAGGGGAAGGACAGGGGGAGGGAGGAAATGAGGGAAAGGGGTGGGAACTGAAGTGGACGCAGTGAAATCCATGCAGGCATTATTTGTCCAATGAGCCCCGCTGCTATGCGTAGCTACCGTGAGCTGGTTTTAGAAAGTCCAGCCCAGCCTGACGTGTGGAGAGGACTGTGAGCCTGAGCTCCCTGAAAGATTACGGGAGAAGGTGATGTTTGGAGAAGACAACGCCTGAGATGGGCCGTGAAAGGTAAGATCGGCCCAGTGAAGGCTAGACCTGCGGGAATGGGGGCCGGTGCCGTGGTGCTGGGAAGGCCCCTGGGAGCAGATGCCAGCTGAATCTGGACAGACGGCAGGCCTGCATCTCAGAGGCCCTTGGGCTCACTCTGTGGCAGCGCAGAGCCCTTAAGAGGTGCCCAGCATGGTCGTGACCGCACACACTTAGGCTCTGAAGTGTGATCCTGCTGCAGCAGTAAGAGGGGTGAAGGAAGCCGAGATGAGAAGACCAACTTCCTGTTTTACAGGAAGCCACTTGCAAATGGCATCTGGAGCGCAGCCCCCATGCCTTGGGATCCCAATATCCCAGCAAAATGGCTATGAACTCAGCCAGACGGAAGCCTGATGGGCGGCACAGTGGCCGATTTTGAGGAGTCTTTACTGACCCCAAGAAGGAGCCACCTACAGAAACTGCACTCCACATCAGAGAGCCCTGAGAGGCCGGTGTGCCCTCTCGGCCAGACTTGGGGCGTTTCTTGCCATTCTTCTTCCTTCCGGAGCAGCGTGACTGGAGGCATGTTGGTGTGCCGTGTCCTTTCCTGCACCCCTCAGCGCCCGGCCCAAGGTGACAGCCCTGCTCTGCTGCTCCGCCACAGGTGCTGTTAGGAAGCTCACTGTGGTGCTGCAGCTCCCGGGCCTTGGTACTTGGCCTGGTCCACAGCACCCTCCTCTGCTGAAGCCCGTCCCCTCACTGTCGTGACACCCCTTTGGGGGATTCCCTGCGTCCAGTTCTTGTTTTATGGCTTCCCCTTCACTCTGAACATGTTAGGACTTGCAGACCCCAGTCCTGAGCCCTCCTCTGTTTAACTTCCCAGATAATCTCTGCATCACCAGAACGGGCCCCATTCTCCATGCTCACGGTTCCCAGAGGTATGTACCTGCTTAGTCCAGGTGTCTCCTCCGAGTCCGGACTCCACTGCCAGCTCTCTCACAGCTCTTAAACCCACATATTCAAGATGGGAGTCTTGACTCAGGCCTCTACCCGAGCATGCCTATGCCTCCTGAGTGCTTGAGCTGAGTGGCTCCTGAGTACTGAGTACTTGAGCTGAACTCTGCCCTCCAGCGTTCCCTGTGCACTGAGAGTGCATGCATGTGGGGAGGCTTGCGTGCTGGAGAGAGGTGTCCTGTGGATAAGAGGGAATGGCCCTGGTGCCCACACAAGCTGGGCACTGCCTGCTCTTCCCCCAGCCAGAGGGAAAACCTCACAACTCAGACAATTTTGTCTCAATTTGTGGGGAAAATTTGCTGTAAATGAAATTCCCAGGCTGTTGTATAGAGTAAACCAAATAATGGATAAAGTGAAATAGCTTAAAAGCAAAACCCGAGAGGACCTAACTGTTTCCAAGTAACAAACAGAACCTCACAACAATGCTCAAGAGCAGTCACGGGACTCCCACATGTCCATACGCAGCACGGAGAAGACCAGCCTGTCATCCAGAAAAACAGTGCCAGGCACAGAGAGCAGCCAGGGACAGGCCCACAAGAGGAAGAGTCACCCACTGGAACTGACCCAGAAGACAACAGAAGTACTGGACAGGGACACTTAAAAAGTAATTGTAACTGTGCGTCATGAGCTCTGAAACTAGGAGAAGGAATGTGAACGAGAGGGCAGGCGGCAGGGGAGGCCAGCCAGAGTCCAGATGTGAACACACACTGGGAGGGACACACTGGTGGGATTAACGGTAGATGGGACGTGGCAGAAGAGGAGAATCACGGCAAAGTCACAGAGATAGAAACTATCAAAAGTGAAACTCTGAGAGGTTTGAAATGAAGAGGAAGAAGAGAGTTGGCAGACAATTTCAAGCAGCCTAACATACAGGAAATTGGAGCCTCTAATTTTTTTCCTGAAAATATAGAACAGAAAAAAAAAAAACCAGTGGCTATTTTTTTCTAAAGTTGATGAAACCACAAACCTACAGATCCATAGAGTGGTAGACCACACAGAGATAAAAGGAACTGGACTATATAACTGCACAGGAACACCAATGAGTCTCAGAATAAGTATGCTAAGTGAAAGAAGGCAGGTCCTCCCCCACAGAGAGAGGGAGAAAGAATACACTGTGTTAGGTCACGTTTATATAAAAGTCTAGAAAATTATAAGCTAAACTGTAATGGCAGAAAGCATGTGAGTAGGTGCCCAGGAGTCTGAGGTGGGCATAGAGGTGGGAGCCAGGGTGTCCTAAGGGGCAGCAGAACACTTCTTGGGGTAACTGACTGTAGTGATGGTTTCACAGGTGGAGATAAATCCCCAGAGCTCTGAAATTGCACACTTCAAGCAGTGTAGTTTACTGTGCATCAGTTACAGATCAAAGTTGTTTAAAAAGAGACTGTTCAACAGTGGAGAAACCTGTGAGCCATCCATAGTTTTAAAAACTAGTAAATGAGAAGGGAAATAAAGGGAATGACATTGACCCTTAGTCTTTCCTTTCCCATATGAACTGTCTCCCTGAGTCTCCAGGGTCCAGGTGAAAGATATTTCTCTCAGAGATGTCTCCTGACTTTGAAAATGACAGAGGAATGGTAGAATATGAATCAGCTGTTTTCTAATCCCTGGCGATCAATGGATCTGGGCATGGTTGACCCATGGCTGCGAGGGTCACAGGAGCAGCAGAACCAGCTTTGAGGTGCTGCCTGGTGGTAGAAGGTACGACAGCCTCTGGGGGAGTCTTGCCAACAACTTGGATTTGTGCACCTAAGGACCCAGTTGTGAGAAGTGGAGAGGACAGGAGCACATGCCACAGACACCATCAGGGCGCAGCAGGAGAAGCTGCATCTGCTGCAGCCCTCAGACTCTTCAATGAGTAAATCATATGGAAAAACAGATCAAGAGAACTTACAGATTAAAAGAAATTTAATTTCAACTGATTACAGTGTATACACCTTATCTGGATTTTGATTTAAACAGTTCTAAAAAGTTGATGTAATTGATATAAAGTAACAGAATTGGTAGTTGGGGCATGGGCCATTAATGATATTAGGCAATTAATATTTTAGCTGTGAAAATATGTACTGCTATTTAAAAGTTCAGATGTCTTAATATAAGAGTTGCATACTCAAATATTTATGAGTGGAGTGATGTGATGTCTGGAATTGATTCACAAGAATGTGAGGTGTGGTAGTGGACTAGTGTGGGGTGAGATGGGATCTGCCTTGAGCTGAGAGTCATTATGCTATTTTGTGCATATAATTTAAATTTTTCAGAAAAAGTTTTTAAAGGAATTTTGTCACAAAGCTAATGGGATATTTTAAGCAATGTGTAATGACATGGTATATACAGAAAATGGAAAGTTAGACAGATTTTAAAAAATAAATATGCAACTGGTTCTGAGGGCAGAGTGGCATCTGGATGCAGGAGTGAAGCCTGCTTGACTGCACTCCAGGGAAGAAATTAGGGGTCTCCTTAAACCCAAGCTGAGCAAGTCTGACAGCAGGAGGCCACAGCCTTCCCAGCCGCCATCAGCAGAAGCACCTGCCCTGGCAGGCAGCGCTCGGGTGCCTGGACCTTCACCAAGACCACGCTGTGTCCGCGGGGCTTCACCACCCCCTCCACGTGGGAGGATTTGGTGCTTCCCCATCACATCCAGGGCTGAAGACTGGGATTTCCTGGGTAGCATCCTGCCCCCCAGCTGCCTGAGGCCCCCGCACCAGCCTTGGGCCCGACAGGCTTGCCTTTCCAGCCGAGGGGCTGGAGCCTGTGCACCTCACCAGCATCCTTCCGCAGACTCGCTGACCCCCTGACCAGCGTCGAGGGCAAAGTGATTGCTGAGATGCCAGCCAGCAATACCGGCCAGCGGGCGAGCGCCCGGTGAAGAGCTGCCCTCCCAGGCCCGCAGGAGAGGAGGGCGGAGGAAGGGGTGGAGCTAGTTTGTCTCCCTGGATGCCCTTCTACCACAGTTGGAGAAGGAGTGACACTGGACCCTGAGTGGGCACTGGAGTCCTGGAGGGACTTGCTGGCCACCCTCATTGTAGGCGTGAAACTGCCCTAGGCATCGATGCTTCTCCAGCAGATTGCCAGGTGTGTCCAGTTCAGCCATTGCACAACTGGGAAGCCCCCTGGGAAGCCCCCTGGGAAGCCCTGACGGAAGGCTTGACTGAGGTAGGTGAGCATGTGACGCTTCCGCTGTGACCAGGCTTCCTGAGCGGTCGCCCGCCCCGCAAGGTTCCTGGAAAGCGGAGCATGCAGACTTCTCACCAGCAGGTCCACCCAACTGCACTTGGTCACGCCTTCCGCCTGGCGTCCTCTGGTGGCGTCCACAGGCTGGGGCTCCCGGCCGAGCTCTCCTGCTAGCTTGGGGAGCCTGGGAGACAGGCTGTCGCTCTGCTGTGGCCATTCGCCTTCCGGCCTGTCTGAGCTGGAACCATGCCCCTAGCCACCCTCTCTCTGCCTGCAGAGTCAGTGCTGGTGACGCAGCCCAGGGGCCTCTTGGCCTGCCTGGGACTTGCTGTCTTTGTTCTGGTGTGTTCCTGCCCAGGTTCCACCCTGTTGCTTCAACTAGTGTTGGTTTCCGTCTGCACCTTGCACTTCAGGCTCATTCAGGCCCAGACTCCGTCTTCCACCAGACCCCGGCTTTCAGGGTCCCCAGGCTCCATGGCTCAAGCCAGTGCAGCCTCTGTTGGAGTCCCCAGCTGCCCGCCTGTAGTCCTCCTGCCCCACCCTCCCCAAGGTTGGCCACCACTCTCCAAGAAGTTGAGGCCTTGTCAGAGAAAACCTGGTAGAGGCAGACCATGGGCTTCGGCGTTGGCCAAAATCGGATTTGAATTCTCACCCTGCTGCTTACTAGCTCAAAGAACTGTCAGATTCTCCCCTCTTCTGTGTGTTGTGAATGACAACCTCGTTCCTTTAGAAACACTGTAGGGTAAGCTGATCACAGGTAACATGGCTTCCTCGCAAGGGCCCCCTGCCAACCCTGGCATATGGGCTTTCATCTCTAAATTCAAACTTTACTGCTGGCTCTATGCAGATGGAAATGGGCCCTTAACAAATCCTCCTTTGCCAGCAGGTGCCATGTTCTGTCAGTAGAGGATGCGAGGACACTGGTGGGGGTGGAGCTTCCCTTCCTGGTTCCTCTGTGCTTTCTTGGCAGTGTCCTGAAGCGTGGGCACCTCCCACAGTGCGGGCTCCTGTGGTACAGCCTTGTGCTGTGTGGGTTCCGGGGTCCAGGCCTGCAGCAGAGGCAGCTTCTGCAGCCTGGCTCCTGCGGCCTGGACAAGTCCTCCTGAGCCTGGTTCTTGCAGTGAGCAACTTCTCCAGCACATACCTTCTGAAGTGTGCCCAGTGGCCAGCAGATTATCCCGGAAGCTCCTGGAGTGTCTTCACAATGGCTTGAATTGCCCTCAGGAGCCCTGGCTGATCCTTTGTGGGATTTTCTGCAAATTCTAAGTGCAAGGCCTAACTCTTGGCAGCCTCCCCTAGGTACTGCTTGACCACCTGCCAAGTCCATTTCTTGACCTCAGGAAGTCTATTGTCCAGTGAGGCTGGGCTGCTCCCTCTCTGGACCTCAGGCTGGGGCAGGGAGGGGTCCGTCCTGAGCACTTGGCCTTAGCCTGCGTGGCTATGGCTGCCCTTTTACCTCCATCCCTATTGTAGTTAGACGTTCCTTATATTAAATCTTCCCTGTGAGGTGTTGTGTGGTTTCTGTCCACCTGCTAGCCCTTGACTGGCTTAAGCAGCGGAGTCAGGTAGGTGAGCCCAAGGCTGAGACACTGGCCCAGATGACCCTCGTGTTCCTCCCAGCTCTAAAAGACGCTGTTCCGTAACCTGTGAGTGACACCGTAGTAACAAGTTGGACAGGCATGCTGTTAACTAATACTCGAGGACAGAACAGCGCAGCCCTGGACGTGAGCAAGGACCCTCCGGCAGCCCAGTCTCCTGCCCAAGGGCGCACGCTCGGCAGCAGCACCCTCCCTTCTGGCCTTCTAAAGTGTGCTTTTGGATTCCTCCAACAGCAAGCTTTTCTGGAATGTCTCGGTACGGTTTCATGGGAAGGGTTGGATGAGGTTGGAGATGAGATTGCTTATTGCTGAAAAACAAAATGTTCTCGGGCCCTCAGAACAATCCGATGGCAGGTCGTCTGCGTTAGTGGTTTCTAGAGAAACCGCGCGAGACTGAGTAAAGTTTGGATAACGGAGGTTGACGTGCTCATTGTACTTCTAAGCTGGTAGTCATTTTAATTTCCTGCCAATGGGATGTTGGGAAATTTGTCTCAAAATTAAAGACAGCCCTCGCCCAATGAGTCAGTGGTAATTGGTGCCTTTGAAGAGACTGAGCAGGACTTATGACTTGAGGTTTCTCTCTTAATTTGCATTTGTAATTAGATGGGATCTCAAAGGGTTTCTGAGCCTCTTTTCTGTTCGCCTTTTTGGGTTGTTGCTTTGCAATTAGAATTTGTAACAAATGAGTTGCTGGCATATAAATGTCAACTCTGAGGTAAAGAGTTATTGTTGCTGAAGAACAGAGCAGGGTTCTGACCAGTACTTTTAAATGAAAGCGCTTTTTAGCTCATTCCTCTGATGAGAGAGAATCGGTTGGGCTAGAAGAAGGGATGTTCAGACGTAGCTGGGACTGAAGCTACGGCCATGTGCATCTGAATAATTTCTGAGGGTTGCCCACAAGCCCCCCTCCGAGAACACAGGGTTCCTGTGTGAGGCCTGTGCAGACCACTGAGCGGGCGTGGGCCGCCCCGGGAGGCGCTGGATTGTGCCTCTCCAGAAGGCCTCTGGCCGAGTGGTGTGTGTTGGTCAAGCCTTGTATCATTCAACAATTGTAAGAAAATAATCACGGCCATGCGGCTCTGGGACTGTGATCCTGTCCCGGCCCCTGCTCCCCCTGGCCAACCTGAGCAGCCTGCAGGCGGTCTGGGCGGCACCTCTGCTTTCCCTCTAGCCAAGGCGCAGCCACCCCGCAGGCCTGTGCCCCCGGCCATTCCAGGCGCAGCTCCCCAGGGACCTCTGGAGGCTTCTGAAGAAGAGGCTTCTGGGAACTCCATGGTGCCCTGGCAGCCGCCCTAGGACCCTTTCCTTGCCTGCAGCCTCAGCCTGCAGTCTGCGGCTAAGCCTTCTGCTCTGCCCCCAGCAGAGAGCAACGGCTGCGCCATCCTGCTTAGGTGAGCCTCTGGTTGATTCAGGATGGCGTCTGCCTTCCGTCCACGGGTGATGGTGAGGAACAGGGCTGCCGGCGAAGACTGCACTGGCCGTCCCTGGAGAGCGAGTGTCATTGCCATGGTTACCAGGCCTTGCTCCCGTAGAGAAGGGCATCCACGCAGCACTCTGCTCTGACGAGAACCAAGTGCTAATAGACCCTGGTTTGCCTGCCTTGTTGGTTTCTCAGAAATGTCAACAGAGACCTGGCCAGAATATGTCCTACCCCTGGGATCCACAGCGCCGTGCTCGAGGAAAACCAAACCTCCCCTCAATCCCTGAGCTGCCGACGGCCAGCACGCAAACCAGCAGATCCTCCAATTTATTAAAGGAGGGCAATTTTAGAAAGGGGCTTTGAGGCACGAAGCAAGAATGTGACTGGGAAGTTTTAATTAAGAGAGAAGGGTCTAGGGATTTTATGTTTTTAACTGAGGAGAAACCCTGGAGAAGTCACAAGTGGCCGGGACGGGCTTGGGCGTAGTCAGCTGCCTGGGCTGGAGGGTTGGAAAATGCTGACCACGGCAGGCTCTCCAAAAGCGGATCCCGGCAGCGGCCCCCGAAAGGCGCTGCTCGGGTTCCTTTTCTGCACTGTAGGACAGAAGTGTGCAGATGCCCAGTAAAGCTGGTCATCGTCCATTCCAACTCCTGGGCTCAGCTCACGGGACATCAGTCACAGCCACAGTCAGGGCTTCAGGGCAGACTCAGGACAGATGCTGTCAGCTGGGTGGGGAGGAGGGAGGCCTGGACCAATGCCTCTGGGACGCTGGCCTCATGGCGACAGACTTATTACAGGGTAGTGGGCAGGGACAGCCACTGAAAACAACGGACCAGCTTCCCATTGCTTGAAACCATAAAAAAGAAACAAGCAAATTCTGTAGCAGGAGAACAAAGCAACTGAGTTGAAATTCTCCCGGAAGCTTGGACAGCAGCATCCATCCAGTGGAAGAATCCAGAGGCTGGGATGTGGGTGCTCTGAGAGTACCAGAGAGAGGTAGAGATGAAGGTGCAGGTGTTAGGACGGGCTGGGGGCTCTGGGGACACCACCCAGTGAGCGCGCAGTGGATGCATAGAGGAAGAGAAAGGGACCAAGGCTCACATGACAGCTAGGGAGGGAAATGCCCAAAGGATCCCAGATAAATAGGTAGAGTCGGTTCTATCAAAATGCCAATTATAGTTTTATCAGCAATAGAAATAAATCATTCTAAAGTTCATATAGAAACACAAAAGACTCCAAATAAAGCAGTTTTGAGCAAGAAAAAGAAAGCCGAATGCATTGTACTTCATGATTTTGAAATACATTACAAAGCTACAGTCATCAAAACAGGGTGGTACCAAAAACAGGCCTAGAGACACTGGTGGGAAGAGTGCCAGTCGCTGCCAGTGTGCTCAGAAATAAACCCATCAAGGGATCTTTGACAGGTGCAAAGAACACACATGGGAAGAGTCTATTCAATGGACTGGAACACCAGATAGCCACGCGTAGAACAGGAATGTTGGACCCTGGCCTCTCACCAGACAGGAAGAGCTGCTCGAAGTGGATCACAGATGAAGATGTCAGATCTGAGACTGTGGACAACCTCCAAGGAAATGCGGGGGATCTTCCCTTAGCAGCAGTCCCTTAGATGGGGCACCAAAGGCAAAAGTGGACAATGTGAAACGGCAGGCTTCTGCTCAGCAAGCACAGGAAGCCGCCTGGAAAGCGACAGGTGAGCACAGAACAGGAGAGAAAATGCCATCCACGTGTCAGATGAGGTGCTAAGGTCCCAGGTATGGGCAGCTCGAAAGCAGAGATTTTAGAACTCTGGTTAAAAACGGGCAGAGGAACTGCAGACTCATCCCACAGAATGCACAGTGGCAGCCGGAGCGTGGAAGGCCGCTCAGCATCCGGCCAGCAGGGACGCACACCTTCCTACCTGTGGTGCAGCCGCGTGAGAAGGCCAGAGAGGAGCAGGCAGGGTGTGGAGCGAAGGTGCCGGGCAGGCTCCCTGGGCTGTGACTGGCGAGTGCTGCAGAAGACAGTGCGGGTCCCAGTGTGTACCCAGCAGCGCCACCTCTGGGTACACACCCACGGGAACTGAGTCAGGGCCCTGAGGGGACAGCCGGACTCCAAGCCAGTGCCTGCCTTATCCACAGGAGCCACCGCCGGGAAGCCACCCATGTGCCCACAGGTAGAAGAGAAGAGAACCAGGGAAGTGGGTGTTGCAGAGCACACTGCACCCACTGCTGGATGATGGCTCGCTGCTGAGAGGGGAGGAGCTCGGCCGCTGCAGCAGCCTCTGTGGGCCTGGAGGGCAAGATGCCAGGGAACAGAACCAGGAGGACAAGCGCCCAGCACGCCGAGTACTCGGTGGGCCTGAAAAGGCCAGGCTGGGACAAGCAGGGGAGGGGCAGGCACTGCTCTGCTCACCCTGCTGTGCAGGCAGGGCCGGTGGCTCTGTGGCCTGCCACCTAAGGACCTTTGGCAAACGTGGGGGTGGAGGCCTGGGCCTCCTGGCGCCTTCTCCCCACCCAGGCACGTCTCAGGTAAGGTCTGCTGGCTGCAGAGGCACAGAGACAAAGCGACCTCGGCAGCATGGAGCAGAACCTCTTTCTCTCTTGGACAGAACAAGGCAGAGGCTGGCGCGATGACTCGTCATCACTAGGAACTGGGACCCCCTCTTTCTTCTTTCACACCCTTGCGGAAACCCTCTCCCTGGAGGTTCCTCCTGGGCCAATTGTGTGCCTGAAGTTCCAGCCTTCACATTTTGGTTGCAGGTCCAAAGGAGGAGGAGAGAGGGGGAAGGAGTTCCCAGGCGAGCGCCCACGCTGCCGCAGAGGTCCCCGAAGTACACTCACCCCAGTGCCCTGCTGCGGGTCGACTGGCCCTGCTCAATGCTGGAGGGTGGGGAACGCCTTTGACCGCAGCTTATTCTGGCCCCAGTGGTATAGGTGTTCCCTCAGAAAAGCGAATGAGAAAGTGGGGGGCAGAGAATCATGTCCCCTGAGCTGCCACACCAGCAGCGCCGGGGAGCCTGCTCCAGCTGGGGGCCAGGTGGAGACCCCAGCCCCTGAGCACTGTCCCGGGTGGGAGAAAAGGACACGGGGTGACGTGTTTGCCTCCTGGTGTGCAAACCCACGGTTGTTTTTAGGGGCTCAAGTTTCCCATCAGTGCTGAGGTGTTTACGGGGAGCCCCAGTTGCCCCTTTCCCCTGGAGAGGGTGTGCTGTCTTTTCAGGAGGCCTGTGAAATGGCCAACGGGCAGGCCGCCTAACAAGGGAGGTCCTCGGAGGCCCTGTCAGTGCAAGAGGCAGGCGGTAGAGAAAGGCGTCCTTGTCCCTGGGGACAGGAAGCCGAAGGACCCGGCAGGGTCCCCAGAACCCCTGTGCCGAGCACCAGTGCACAGGTGCAGAGAGCAGAGGGCCTGGGGAGGGAGGGAGGAGGGGCTGGGCAGGGGCCCGGGGCGCCTTCTCCTGGTGTCACATTCGTGGCCTGCAAACTGCCGGCAATAAAAGGCAGACACCGCTCACCTTGGGACGTGCGGCTGCGCCTGGATTTGTGAGAGGGACATCCGTGGACCATGAAGAGCACACTGGCAGGAGGGCGGGCGGGCGGCTCATGGCCTGCATGTTGAGATGCTCCCTGGCTCGCAGGGGGCTCGCTGCGCCTGGTCCAGACCCCCAGGCCCCACGCCCTTGCTCACCGTGTGTGCGGGTCTGGGCACCAGTGTGGGCTGAGGCCTGGAGAGCAGAACTGCTTCCCAGTCAGTGGGATGTTTTTTGGGGCGTCCCCATGCCCCCGATGGGGCCAGGTCCTCACCCTTGCCACCACTAAGATCTGAGTTGTGACACGTCCCTTCAACATGACTCTACATCGCGCTGTTTCCCAGAGGCTGCAGTGTTCGGATGTTATTTGGGAAGCAGACGTATTTCTAATTATTTTTCAGGGAAGCTTCAGGACTTCTCAGAAGTGCGCATGAATATTAGAGAAGAGAAGCAATTGCGATTTTATTTTCTGCCAAAATGTCAAACCCATGTAAGGTTTAAGACCACGCTTCAGAGTCAGAGCCGTGGATGTGCATCTCAGTCCACCCACTTAGCGGCTGTGAGTCTGTGGGCCGGACACTCAGCTTCTCTGAGTAAGTGCAAGTGCGGCTCGAAGCCACAAATCAACAACACGACCCTTGCCCACAGAGGGACCCCTGCAACGTTGACTGTCACGGCTAGTGGCCAGGACACTGCTTGCTGCTTCGCAAGTCTTTCTCAACACCCTCTGTGAGGTCAAGAAAGCTGCGCTGTGGGGACCGTGACCCGCGCACGACTGACCCACACTCCCCACCCACTGTTCAGAATTCTTGAGTAAACCCTCCGTTTTCCAGTAAGTATCCAGACCGCTGGACAGCCCACTCTCACTGAGGCATGGTGCCGAATGGTCACCTAAGAGCTGTGACAGGGACTGTTCTGCTCCCAGCCCCTTTGGCATGTCCACGGTGCCTTGGCCGTGAGTGGCTGTGCTGGCTCCTGTCTCTGTGCCTGGCCCTGTCTGCAGGCCTCTTCACTCCCGGCCTGCTCTGCTCCCTTCACCAGCTGCCCAGGGACAAGTGGCCAGGAAAACAGGTGAGCCTCGGTCCCCACAGCTGAGCCTCGGCCACCAAGGGAAGGGCCAGCAGCTGAGTGCCTACTCCTGCTGCTGCTGCACTGTCCGTGTGTGCCGATGTGGCCCTGGGAGCCAGCCATCTCCTGGACACCAAGAGCAGGCAGCGGCAACTGGCCTCGGCCTCACTGTGTCCCTGCTGAGGTCCACCCCCAGCTGGCCAGCGCTCGCCGCCCCCAGTGAAGTGGCCGTGTTCAGGTGCTGGCCCCGGGCTCTGCTCTCTGGGGAGCCCTGGCTTTGGCCACGTCTGTGGTCTTCCGCTTTGGGTAGAATTGGCTTCTCCAGCCACATGTTTATCCTACAGCTTTGCGGGTGAAAAGCTCCGGCCTGTGCGGTGCCTTCATTCTCCCCCAAGGTGTGACTCTGGGTGACTCAGGCTTCTTCAGTGAAAGCTTGACGCCATTTTTCAGGAATGTCTTCAATACTGGTTTTTCCCTGTGGGACCTAAAGGAACCTTAGATGTGAAGGCTCTGCCTCCTGAGACAATCCAGCCAGGGAGGCTCTGTGAAGGGCCACCTCCGGCTGGATGGAGCCCCGACCCCTGGAGTGCCAGACGCCCCGGTGTCAGGGGATCTGCCCTCGCCACTCCCTGTCTTCACAGGGCACCGCTTCCCCATCTCTTCACAGTGGCATTTCCTGCGCTGAACCCCAGGACCTCCCCCCACTACTGTCACCCCAGGCCCTTAGGGGCGTACACTGGTTCTCATGCACATGCACAGCAGCAAGTGGCGGGGTAGCATGGGAGCTTGGCTCAGGTGTGACCCCCTGCGTGACTCTTAGTGCAATGTGATCCCCAGGAAGCTGCTGCCTCCTGAGTATGGCCGTGACTGTGTGGCCACTTGGAGAATAAGGTCCGCTGGGAGACGCAGCGTGTTCCGGCGGCCCTCACCTCCCCCCGTGCCTGGGACCTCAGCAGCCCTCCCCCAGGGCGGCCTTCCACCCAGGGGCTGATTCTTGAGAAGGGCGGCACCTGGTTCTGGTCCTCTGCGTTTGCGCTGCCTCTTGTTTTACGATGGGAAAGGAAGATGTGGGGCAGGAGCTGAAGTATGAACCTGCCACCTGGCCCCTGTCCCTCCCAGGCCCCGGTGACGTGCTCTTTGCTCAGCACCTGGTATAGGAATGAGGTTGCAGAAGTCACCGGCCTCAGAACGGAGAGCCCAGGTTTAGCTGCTCCCTGGGTGCCACCCTCCAGCGATCCTCAGCAGGCAGGGCAGGCACCGTGCTCACGTCCCACTTAGAAAGGTGGGAATGCGTTGGATGGACATATGGACTCCAACGGACTTCCGGTCCCTCGGAGAGGTTGCTGCCCAAGATCAGCGCCTTCTGACCTTGGCCCTGCCCTGCGGCAGAGGCCGGCAAGGCTGCACCCTCTCCTTTTCCGCAGGATGTCAGGTGGTGCCTGCAGGGTTTCCAGGGAACAGGAGGGCTCATCAATTCCAGCCAGAGCCATTAAAGTGCTACTGTGCTGGCGATAATTAAGGTGTGCAGCCAGGCTCCCCACAGATCAGACCCGAGTCGGGTCGTATTTCTCTGCTATAGCACCCAGGTGTCTTACCTTGTCAAGGAGTCGGCGGGGGGTGCGGGGGTGCAGGGGGGCACTGTGGGTGTGGGGGGACACTTTCCTTTCACAGGGAAACAGAAAAATGGGTCTCCACAAACTCATCCGAGTGTTTCAACGTATTTTCTCTCATTTAATCTGTTAACTGCTGAACACAAACACTAGCCTAAGTTAAATTTTTTTCAGTTATATTCAGTTATATTTCAGTTATATTCAGTTATATTCAGGTCATCAGAGACACGAGCACGTCTCCCATCTTTGACGAGTTATGCGACAGCTCTGCAGGGTCTCGCCTGCCTTGCTTGCTCCTGCTCTGATTCTCCTTCCTGTTTCCTCCTGGAACAGCCTTTGGCTGAGCAAGAAAGCTCTGCTCTCTCCTGCTTTGCTTTCTGTGCTGTTCTTCACCTCCCCTCGCTCCTGACACTCCAGCAGAATCACAGTCACAGACAGGTCAAGCAGTCTCCTATGGTAAACCCCTCTGTGCAATTTTGAGGATGCAGGTTATTTAAAGAAACTCAAGTCCATGGAGAGACCTTGGAATTAACAGAGTCAGTTGTTCATGTGAGGCTGCTCATGGTTAAAATGTCCCCGTCTCTCATTCCCCTTGGTGCAAAAGATGGGTGGGGTCTACACTGCACTGGGCATGGAACGGAAAAGGACCATGAAGATGGATCCTGAGAGGGCCCCAGGGGCTGGCTCTGGCCGGTTCTCAGGCTGCAAGTTGGATGCAGTGGAAATAGTTCTCAGCTTGGGCTTGGGCAACCTGGCCTGGCTAGCTCTGTGACCTCGGCCTCGTCACCTCGAAGCCTTTCTTCATCTGTTAGGTAAGGGACCTCCTGCCTCAAAGTAGGGTTATAAGGTTGAACAGAGACCCTGCTGAGGGAGCACAGCACAGTCCGTAAAATGCTACCCTGACATTTCCATGAAGACTGCGGCTGCCGCACACCTGCTCTCAGTTTCTTATCCCTTCCTGCACCCTGGGCCCTGGTATGTCACTTGCCTTGGCAGAACAAGGGGGTAGTCTCTCAGGGGACAGGTGTCTGTCTAGGTCCCAAGAGATGCCACCTGTTTGCAATCCCCTCCTGCACCTCAGAGAAGATTCCTGGCCCACTGCGGACCCCGGAGGAGGAGCGGTCTAAGCTGGAGCTGGGAACTGTGGTTCTCAAACACTAGCATCAGAAGCAACTGGAGAGCTCATTAAAACCGATCTCCAGGACCCAGTGCCAGACATCAAGTCGGCAGGTCTGAAGTGGGTCGGACAAGTTGCACTTCAGCAAGTTCCAGGTGCTGCGGTCCAGGTGTTCTTGGCCAGGTCTCCTTCCTCCCCTCTCGCCTGTCTCTTCGGGAGTGTATACCGCCCTGGATCAAGGTCGTGTTGTGATAATTATATCCCACCACCTATGGATGTGATGGAATTTGACGTTCATTTCAAATTTGCCCCTGAGGGGCATTTAAAAGAGTCTCTAAGAATATCGGAGGGAAACAGAGAAGGGGAGAGTGAAACTCTAGGAACCAAGGGCTTTAAGCTGCCCACCGGCGCCCAGCCTGTGGACCTGGGTACTGGGGGGAACCTCGCCTGCTGTGCTGCAGGACAGAGGGCTGGCTGCTGTCACGCAGCAACAGCTGAGCTCACAGGAGACCTGAGCTAAGGGATAGGTGAGCGTCTCTCCACTAACCAGCAGTTTTCTTTTCTTTTTTAATGTGAACTCTCCAAGGCCTGCCCATCACCCTTGCTCACGGGCCTTGCTAGTCTTCTCGAGCTGTTCCAGCTGTAGTGCCTGTGAGGCTGAAGAAGCTCTTCCTGACCGGGCTTGCTGGGTAGGCAGGAGGCACCTCCAGGGCTGGGGAGCTGGAGGGAGCTGGCGAGAGGCTGGGTCACCGTGGACTCCCCGGAAGCCTCCCCACCCCATGTCTGCCGTGTTTGCTCTGCTCCTCCCTCTTCCTTGCTCTTCTGCTTCCACAGGCAGGTTCTGAGAGGCAGATTTGAAGGCAGCTCTGAACAGAGCTGCCTGTGGGGAGCGGCCTTGTT
Source organism: Geosciurus inauris (assembly GCA_004024805.1). Lineage (NCBI taxonomy): Eukaryota > Metazoa > Chordata > Mammalia > Rodentia > Sciuridae > Geosciurus > Geosciurus inauris. The sequence continues at coordinate 228,878 of PVHX01000534.1, read as the reverse complement.
TCTGTCTGTCTGGGAGCACGCAGTGGCCTCAGTGCAGGCAAGAGGCGGAGGGCTGGAGGGAGGGAGCGGGAGGCTGCGAGCTGCCCATCCAGTGACCACAGCTCCACATGCAGAAGCCTCCCTTGTGTCCGCTGGTGCAGGACACCCGCTGTGCTGAGCTGGGGTGCATTCATTCTCAGAGACGGGTCGCCCAGGTGGACGCCCGCAGGCAGAGTCCCTAGACGAAGGGCAGAGGCCTTCGCCTCACTCACCAGTGTGTCCCTCACTCAGTAGCGCCCAGTGCACTGGACAGCTGCCGAACTCTGGTTGAAGTGGACGTGAATGAGCTGTCCTGCGGCCAGCCTCAGAGGGCTCTGGGAGCAGCCGGTCATGGCTACCCCACCTCACTGGGCTGGACCTCCAGGAGCGTGGCACAGGCGGCCTGCCCCCCAGCCTGAGCTGGTCCTTCTCCCCAGTCCTCTCCACTGGCCTGGCAGTCACAGGGCCCACCACCTTGTCACGCCTCACCACGGAGACCCGCCAGCTCCTGGGGGTTGCCGACCACTTTCAGCGTTTTAGAATTTATTTCTATTGACACCTGCTGCCGTGTGTGCTTTGACCCATGTGTGTGTTGTGGCCTCGTGGGGTTTTTAAGGCATTCGGTTTGCTCTTTGCAACAACATTGGGTGGAGGGGAACGGGTCCATGGTGCCTGTGGAAACCGAGGCGCGGGAGAGGCGAGTCACATCCTGGCATCGCACAGGCAGTGGAGGTGGGGCCGTGCTTGGCCTGCTGGCAGGGCGTGAGCCCTGTGGCTCCATGTGGCCCTAGAGACTCTGTTCTTTGCTGGACGGGCGTCAGGCCTATGACTGGTGGAGCCTTGTTGGGTCTATGTCAGCTGCTGTGCCCCACGGGGTGACAAAGGTCTCCTCCGCTGGAGCCCCTTCAGCCTGCAGAACACCCTCCAACAGTCCCACTTGGGAGGACTCTCCTGCAGATGCCGTCCAGGTCTGTAAGGGAAGAGCGCCCGGAACATCCCAGTGATAAATGTCACAGCATCGATACCACGGCTTCCCAGGCCCAGGGAGCCCATGAAGTGAGTGGGCTGCAGCTCTGGGGGCAGAAATGGCTCTCTGGGTCTCAGTCTGGGTCTGGCAGAGAGATCATCAAAGACGGAGCAAGAGTGGGGAGCAGGAGCAGCCAGACCGAGTCCGCACACCACCGAGGCACAGGCTGACAGCCGTGTGCACAGTGAAATGTTTTACTAGGAGGCAGAATCACTCCAAAGACTGATGGACCCGCTCGCGAGACCCACTCACGTTTATGAAGGTCATAAGTTACAGACGCCCGGCTCACTCACAGGAGCACAGCCATCACCTTTTATGGGTGAAACTTCCTGCAATATATTAAACTCTCCAGAAAACAGACAAGGGGTTTATGGCAAACGATAACTTTAATGCCTAGAAACCATTCGGTGATTTTGGGAGGATTATTAGTAACAAGGGCAAGATGCCGGCTGTTCCCTGGCCCCCTCTTCTGCCTGCTCATGCCAACCTCCTTTTCCTCTTCATCCAGGCCAGAACCGTGGACCCCAAACCTGTCTGTGCTGAGGGGAGAGAGCGGGGAAGAAGTCTGAGCAGGCAGAGCTCTGCGGGTGGGAGTGTCGCAGTCCACGGGGAGAGGGGCTGACGGCCCTGGGGTCACAGGCACCCTTGGAGGATGGTGGTCACAGGGACGCCACCGTCTCTGGGACTTGTCACCACAGTAAGGAGCTATCCTGGGGTAGCACGCCCTCACATAGAGGAGGTCCTACAAAGGACAAGGCCAGGGTCATCTTAAGAAACGGTCTGCCCTGGGCACCCTGCCCCTCGAGGCTGGGGCGCTGCAGTCAGTGGAGGGGTGAGCTCGGGACAGGCTCCACCTCCCACTCCTGCAGGACCATGGGGGAAAGCCAAAGCGTGGGCACCTGGGGAACAGCCTTCAACCAGAGCAGTGCCCTCTGAGCCTCTCCCTGGCCTGTGGGTCGGGTTCCTGAGGGGAGTCACATGTGGCACATGTGGGGAAAGATGTGCCCGAGAGTCCCCTGCCTGTGCCTGGAGCCTCTCACCCGCCCCACGGGACCCATCCTGCTGCAGGATCCGCCCTTGCTGTGGACGTCTTCTTCCTGGTGGTCTCCCCTCCACCCTTAGTTTCAGGCTGCTGTTCCTGGGGCAGGGCCTGGTGCCAGCGACTCCCTCAGGAAAGAGACACCACCTGGGTCCCGACACCACCTTCCACACAGACGGCCCCTCAGGCTCCTCCGTGGTGCTGCCCGGGGTCCCTGCCTGAGCCTCGCTCCTCGCTCCTCTTCAGAAGACGTGTGTCTTCTGAAGACTCTCCTGAGACGTCTCTGGGGCTGTTGGAGCACTGTGAGAGACTCTGGAACTTTCCCAGTGCCTCTGATTTAAACAACCCAACATAGTTTTGTTCTTCCAGTTTTCTGTCACTTGGAATTCCCAGATGATTCCCAAAAAATGTTTAATAAGAGGGGGCCACACCAACAGACTCAGTGGCCCATGAATTGTAAGAGTGAAAGTGCGTGTGGATTACTAAATTCACAAACATCACCTACTTCTAATACCATGGTTATTAGAGACTTCCCCCATTATTAATATCTGCCCAAGAATATGTGCTTTTATTAGAATTTTTAAATAAATACATATAACTGGATTTCATTCAATTCACATTTCTTCATCGTGTTCACAAGGATATCATTTTTAAAGTGTCTTGTCAAAATAGGTCTGTGGCATTTTCCTGCCCTGTCAGTCTGTAAATCACGGCAAAATAAGTATGTGCATTCAGTGTATGAGCTGTTTGTAGTGAGTCTGTACAAATCCCAGAGACTACCTCTTTTCTTGATAAATACTCACTGTTGGTTAACTTTCTGTTTGAGAAATTTTCCTAAGCAATACACAGCTATTTTATTCGAGTGCAGTTTCCAGAATCAACCTTTCTCCACTTCTACCAGAACCATTCGCTGTAAGACTTGAACTGCACTTTTTCGGCCTCACAGTTGATGTGTTTCTGGAAGGTCTTGGTTCTGTCCCCATGTGGAGGTGGAAAGAGGGTCCCCTCTGCACCTGCGTGGGGACTCCTGCAGCCACCTCCACCCCTGCCTGTCCTTGTCTCCTGTGAGGATGCCACCCAAGGGCAGGACCTTGCTCTCACTTGTGCATGTGTGTGCAGCCCCGGGGTGACTGGTGACACTTTGCTCCCTCCACACTGGCAGAGCGTCCCCTCCTCAGGGCCACTTGTGGGGGAGGCACTCCTGGAGCGCACATCACCTTTCCTGGCACGCTGTGTTCTTCAAAGTGTGATCTTTTCATTTCATGCAAAATCTTGCTTGCTGCCTGGGAAGCGGAGCAGTGTCCTCAGCAGGCGTGGGCGGGTAGGCAGAGCAGGCCCCAGCTCCTCAGTGCACGCCCCTCCCCTCCCCAATCTGGACTGCAGGGGGCGCTCGTGTGTGCATGCTGGAGAGAGTCTTCACTCACTGCCGCTGCACCAGTTTCTATTATTACCGTGTCCTTGAGAAATACCGATTCCCAGAGTCTGTTATACACATGTATGGAAAGTCGCCATGAAGGTCATTATTTTGTAGAATCAATAAGTACTAGTAATTATTTTTTAAATAGAATTGCTGGTCAGTGGCCAGATGCACCTAGCTCTGTAAACAGTCCTTCGCAGTCTCTGATGCTCATTAGAGTCTGACAGATCAGAATCTTTTCAAGGAATATCAGAAGTTTGTCATTAGCACAAAGCTCACCAGTGATTGTGGAATCAGGCCGAGCAGATCACTGTGGACATGGTGATTAGAGCCTTCACTCTGGGCCAGATGTGGGACAGGCTTCATAGATGCCATGCCTGAACCAGCACCTCGCCTCCCAGAGGCGCTCATCAGTCCTCACCAAAACTTGCTGAGCACCGACCGGTACGCTGAGTAGTGTGCTGGGCATATCTACGCATTTCTCACTCAGTGCTCACAATCACCAACTGCATATAAGAGGGCTGGAGAGTCGGAGGCTGTGTGGGGCAGGCTGAGACCCGGGTCTGATCCCAGAGCTCATGTCCATCTCACACCACATCCATCTTGTCCCAGGGCTGAATGCATGAATCTGTGTCATAGATCCTCCTAAAGTGCAGAGCTCTTTCTATTCCCCAGGTTGCAAGTGAAGTCACCACCTCGCCCCGTTGATGCAGGCAGAGGAAGCAGCGCCAAGCCTAGGTACGAGCCTGCGTGGCAGCTTGGGGTGGCCCAAATAGGCCACCTCTGGATTTTAAGTCCAAGCACCCATTATCTGGGGCTCATTTGGAGCCTCCGGCCAGGGCTGATCAGGAAGGAGCGGCATGCAGGGTGGGGGAGCCCTAGGGATGAGCTGCACTGAGAAGGAGCGAGGTGTGGACTGCAAAGGGCAGGTACCGGGGAGGTCCTGGAGTGAATGAGCAGCTTGCTCACCCAGCACTGTCCAGCCCTGGACAGCCTCGTGAAGTGCACTTGTAATGCTGGTGAGTGGCCCTGTGCAGTAGCCACCAGCCCCACGCGCTGTCTTATACGTCAAAGCTGGCATTTCATACTGAGGTCCCTGCAGTGGACACCTGCTACCAGGTGGACAGATGCTGCATCCAGAGAGGTGACAGAGGGCAAAGGCTAAAACATAAGGCCCACAGTCCTTCAGCTAACACGGCTGCTCCAGCGTGGAAATGGTGCTGGCCTGGCGGGTGTGGTGAGCTCTGAGCTCTCGGGCTGTGGGTGGAAGCAGAAGCCATCAGCTCTCAGAGGCCTGCAGACACATCAGGAGGCTCCCAGGCCCTACGGCAACACCAGCTCTGAGTACTGCAGCCACTGCGGCAGAGCAGACTCTGAGCTAGAGCCAGGGGGTCCCGGGTTTCCAGGTGTGGCAGCAGGGAAGCTGTGAAGCTGCAGTTGCGTATGCGTGCACACACTCACCAGATTCCTGCCCTGCGACCCACACAACCCGTGCACAGACGCACACGTGCACACACTCACCAGATTCCTGCCCTGCACACCCACGCACCCCGTGCACAGATGCACACGTGCACATAGTCACCAGATTCCTGCCCTGAACACCCACGCACCCCGTGCACAGATGCACACGTGCACACGCTCACCAGATTCCTGCCCTGCACACCCACGCACCCCGTCCACAGATGCACACGTGCACACGCTCACCAGATTCCTGCCCTGCACACCCACGCACCCCGTGCTCAGATGCGCACGTGCACACACTCACCAGATTCCAGCCTACATATATACACAGTCTTGAAAACAGGCACATACATTTGCACCCACATCATGTGCACACTCGCCAGCCTCCTGCCCTGCACACGCACACACTCCTGTGCACAGGACGTACAGACTGGAACAGAGGGCAGGGCGGGCAGTGAGGTACAGGAGGACGCCGTGAACCTCGGCTGCCTTAGCATGGCTGAGGTGTGTCCTGCCCGCGGGGCGTAGCCAGGAGCTGAACCCATCCCCCAGGACAGTGCCCTGGCCAGCCAGCTGCACCCACTCTCCCACCTGGGCCCCTCCTGTTGCCTCCAGGGCCGGCTTGCCCTTCTATCCTCCAGCCCCTTACCCCTTCTCCCACCTTCCTCTTTAATCAGGGCCACGTCCTCAGGACTGCCTCTCCCCGTCACGGTCTGGCCCTTTGTGTGCTCTCTCCTTTCAGTCCTCCTGCCCGTGGCTGCTCGTCCAGGCTCTGCCTCACCTGCTGGGGGCCCTGCAGCTGCAGTGTCTCGAGGCAGCAAGCACCAGAATGCTGGAAGCTGGTGGCTGTGCCCCCGGCAGTAGGGGACAGAAGGAGGGCTGTAGGAGGTGGCGAGACCCCGTCCCTGGGGGAGTTCAAGCAGCAGTAAGATGTTGTGTGCAGACGTTGAAGAGGGAGCTGGGGGGGACGTCAGGTGGAGGTCCTGGTGTTTCCCGCCCAGTTCCCCGATCTCTGACTGTGTGGCAGCGTTGGGTCACAGGCCTCACAAAATGGGCCTCATCCTCAGAACAGTGGCAGCAGACGTTTTCTGAGAAGTGCGTCTTGAGTGAAGCCTTCCGAGTATTTAAGTTCTGGTAGCTACCCTCCCTGCAAGAGAAGGTCCCCTTGCGGAGAATTCTTTGGTTCCCTTTCAGGTTTCCCTTCCTTTACCAGCAAAGACACCAGAGTCGGAGGGCAAATGCCCCATTTGCAACTCCCAGAGGCACAGTCCCCAGGCCAGGCAGGGGTCAGCTGGCCCTCATCTCCCTTCCCTCCCAACGCCTGCAGCACCTGGGAGGTCCTGTCCTCGGAGGCCTCCTGGCTCTTCCTCAAGCGTCACTGGCCTCAGAGAAGCAAAGATTCCCAACGTTGGCCTGAGGAAGCCTCTCCCGAGCGCGGTCAGAGGAGCACTGGCCTCGGGGGCGCCACCAGCAGCGAGGTCCTTGTGCTCCTGCCCTGCGGCGCCTCGTCCCCTCTGCCAAATGCCAAGACTGCAACACAGTGAAGTTTGAAGAAATTCTGCACAAAGAAAACCTTTTTAACCTGGAGTTTCTCAAATTTGCTTTTCATATAAATCCTGTTTTAGAACATTAGTTCTCCTTTGTGGGGAACGAGCCGTCTGGGCTTGGGATCTGGGTCAGGCATCATCTGGGTCGACTGAGCTGCAGGTCTCAAGGCAGAGGCAGAGGCACCACCAGGTCCTGCAGCCTCGGCAGGTCCCGGCATCCCCCTCTGGACTCAGCCGTCCGTGAGTGTTTCTACTGAGCTGCAAGCTGCCAAGAGCAGCATCCAGAGCAGGGTGACCTTCGTCTTCTGGGCTGTGCCCAGGTGGCGTCTGCGGGTCCTGCCAACAGCAAGTGTATTTCATCTTCCAGCTCCAGGGCATTTGTCCTGCAGCACCTGGAGCAGAACGATAACTCTGCCATGGGATGCTCCTGGTGGCTCACTTGGCAGGAGCTAGGGCTCAGAGGCTCTCTCCACTAATCTCTAACTCAACTGGCCATGCAGATGCGGGAGCAGCGGCAGCTGTTTCCAAGGCAAAGGCCATTCGTCTCTGCCTTTTATTCTCTGTTGCTGGGGAACCCGGAAGAGTGGAGGCTTTTGCCACCAAGCACTGTGTGCCTGGGAGCTCATGCAGATTCGCACGGGGCCGTGGGTGCTTGCCGAGAGCGTCACCATGGAGGACCACATTTTTTCACCAACAGGGCTTGGGATCCTGAGGGTCCCTTTGGAAGGATCTAGGGGATACAAGCTCCTGCTCTGCAGTTTCTGCTCAGAGAAAGCCCAGTGTTTGTGGTGTTAAATCCTGTGCTGGGAACTGTGGGGGACTCAGAGAGAAGCCCCAGCTGCTGAGCCTAGCTGAACGATGGTGTTAACGCTGAGGCACTTCGGGTACTCCCAGGCTCTCTGACCTCCCCACGCCACTCCACCTGAGACGGCAGGGGAGGGAGACTCCCTCATTCCCCATGGATGCCAAGTGGGCAGCACGCGTCCTGGGCCACAGGCTGAACCCAGCTGGGGTGCCCCACCCCTCATCTGTTGACAGTGACTCTGGCTGTCCTGAGGCAGAGGTCCTGGGGCCACTCCTCCCTGGGGCCAGAGCACACTGTCACAGTCCTGCCGACCACCTCCCCAAGAGGTCCCTGCCTCGTGCCCTCCAGGACCTTCCCGCCCAGCACCTTGTCTGGGCACCTGGTTCTCTCACCCAGTTTCGCCATAACCGTCCCCTGGCAGATGGCCCTGTGCCCACCACTGCCCTCCATCCACCCTCGACCCAGCATCAAGGGTGGTCCTAAAACCCTGTCAGAATCGTCACCGTGGGTCCAAGACACTTCCAATGCCATCCCCTGCATGCAGGGCAAAGCCCGAGGCCCTCGCCACCCACCTGGTGCCCCTGTACCTGGGAAATGTGTGCAGGGCCACCTCAGCAGTGCACCTGGTGTCCTTTCTCCAGGCCTTCTGCATGGCTCTGCCCCTGAGTCACCTCAGCATGGCCGAGGGCTCTGCCGTCCCTCCGGTAAGTGCACACTGTCCCATCGCTGACCTTTTCCAACACTGGCCACCACTCGCCACAGCTCAGTTTCCTAGATGTCACCCACCCATGACTTCTGATCTTCCTAGCTCAGTGTCCACAGAACAGGGCCGGACGGAGAGAAGGCCCTCAGCAAATATTCACCACGAAGAAACCAAATAGCTGCGACCCCATTGCCAGCTGCCTCATTCACTTCTTCCCGCTTCCTGAGGCTGCGCTGCTGTAAGGCCACCCTCCAGGATGGGGCGTGGAGGGCAGGTAACATGCACCCAGTCAGCCACCAGCACAGATCCTGACCATTCCTGCGCCCTCCTGAATCCACATTCCCGGCCACTCCACTCCATCTCCCGCTTTGAGTCAGCCAGGTCACCAAGCTGCGGGAGTGCAGGGATCTCGAGAGCAGCACCACAAGGATTTGAGGGGCCCCTGCAGGTGAGTGTATCTCTACTGAGGAGAGGAAAGGAGGGTGGCTTTCCAAGCAGGGAGACGGCATGGAATCAGAACGTCACCCCTGTGTGGGCCGGGGTGACTGAGGCCCCTTGTCCAGCTCGCCCGGGGCTTGCGGTGCCAGAGCACAGGTCCTGTGTTCTGGGGAGCCCCAGCGCTGGGAAACTGGGGCAGTGGGTCTCCCTGTGTGATGAATGGCCTGGTCCCCACAGCCAGGAGCATTTCTGCTCCCCCTGGAGGAGTATTTTTTTTAATAATTTATTTAAATGCATTTCAAGTCATAGCACATATATAGAGCTCAATTTTTCCATTTCTCTGGTTGCAAACCAGATAGAGTCACACCATTTGTGTCTTCATACATGTACCAAGGGTAGTGATGACGATCTCAATCAACCATCTTTACTGTACCCATTCCCCTTTCCCACCCTCCACCTCCCCTCTACCGCATCCAGAGTTCCTCCATTTCTCCTATGTTCCCCATTCCCACCCCCCTTATGTATCAGCATCCACTAATCAGAGAGAACATTTGGCATTTGGGTTTTTGGGATTGGCTTACTTCACTTAGCATAATGTTCTCCAATTCCATCCATTTGCCTGCAAATGCCATAATTTTATTCTCTTTTATTGCTGAATAATATTCCATTGTGTATATGTGCCACAGTTTCTTTATCCATTCATCTATTGAAGAGCATCTGGGTTGCTTCCACAGTTTTGCAATTGTGAATTGTGCTGCTAAAAACATTGAAGTGGCTGCTTTACTGTAATGTGCTGTTTTTAAGTCTTTAGGGTATAGGCCAAGGAGTGGGATGGCTGGATCAAATGGTGGTTCCATTCCAAGTTTTTAAAGAAATCTCCATACTGCTTTCCAGATTGGTTGCACCAGTTTGCAGTCCCACCAGCAATGTTTGAGTGTACCTTTTTCACCACATCCTCGCCAGCACTTATTGTTGCTGGTATTTTGGATAGCTGCCATTCTGACTGGAGTGAGATGGTATCTGAGAGCAGTTTTTTGTTTTTGTGTTATTTAGGTTTACATGTTAACAGTGAAAGTTGATTCATTGCACATTGATAGAGGATAATATATCAATTCTCTAGTTGTAAGTTGTATAGAATCACAACATATATGCAGTCATACATAAAGTTAGGGCTATGATGACCATCATATTCCACCACCTTTGCTGTTCCCATGCCCCCTCCCCCCTTACACCCCTGTGAACAGAGATCCACCATTGTTCCCATGTCCTTCCCCACATTTTGGATCAGTATCCACTTATCAACGAGCACATTCGGCATTTGGTTTTCTGAGATTGGCTTACTTCACTTAGCATGATATTCTCCAACTCCATCCATTTACCTGCAAATGCCATAATTTTATTCTCTCTTATTGCTGAGTAATATTCCATTGTGTATACATACCACAGTTTCTTTATCCAGTCATCTATTGAAGGGCATCTAGGTTGGTTCCACAGTTTAGCTATTGTGAATTGAGCTGCTATAAACATTGAAGTGGCTGCAGCACTGTAGTATGTTGTTTTTAAGTCTTCTGGGTATAGACCCAGGAGTGGGATGGCTGGGTCAAATGGTGGTTCCATTCCAAGTTTTCTGAGGAATCTCCTTACTGCTTTCCAGATTGGTTGTACCAATTTGCAGTTCCACCAGCAATGTACGAGCGTGCCTTTTTCCCCACAACCTCGCCAACACTTATTGTTGTTTGTATTCTTGATAATTGCCATTCTGACTGGCGTGAGATGGAATCTTAGGGTAGTTTTGATTTGCATTTCTCTGATTGCTAGAGATGTTGAACATTTTTTCATATGTCTGTTGATGGATCGTAGTATTGAGTAGAGGGTTTGAGCTGGGGACGATGTGGCGCTCCCGTCAGGAGGGCAGAGCCTTTGTGGGTTTCCAGGAAGGGACCATGTGAGGCGCACAAGCCGGGTGAGGCAGGAAAGGGCCGCCTAGCCTGACTGGCCAACTCGAGAGCTGATGTGGACGCCACAGCAGCGGCCACCCTTCCATCCAGGCTCCAGGGGACAGTTGCCGCCTCTTGGAGCTGGTGTGACCCCTCCTGTGGCCCTTCGGCCCTGGCCAGCTCTGCTGCTGTTATCAGCCCTGGGAGTGGGCAGAGGCTGCCACCCTGCACTGGAGCTGGGAGAGGCCTGCTGGCTCCTGCACCTTCCCGCTGTGGCCGCTTCTCCCCTTCAGAGTGGACTGCGAGCTGCCAGGCTGGAGGTCAGGGTCCTCTCAGATCCCTGCACCTCTGCTGCCCACTTCAAATTCCCCCTTCTCTCGGGAGCCTACACCTAGTGATCCGTGGAGGCCTCATTCTAAGAATGTGTGTGTGCTGCGCTTGCACCCGTGGCAGACGAGAGGCACAGAGGGGCTGCCAGTGCCCCGTCCTGGAGGGACTGCATCTACATCTCCCACTTAGATTGCACAAAGGAAGCAACCCAGGGAAGGCACGTGCTGTTCCTTCCTCCCTCGCTGGCTGAATGGAGCATCCAGTGCACAGAACTGCCATCGGAGGCCCTCAGTACTCCATGAACTGAGACCCAGGGAGGGACTCCGCCAGCCACCTCCACTCAGCTGCGGGGAGAGCCCCGGCTGCTCAGGAGCTGGACGTTGTGCCTCCACAGAGCTTGGCCCACACGCGGGCGGGCACGCGCACACGCACGTGTCTCTTCTCCAACCTCCGCGACACACAGAGGATCTTATTGTCACTGACCTCCGTGCCCGAGGAATCATCATGTCCAGTTTTGCTCAGAAGTAGGGCAGGCTGCCGGGGGTCATGGGAGTCAGAGCCCAGCCGCCCAGCCACCCCAGCAGCTCTGGGTGGAGGAGCAGCCCGTGCTGGGCAGCCCCGTCGGCACCAGGTGCCCTGGCGGAGGCCTGTGCGCCTCCTGGAAGAGTGTGGACGGAGGCGCACAGGCCCTGGTGTCAGGTGGGCCCACAGCGACAGAGGCCATGGGCCCATACTGTCCCCTCCTCTCTTCCCTCTGCCCTGCCCTCCTCCTGGAGCTGGGTTTGGGTTCGATGGATGGGGTTCAGTTTGGGACACGTCACTTACTCCCTGTGTGGACCTGTGATTCCCTCTCTGTAAACTCAAGCTCGGTGTCTGGGGACCAGGGAGGCTTCCTTCCTGGTACCTGGCGCTCGCTGTCCTGCTGGGGCGAGAATCCAGTGCCAGGTGCGGCCGGCAGGTGCTCTTCCCAGCCTCACTCATCAGCTCTTTCTTTCCTTTTTTCTTTTTTTGGGGCCGGGGTCTGGCTCTGTGGACAGTCTGGTCTGGAGCTTCGGGGCTCAAGCCATCCCCCTGCCTTGGTCTCCCTCACGCTGGGGTCACAGGCGGACACCCCCAGCTTCCTCCACGCCTTCCTCTGCCGCCTGCTCCTTTCACACCTCAGCCTGCCTCTGACCCAGGGGTACACCCAGGCCTGCCCTCCGGTGGTTGACGGCTTTGAGAGGGGCTGCCCCGCAGAACGCTCTGGGGAACTCAGGGGATTTGAAAGGTGAGACCATCTCTCTTTCACGTGTGGTTCAGGCATCACTTTGAACCTGGCCAGTTCAAAACACCTTCTAAAGATGACATACGTTCAGAGAGCTCGCGAGTCCTCCTGGGCACCGGGGCTCCTTGGAAAACATCCATGATGCGTTAAGAGCAAGGGAACCAGAGATGTGGGGATTAAAGCCCCTGCTCCTGGGTGGGTTGTCTCCACAGGGCAGCCCCACACGAGGCCTGCGTGCCCCCGCGAGAGGGCGGCTGCACGTGGGCTGGCTCGGCCCAGTCCGTCGGCCTCCGTGCCCCTGTGGTGCCCCTTGTGGGCCAGTGGAGATGATCAATGGAAAACCTTCATCCCAACTGCTTCTGGCCACTCTTCTGTCTGGGGACCTCAGACTGGCACCTTTCGCCACTGTCCAGCTCCCTTAAGGTCAACACAACACCAGGCAAAGGACAGAGTAAGAGCCGCCAAGGGCAAGTGCGAGCAGTGACTGGCAGGCTGCCCACAGAGGCTCAGCTGCCCACCCAGGCAGGACTCGAAAACACGGCCTCTCCCAGCCAGCACTGGGCAAGCTCCAAGGGCAGCCCAGCCTGGCCACCTCAGCCTCCAGCACCCCTGCACCCTGCCGGCCCTATCAAAGCAGCATCGTCAGCCACGAGGAGCAGACCTTGGCTGTGGGCAGGGAGGGCTGTCCTCGGCCCGCTTGCAGGTAGGGCGAGTCCTGGACCCTTGGAGTAAGGACCCCTTTCTGCGTGGTCAGGACGGCTCTGTGAAGGCTGGGCTCAGCCTGTCGGGTCTGCCCTCCTCGCTCTTCAGCTGGAGTGTGAGATCCTGCGGGCAGTCTTGTGTTTCCTGGAACTATGCACAGGACACCCTACGGGGTGTCAGCGAGGTGGCTGAGGCTCACACGCAGCGGCTTGCACTGAAGTCCTGCAGAGCTGGGCTGTGGTCAGCCGCTTACTAAATACATTTCAGAATGTTATTAAGTTGACTGCTATTATTGGGAAAAAATGAAAAATGCAAAAATAAAAACCCACAAAATATAGCAAGCTCACGATAAGTCCACATGCTGTTGAAGCACACTGTTGCTTTTCTTAAAAGCAAGGTCTCTGTGGCCCTCATGCATGGTTTCCTACTTCAGCCCAGCCATGTCTCAGCTGTGTGGACATGGGAGAGTTACTTAACCTCTCTGTGCTTTCATTTCATCTTATAATGAAGACATGTCCAGAGCCTACCTCATGGAGTTGTGAGCATTAAAGGAGTTAAAATCACCAAGGCCTGCACACTGTGAAGACTCAGCTCATGTGAACTGCTGTCCTGCACAAGTCCCACCAGCCTGGGATCGTGCTCTCGGTCCCACTGTACCCAGGCTTTCTGCCTGCAGAGACTCTGGCAGCTTTTGGAGGCTGAACTGGGTGCCTTGGTGCCTGCCTCGCACGTGCTGCGAAGCACAGCTCTTGCACTCCAGCCTCCTCACCACGGTGGCCTGGCCTCCCTGCACGGGGCCACCCTGAGCGCGTCTTGGTCTTCCTCGACCCGAAACTCCCGCAAGGCCGAGCGTGTATCAGCTCAGCCTTCCCAGTTCCCAGGTCCTCGGGGGCCCTTCCTTCTGGTCCCCAGGAACGCGCAGGCTCCGCGTGTAAAGCAGCGCTCTGGTCTGCACGCACCCGAGGCTGGAGCGCTCACTACTCAGAGCGGCTCGGACCTGCAGGGGTCCCTTGGCGGCCTTCCGGGCCGCGGTCCGGTCAGCGGAGCCCGGCCTCCGTTGCTCTTGGCTGTAGCTGGGCGTTCTGAGGGGCGCCGCGCCGCGTGTGGAGCAGCTCTGCCCACGTGGCTGCTTTGTAGGGTCGCCTCTCCGAGCGTGATTGGCGGTTCTCCATGTACGCGGCAGGTCTCATCCCAGTAACACCCGCCGGGCTTGAGAACACCGTGGGCAAAGATGCCATCGAGTCCACGGACTAACTGTGTCCTGGTTTCGTGACCAGCGCCCTGTGGTGTGGCCCTGGTGATCGTGGGGCTGACTGGGAGCTGCCGTCGCTCCGCCACCCCGCATCACCAGAGTGCCGAACTGCCTGCACCTCTCCTGCCTGGAGAAGAGCAGAGCTCAAAATTCAGACCACGTGCCCGCACGTCACACTGCTTCTGCTCTGCGGGGGTTGAAAGTGCTCTTCCTCTCACGTCCATCCTCCTGAATCGCGGCTGCTGCCCCTGCGGCTGTGGTGGTGAATGCCCTGCAGCATCTTCCCTGGGCCATGGGAGGCCCCACTGGCCAGCCAACTTCCAGCCCAGCGGGCGGCCAAGCAGCAGCCCGTGTGGGAGGTGCTGCTGTCTGCTGAGGGTGCAGGACACAGAAGGAGAAGGAAGGGGGAGTCTGGTCTCTGCTGAGCTGGGTGCCCTGCCCTCTGCCCTCAGCCTCCTGCTCCCTGGGCCTTCAGGCCTGGACTGGAATCTCCACCATCAGCTCCTGGCTCTTGGGTCTTCAAACTGCAGCCGGCTCTCCAGGGTCCCCAGCAGGCAGCTGGCAGGTCGTGGACCTCCTGGGCCCCGTGATGGTGCCGGCCGATGCCTTGTGACAGATTCCTTTACCTGTCTCTGCTATCTCCTTTCCGTTCTCTTTCTCTGGACGACCCAGCTCATACCAACGGTCTGGGGACTTCCTCTGAGGTACAGAATCTGCCCACGGGACCTTGGAAGAGCAGCCACACCCAAAGTGGCCAGGAGAGGGACGTTCCTGTTACCAGGAGTAGCTGTCTCTTCACTCACCTGAACAACTTTTGCACATTACTCTGAAAATCGGGTTCCCCCTTCTGAGGCAGCTTTCCATGGTAGAGTGGTGTGGCAGACGGCTCTGGGAGTTTGCTCCTGCATTGCCAACTGGGCTTCCGCGGCAGGGCTCGGGCCTCTGAACGATGTCAACCCTCAGGGCCTTCGCCTGTTTCAGGGAGGCCAGCCACCTGCAGACTGGAAACTGCTCACCTTGCGAGCGCTTCCATTGGAACCGTGCACTCTCTGGGCCATTGGACGTCACGTTACCCGTCAGACATGGCAGCCTTCTCTCCTGGGTGTTGGCTGAGCTCCCAACATCCTATCTCCTGGGGTAGGAAGGCAGCGCAGCTAATGCTCCTCTTCCCTTCCGGCCCTGAGACCTCCGCCTCTGTCCTGGCCTTTTAGGAAAGTGTTGCCCAGTGAATCTCAGAACTGTCTGTCTCAGAGAAACCCTTTAGAACTGGATTCTGATGGTGAGGACCTCAACAGGTTTAAAGGAATGACATTGATGTCACCAGAATCAAAGGAAAAAAATCTTTACCTGCATCTGCTTCTGGGTAGAACACCATGTGGATTAGCTGGGGAACTGGGTGCCATGTTCAAAGGGTCATGAAAACCATTATCTTCTTTGACTTTCTGTGAACATAAGACCTAACATCTGTGAGGCTATTTCTTCTTTTAAAATAATAACAAGTGATAATAAAACGTTTATAGATGCTGCTGTCTCCTGTACACTATCTTGTTTAATCCCTACCACGGACACTTTTGGATGAGTAAGATCGCATTCAAGAATGTTAGGTGACTTGTGCACCACATCACAGTTAGGTGTGCGGGGTGGCATTTGAACGCAGAACCGTCTTCCTCCGAGGTGCTGGCCAATCTAAGCACAGGGATACATTGGTAGAGGAGAGAAGCCCTGGCAGAGCTGGTGTAGCCTGAGTAAGGAAGGACTGCATTTCTGGCCTCCATAGGCTGGGGACAGGCCTACCTCATGGTCAGACAGGAGCAAGAGCAGTATTTATCATATATCCTATTGGATAATCAGGTCAATTCTACTGGAGAACCAATTTCAAATGCAAAATTTTATATTATAAAACTGCTAACATTATTTCTCTATTTTTGAGGAACTTCGGTTGCTTTGGGGATCAGATAAACTCAGATACTGAAAAGCAGAAGATATTTAAGAGTTTTTTTCTACTTTTTACATGATTCTTATTTCTCAGCCACCTCCTCGCAATGTGTTGCCACTCATCTGTTTGGAACACACCAGCATTAGGGACCTCAATTCCACACGACAGAGGAACCAGGCGTGTAAACAGGGCATTACAATAGCAACTGTGTGGCGCTTGACAGAGCTCTGCACATGGTGCCGGGGAAGCCTGGAGAAGGCCTGGCTTGGAGGGGGAGGACATCCAGGAAGGCTTCCCAGGGAGAGACACTGTGTTGGCTCTTGAAGGACAGAAGCCAGGCTGGCAGAGAGGGGAGCATCAGGGCAGTGGGGACCGTTCAGAAGCCAGGGCCAGGAACGGGCCTTTGGCAAGGATTGGGGCCATGCAGGTGTCCCCTGCAGCCACAGCAGGCACTGTGGATGGAGAATGCTGTCAGGGAAGGCCAGGCCCAGACTGTCCCAGGCTGAGGCATTTGAAGTTCACCCTACGGTTAAAGGGCGTCACAGAGGGCTCCCAGGGAATGACAGGGTCAGACCTGCACTTTGAGTGAGTGGAATGAGAATGGAGGCTGGGCCCAGGAAGGAGCTCCAGCAGGGTCCACGGAGGGGCCTGCGCGGGACAGACAGGAGCCGCTTCCGTGGCTCTCGCGGTGACCATTCAGGTGTGGTATGGACAGAGCGTGGGAGACCCTAGCCTGGGCCCAGGGTGCACAGGCCACATGTAGGAGGAATCACAGGGAGTTCCAGGCTGTTATGCAGAGTGGCTGTGAAGTGGCTCTTCACCTCGGAACTACGGTCGCCCTTTGAAGCACCCCAGGCTGGTCCCTGCTTCTCCTCCACCGTGAGCAGAGCAAGGAACACTGCTCTGTGGGCATGCGAGGTTGCCAGTGAACACAGCTCACGCTGAGGAAGTGCTCGATGAGCCGGGCGGATCCGTTCCCTACACACACACACACACACACACACACACACACACACTTGCCTCCAGCTCCCAGGAAGACAAGATTCCTAGGACTGCAGGGCTCCCTTTGCCTGCCTGCTGAGCTCCAAGGGAGATGGGGCATTCTGGCTCTCACTGCTGTGCTCTTGGGGTTGCCTGGACTCGTTCCCCTCGGGAGAGGAGGCCGACAGCAGCTCTCTCCTGACATGCACCCCCTGGCTCTCAAAAGCCCTCGGGATGAAGAATTAAATATAGAATTTGCTGAAGGGCACAAATATCAGCAGTATTCACTACCAATCCAGCCCAGTGACATCCGGAGGCCGGGTGTCAGAGATGCCGTCCCCGCTTCTCTCCGGCTTCCCCGCCCACGCTTCCTTCAAAAGGAGGCTCTCTCCTCACTTGCTACTAACCGCTGCTGAAGGAAGACGTGAAGACAGAGCAGCTTTGCAGAGACACAGCGTGGGGAGGCCGTGCCAGCCCCTGCCTCCGCCCACGTGGCTGTGCTTAGGAATCGGCGCAGCCTGGGCCCGGGCTTCTCCTGCCTGAGGCTCCTCTCCTGCAGACTCGCACCCATGTCTTATTTTAAAAGAAGTTAATGTAGGCATTTCTCATTCTGACTTTGAGCCAGTTCATTTTTCTAAATAAATGAGAAAGCATTGTTTCAATACTTGCCCACAAGGTTAAAAAAAATGCTGTAAAAATCCGAGGATGTAAATCTTAAAAATGGTGTTTTTATTTCACTCCTTCCCCTGAGGTCACTGAGCCATTGGAATTAGTTTTTTTTTTTTTTTTAATTTTTTTTAACAGTTCTTAAGAGTTAAAACGTGAGCAATCTTCCTGTGTAAGGAAACAGGACCCCACGAACACAAGCCACAACCTGCAAAGCGCACGCACAATCGCGTTGAAGTTCATGTTGGAGACACAACAGTCGCTTCTGCGAGCTGGCGGTGGGGCCTGTGCCTCTGCAGAGCAGAGAAGAGAAGGGGAAGCTAGTCAAGGCCGCAGCTCCTCACAGCAGGGCCTGCCAGCGGGGACCCCAGGGCCACAACCAGCAGGCCTGGACTCTGTGCCGGCTCCCAGCGCAGCAGTGCTCAGAGGCCAGGTCAGTGCTGCAGCACACACGAGCTGCTCACCACCAACCTCCTCCTGGGCTCTCGTGTCACAAATCCAAGGAATGAAACCACAGGCCGGGAGAAGGCAAAAGTGGAGCGAGCAGGATTCATTCCAGGTGAAGACTTGAAACAGAACCCTCTCCAGGGCACCGGGACCCTGCCTGAGCTTGGCCCTGAGTGTGCAGGTACGGGGTTGCCATAGCACTCGGGTCGGTGCTGTTGGTCCAAAGTTACGCTGATGGGGTTTGGAAAAGCACCAAGGCTACTGGTCAGCCCTGGAGCCTGAACTTCCATGCAGGTCTGCCCCACTGTGCCTTCTCGCCAGCTGCAATCCCAGCTTCCCAGGACAGGGAGGTCGCAGGTCCTCCCTCCCTCCTCCCTCCCTTCCTCCCTCCCTCCTTCCCTCCTTCCTTCCTTCCTTCCTTCCTTCCTTCCTTCCTTCCTTCCTTCCTTCCTTCCTTCTTTCCTTCCTTCCTTCCTTCCTTCCTTCGTTTTGTTCTCTCATTCTTTCTTGATGACAGGAAATAGGCAGCTTTTGAGGTATCCAATTATCTTCTTTCCTACATTTGACTATTTAGAAAATTTTATCCATCCTGATATTTTCATAAAGCATTAGTTCATCTGAAATTCATCTTGAACTTCACCTTTTCTAGCAAGTTACCTAATTGTCCCAATAGTGAAAAAACTGCTGTCACTTTTATCACACACTAGTCCATAGGCATGTGCGCCTGTCTTTAGCCTTGTTTGTAGCTTTCTTGAGTGGTGCAAGATTGGGTTTTGTAAACGAGTAGTTGTTAAATGCTGAGCCGCTCTCAGCATTTCCACGCCATCACCAGAGGACCCCACCCAGGACAGGCTGTGACATCACCAGGGTACAGATGCAGCCACCAAGCACCAGCGACGAGGCAGAGCCCTGACTCCGAGGGCGGGGCAGGGATCCAGGCTCAGCTGTGTGAAGCCAAGGCTCAGGCTACGGGACGCCGTCTATCCCGCCTCACGAACCCCCACGCAGGACTCACAGTGATGTTGAAGCCTCTGCACCTGCAGCCTCTCCCTTGTGGTGGGTGTGACTGCCGTTAGTCACCACTGTGGAAAGAACCCCGTGTGGCTGTGGCCTATGCACATGCAGGAGGCTGACACAAGGCACACCAGCCCATGAGCACGAGGAGAGTCTGCCCAGGGTCAGCAGCCGCCGGCCAACACAGGCAGAGGGACGGCCACATGCCTCCCACACCCACCCCCGCAGCAGCCCGAGCCTGCACCCACAGGAGCACCACCTGCCAGAGAAGTCGGCAGGATGGGGCCGTCATTGGACTTGGGCACGTTGCTGGGATCCAGATCAGCTCCAGGCCCACGGTGGACACCCCACGGAGAGTGGACTAGAGTGTGACGTGCACCTGCCTGTGATGGCCAGACCCTCACCCCACCCTGCCCACCTGCCCTGGGGTCCCGTGTGTCAGATCGGCGTCAGCTACAGCCCAGGTGCACGGCAGGAGGCAGATGGGGTGACCGCAGCAGCTCTCGACTGGCCACCCGGCACAGCACTAGGGCTGCTGCAGGGAGTGGGGGACCCCAGCAGGGCTCCAGGCAGTTGAGTGACTAAAGGGCAGGTAGTGTATACAGGGTGGATACAATGGACAAAGCATGATTCCTGCCTGTGTGTGTCAGAGATAGGTGGTACAAGATTTCATCATGCTACTCAGAATGGTGCATAATTTAAAATTTATAAATTGTCTAATTTTGAAATTTCACATTTAATATTTTTGGAACTGTGGCCAATCACAGGTAACTGCAATCTTGAAGAGAAAAACCGGGGGGTGGGGTGGGGAGGACTATGCTATATGATGTTATTGCTGCAACCCTGCTGCAAAGCTCAAAAAGAACCTGCTCATAATCACCAAGGTTTTGGGTTGTGGCCCTGGATCTCGTGGCCCTTTCCTTCCAGGCCAATTCTCCACTGGGAGCAAGGAGAGTAATACCAGGCACACCAGCTTAGGGCTCAGCCCTTTGCACCAACCTCTTCTGTCTGGCACCCCAGAGATGGGAAGGAAAGATCACCACAGAGTCAGAGCAGCCACCCCCTTCCTGAGCCACAGATTGCCACCATAGCCACAAGGCTCCACTGCCTCATGGATGTCCTAGAACATCTTGAGACTGTGAAGGTTGCTGACTGAACGAGACAGTGGCCTTCTTGGGACCCACCAGTGCACGGTCCTGCCCCAGTTGTGCCAAGGCCTGTGGCAACAGCCACCTGACGGGTGGGTGCTGGAAGAGTCTCCTCTCACTCTTGCTGGCACTCTTGCCAACGTGAATGGCACTCTGAAGTGTGTGTCCCCAGACCTTGGGGTTCTAATTGTAAGAAACACTGAGGACTCTCATGTAGCAGCCAGTGTTCAGTTTTACCCAACAAGTAGACAAACCACCCCATTTATTATCACTCTCATATCATAAAGAGGGAAGCTTCAAATACAAAAAATGGTAGGAGAGTCACCCTCTCACTGTAAAAGACCGGCATTCTCAAGAGAGTTGGCAAGGTGAGGTAGACATGTACTTTGTGTTTCGTCACAAATCATGAAAATAACATCATCCACCTGTGTGAGTCCTGAGATTGACATCGAGGGATGTCAGTTGTCATAGGATGGAAGGATCTCAGTCTATCTGGGCTCACCCTTGACTCCACTACTGGCCATCGATGTGTCCCTGGGCAACTCCATGGTACATGGCTTTCCACAGGATGGAGCAGTGGTCCCAGCTGAGGATTAAATGGCCGGTTGAGCGGGAAGGACAAGGAAGAGGCTGTCCCCTCATCCTTCAAATCAGGGACTTAGATGACATGAGCTTTGAGATCCCTCCCAACCACCCACCTGTGATTCTGGAAGAGCAGCTGATCCTCCTGGCTGGACCACAAAACATGTCTCAGAGAAAGAATGCTTTCCTGGAGGGAGCGACCCTTCCATAGGGCATTCCACAAAGCCCGGGACAGAGCAGCCCTCCCCCGTGGCCCTCCCCTATAGCAGGACATGTTCATTTCTTGCTCCACCATATTTCCATGTCTGCCCCCAGGGACCAGGGTAGTGGAAACCAGCTGGGAAGGACAGACGCCTGTTCCCTGTGTTGGCCAGCAGGACAGATGTCACCGACTTAGGCTCACGTGCCCTCCCTTACGTGCCGACTGATACACGCATTAGGTATGCGAGGCAGAGAGCCTGGCAGGGGCAGCATTTTGCAAAGCACAAAGGGTGATGTCCCAGCGGCACAGGCTTCATACCTTGTGCACGGGGCGGATGCGGGTGCAGTGACGGCCCCTGTCTGCCCACTCTTGGACTCCATCCTGTCTCAGGAACCTGGCCCAGCCCAGCCTCTTCCATGAAGAGCATGTTTGTGGATAGCCCTGTGAGCCGCCAGAGGTTCTGGCAGGCTGTCGGTCGCGAGAGCAAGGCCGTGAGGAGCGAGTGTGCGCGGACGTGCTTGCGCTACCCCTCAGGAAGACCACAGCAGGCGGTGCGTTTTGCTAAAGGGTCCTGAGTGTTGGCGTGTTATCAGATAAGGCTGGAAAGGTCACACTTCCAAAGTCACGTGCAGCCGAAGGTCAGCATGCCAAGGAAAGTGGCCTCAGCAGCCCTCGCGAGGAAAGGGAGATAGAGGCAGGCACGCCTCGGGCCTTCCCACCAACCTACCCAAGCCTCTCGCCAGCCCAGGGCGCTGCAGTCAACCACAGACGCCAGCACTTGGTGTGTGCTCAGCAGCTCAGGGTGCGTGGGGGCTGGACTGGGCAGCAGTGTTCTAACAGCAGGCCCGGAGAAGGTCCTACCTGCCCACCCAGGTTCCCATCTGCTCTCTTAAGGTAAAGCTTGAGGTTCCTCCAGGAAGGCCGGGGAGCCGGGCTCTTGCCCTGTGCAGGGTCTCTCTCCTTTTTATTAAGTGCACATGTGAACCAGACGCTTTCAAATACAACCTTGCAAGCTGTGTTCCCTTTTGCTGATCAGCAGAGATGATTTCTGTAGGAGCCATTACAATTAAAACAGCATCCAAAGAGGCATCCGTGGAGTAAATCGAACTCAAGTGGCCCACACAGTGCCCACCCTGCCTCTCCCTCCCCTCTTCCCCAGGAACACCGCCTTGTAAAATACTGCAGGTTCGCCGGGAAATGTGCTGAAGATGCGAGAGTGCAGTGTAATGGGGTCTGCTCTGTGCTGATCACCTTCCTGCCTGTGGGGACACGGGCTGTTGGCAAGAATGTCAGGTCACGTGGAAAGAGAAGGGGTAGCCTGCAGCAAGCGTCCAGGACAGGCCGCACTCCAAGGGGTCTCCCACAGGGCAGGAGGGCTCGGCTGAAGCCCTTGGGGCGGCTGCACAACTGAAGACGTCACCTCCGCTGGGCACAAGGGCAATAGGCAGCTCTGAGGAGGAAGGGAAGACGGGCTGAGGACGCCTCGCAGCCTCACCACAACTTACCTGCACAGATGTGGTTGTGTGTAGGTTTCCCTGAGCCCTGAGCTCAGAAAAAAACATGTGTACCGCGTGTGCATTGAACTGGGCCGACCGGATCCCAAGTGTTGGTCAAGGTTCTGCAGAAAACAGAACCGAAACAAGCCATTTACTATGGGGGTCGGCTCACGAACTGCTGAGGCTGCGCGGTCTCAGCCTCTGGTCTGCAAGCTGGAGATCCAGGATGGCAGGGGTGTGGTGCCAGTCCATCTGTGGCCTGAGACCCAGAGTGGAGGACTTGGTCAGTCCCCATCTAGGCCCTAAGAACTGGGAGTGCAGGTGAAATGAGTCCCTTCTGAGGCAGGACACCCACGCCTCAGCTCCCACAGTCGGCCAGAGACCAGTTTCACCTCCTCAGATCCTGTTCTACTCAGACCTCCAGTGGATTGGGCGAGGCCCACGAGGGATGGGGAGGCCTGTACTCTGTCTACTGCTGCAAATGCTGACCCCTTCTGGAGCATCTCACAGATGCACCCAGAAATAAGAGGCCTCCAAGTACCTGGGCACCTGTAACTCGGCCCATGGCCACATCCAGTTAGCCATCACAAGTGTCCATCCTGAGGGCCCTGAGGGTCGCTGGAGAAGGGTAGGGGTCTGCATCCCCATTTCATGGGTTTCTGCTGGGATGCTCTCCTCTTGGCTTCCCACAGCTCCAAGGTCATCCTCCCCATGACACTTCATAGCGTGGGGCTGATGGGCCGGACGGTCTCTGCTGGACTGCTGGAACTGCAACCCAGTTTCCCGGAGCCCTTTCCAACTCCAGGCTCCACAAGAATGAAGATTTTCTGTCACTTGGTAAATGGTCTGAGCAGTGTTCTCAAGTGTGGAATCTGTAGTTTCCAGGGCCCAGCGAGGACTCCTGGGTACGAATTGAAATCATCTGCTGTTCTCTCTGGAAGGGCACGCCCAGGTGCTCTGCTCACTGCATGCTAAAGCGCTCTCTGGTACCACAGGGCCCGCACACTCACACTTCCTCTCCTGCCCTGGAAGCAAACCCACCTTATTCAAAGGCTCCTGTGTCTCTTCTACTTCTCAGCGTGACCCCACAGATGAATGTGACCACGCAGCCTTGGGTCCCTTCCGACCCCTGGATAAGGGAGTGCAGAGGAGTGAACTAGCCCCAGGGAAAGACATGGACGGACTTTCTGTGCACTCCGGGTGCCTGCAGGTGTTTCTGTCCTGAGTAGGGTAAAGGGTGCATAATGTGGGCCTGGCGCTGAACTAGGGCCCCAGCAACGACCCCATGTCTGGCATGGCAGCTGCAGCTGGGGTTGCTGTTTGTGTGAAAGAGCATTCATGGGCTTTGCCCTCACTGTAACCCACTGTCTTCCTCTGGGATCCTTCCAGCGTTGGCAGGGGTGAGTTGGCGAGGTAAATGGGGATGCAATGGGGACCTGCCTCCCTACATCTTGTCGATTGCACTGGTCTCTTCCATTCACGCTGGAGTACACCGTTGCAGCTGGTTTACTTCTCAGTGGGGACATGGAAGTGGAAGGGCTTTCAGAAGCTTGCACTTGGTCGTCTTTGGGACA
This sequence comes from Geosciurus inauris, assembly GCA_004024805.1. Lineage (NCBI taxonomy): Eukaryota > Metazoa > Chordata > Mammalia > Rodentia > Sciuridae > Geosciurus > Geosciurus inauris. Next base: position 204,892 of record PVHX01000534.1, on the reverse strand, counting down.
ACAGCTCCTACCCCTCGTCCAGGGGATTCTGTGAGGTTTCTGTCAACTACTAAGCAAATGCATTTCAGTCATTCACTCAAGGGCTCGGAAATTCCTGAGCATGTCTCTGGACCCTGTGAGCAATTACCTAATGAAGGCCCCAGGATCTATCCTGATGACTGTCGGGGCCCCAGATTTCAATGTCAAATTGTGACTTGCATAATAGTCCTCTTTCCCAGGTATGATTAGCTTAGTAAATGGCCAAGAATCTCATAGGGAAAAGATGGAACAATCATTACAATGTATATATTTCTTACTGTTCAAAGGGTCTTTCCCTCCGGGGACCCAGGCTTTCCCTCGGTCAGTGGCTTCTGAATCTGAAACTGACTGGGGTCAGGAAGCTGGTAATGCATCTTGACTTCCACTGGGGTGGCTGTCTTAGCCTCTTGCTCGTCCATCCTTGATTTCTTTGTTGAACATATTAAACAATACTCTCATTGGTGGTCCATTTATCTTGTCCCCAGGGATGCCATGTTCTAATGACCATCTTTATAGATCTCTGAGTGTGGGCCCCTCTGGCTACACTCCAACCTGTCACTCATTACAATGATTATACTGGGCTCTGTGAGATGTGGTTACCCAGCTTCTAGACCCCCGGGCACGGGCAGCCCACCGTCTCAGGAGGTTTCCTGTCCTGTGAAGTCCTTTCTTGCGCCCCAGAACGAGGCCTCCTGGAATCTGCACCCACATGCCACACCTCCAGGGGTCAGAAGGCGGCTGTCATGCAAATCTTCCCTTCCCTCACCATGAGGACTGCCTCTTGCTTCTGGACTAACCTCGGCAGAGAGCCCCCACATTCACTAAGGAGTCAGAGTGTGAATCCCAGGTTCTCTGGAGAGGAAGAGAACGCCGTGCTGCCCGGAGGCAAGGCAACGTGACACTAGAACAATCAGATGCATAATGGTGCCTGTGGTGTGCCGGGCAATGCACCTCACTTAGCGTCTTCACAGTGAGCATTCATTTCTGCAAGAAATCTGATTAAGCACTACCCTTCACAGCCGCCACGGCATGTGAAGAGTGCAGGACCCTGCCCTGGCAGAGCCTGGGATCTAGAGGCCGGAAGCAGGGGACGCACAAGGGAGTCTGCTCTATGGTGTTAGGCATTGAGTCTCGGGGGAAAGCCAGAACGAGGGAGGAAAGCAGGAGATCCCATGGTGTGCCAGTTTGGATGCTGTGTTCCTGGAGGTGCCACTGAAGGTGAGCTGAGCCAAGGCCCGAGGGGCCAAGAGCGTGGGTAGGAATGGGGTCATTCATGCAGGCAGAGTGCCCCACAGAAACTGCGGAGGGAGACGCTCCCATGTGCCACTCCCCTCCCACCTGCTCTCGGGGGTCCGCTCAGGCACAGTCCTTGCTCCCTTAACTTACCATAACTTTTTGAGAGTGGAGAGGCCGTCTTAAGAGCTCTCCATCACCACTTCTTAAGGTACGAGCCAGGACACAGTAAAAGCTCAAAGTGGTGACTTGATTCTGTGTTAGTGGGGAAGAGAGGGAAGAGGGGTCCTGCCCAGGGACTCCAATGCAGGCCTCTCGTCTCCATGTCCAGCAGCCACTGCTCAGAGTTGCTGGGCTGATGAGAGCGGCCAGCGGGTAGCCTGGACTCTTCTTCCAGCGTCAAGAGAGATTCTGGAGGACAGGCCACTTCTCAGGTGGAGGAAGACACTCAGGAGAAAAGGAGCAGCTGTCACCGCCAGGACTTGGAGGTGATCAGTGTGTTCTTGCAATTTCCTGGTGAGCAGACAAAATTCCAGTTTAGTTCCCGACGTTAATCCTCTCTGCCCACAGTATTTCATCGGGACTGCTGTCCAAGAGTCAAATTGGCTGACTTCAGATTTTATCTCTTCTGCCTCTCCTCTGGCAGAATCTCGATGAGCTGCTAACCCGTGGGAAACAGGAGGGGAAGGACAGGGCCTGGCCTGAATGGCTTGTCAGCCACCAAGCTGAAGTCACGACTTCAGTCTCATGACACAGGAGAAATTCTCCATTGTGAATGTAAGAGAGTGTTTACAGATTACCAATAAAGCACTGCGTCCATGATTTCTCTTTAAGGGGACAAGTGACTCGTGTTGCAGAGCTTACTTCTGATCAGCATGTGCAATGTGCAATGTCTCTTCTCAGTGATAACCGGGTCTTGTGGAATTAGCCTGTGTACCCAAGGACCATGGCCTCAGCTCTGTCTAACATTTCCCATAATGAACACCGAATTGAAACTGGATTTTTAAAAAGCTAGTCTCAGTACAGCTTCTCCAGTAAGGTTTTTCCTTTTCTTTGCATCTTCAAGGGGTGGAAGATTTTTAAAAATTGATCATTTCAGTGAATATTCCTAATTCATTAGCTGATGGCATTTCTTATTTAGTTTACAGCTTTGTCCTCTTATCTTGGAAAAGCAGGGTTTAAAGGAGAAAGACTGTGGCTTTTCTGTCTGAGATGCAGAAAGGAGGGTTGGGGAGTGCTTCCAGCACCCACGGGGGTGTACAGCTTGTGTCGTGCTTTCCCATCGGCAGTACAGCTGCCCTACGAAGTAGGCACACCTGTCCCCTTGGAGGTGCTGGTGGCCCTGGTCACAGCAGGCGGTGTGCTTGTTCAGTAGGAAGAAGGCCAGCCCTTTGCAGGGCCCTTGAGAATGGACCTGAAGTAGAGTTCCCACAGTTGGTGGCGAGGGAAGGCTCAGCACAGGTGGACTTAGGCGTGAACGGCTGCAGCAGCAGGTGTTCCTCTCCCTGTTTGCTCGCAGGCAAGCATCCCCCCTGACTTGGCAACGTGCAGCGGGATCCGTGGAATCAGTGGGAAAGCAACCACGAGAACTAGGCACGTGGAGGGCTCCCGGGCTCTCCCCGGGCTCTTAGGAGCACTCCTTGAGGCGCCCTTGCCTTCTCAGGTGCATGGTGAGCAGCTCCCCAGGCAGGGCAGGTGTGTGGAGGCAGAGTTTCTGGGCTCCAGCCCTGGACCTGACGCTTGTCATCCTTGTGATTTTGAGAAAATCACTCAATATCTCTGGATCTTTGCTTCATCTGTCAAAGAAGAGAGTTGGGCTAAGGCCTCTTTGAATCCCTTGGATTGCATGAGAGTGACTGGTTGGCTTAAGCAGAGAGTGAATCAAAGACACCAGGCAGCGCACAGACTTTTAAGAAGCTGAGATAATTAGTCTCAGGAAAAATGTGGAATCAGGACAGATGTGGTCTCTTTGGAACTTTCTAACACAGATGACGGTTGGCAGGTCCGGGGCTGGAGCCCAGGCCTCTGCCTCTGCACGCCTGTGCTGCCTGGGCAGCAGCTCACCCTCTGAGAAAGCGAGGGCTCCTGGAGAAGCGCTCCCAGGAGTCCAGGAGAGCCCGGGAGCCTCCCCCTCGTGCAGGTGGGGGCTCCCTTGCCCTAAGTGCTGGGATTACAGGCTTGAGCCACCGCGCCCGGCTTCGTAGTATTAAGCCAACAAGCCCTGACGTCCTTTGTCCCTGCACCTCGCTGCCTCAGTCCACAGTCCTAGGGCTCCGACTCGCTGGCCTAGGGGACTCTGAGCATCCAGACCGCAGTGGTGGGGTGGCCGTGGTTAGGTTAGAGGTGCCGACCCAGCAGCCCAGGCACTGAGTCTCTTTGGGTCTTCCAGCCCTCCTCCCCTTCTTCTCCCTTCCCTCTCTTCCCTCCTCCCTCTCCCCAGTTCTCTAAGGCTCTTCCCAACAGAACTGACCTTCACCCTGTGGAGATACCACATCTTAGCACATGAGGATGCGTCGTTCAACCCCCCCCCAAATCCCACTCCTCTGCAGACCCCCAGAAGGGCTTTGCTCCTGGCGGGAGGAGAGGTGCTTTCCTGGCTGCAGCAGGGCCCACAAGGGGGCGACCAGAGAGCTGCAGCGGGCAGAGCCTCCGCACCGCTGCTCTGGCGTGCCGGGCAGAGGCCTTCCTGTCCCAGAGTTCATATCAATGCATTTCCTTGGCTTTAGCTTTCCAGCTGCTGGGATGAGTGGCTTTTTTCCTTTTCCAAACTGTCCTTATCAGTAATGCAACAATAGCTGATCTAATTAGCTGGCCCGAGTGGCAGCCAGGGAGCTCAGTTGCTTTTGGTGCTGCTCCTGCATAGGCAGAGCTGATAAGCACACTTCCTTCCAGACCCACAATGGGTTGGGAGGGGCAGCAAGGTGAGGGCCTCTCCCCAGCCCCTGGCACCTGTGGGATTTAGTCTTGGCCAAAGGCAAGCTCTTCTGAAGTTAGTACTCCTCAGGGCCTGCCGACCTTGTCAGCTGAGGAGATAAAGTAGACAACCAGGAAACTGCAAGGCAAGGCGCCCAGGAGGGCTGGGCACAGCAGCCCCTTGGCTGAGGAGCCCTTGGCTGGGGGCCTGCATCTCGGCCAGGGCTGGCCTTCCCCTGTGTCCCAGCACCTGAAGACCTAGTGAGGGTGGCAACCCTTGTCCCTCAGAGCTGCGTGGTAGCCAGGGTGGTGATGTAGAGTGGAGGGGAAAGAGCTGGGCCAGCAGGGACCGTGCTCGTGGGTTGCTGCTTCCTGGACCCTGCCGTCTGCGTCCCCAACACCTGACATAATGTCTATACAAGACAGCACTCAACGCTCTGAAGACTGGACCACAGAGGGACAGGTGTAAGGAGGTGAAGGGATGGTGTAAGGCACAGGGAAGTCCACACACAACCAGCCCAGCACCATCAGACTAAACTCGCCTTCAGCCTGACCTTGTGCCTGGGCTGTGAGTTAGAAACTCAACCACAGGTCGGAAGTCTCCCTCAGATCTCTTGTTACACCCTAAGCCAAGATCCCCAAACCGCCCCACCCTCTGTTTACAAAAACCTGTCTTGGGGCTGTGGGGTGGCGCTTGCCCAGCATGCACGAGGCCCTGGGTTCCATCCCCAGTGCCAGAAAGAAGACAAAGTTTACGAACCTGCTTTTCTTGTGCTCTGTGGTGGCTCAGCTTCCAAGGCCAGAGTCCTGCCTCCCTTTCCCCTCAGGCCCCTTCTGCACAGTCGCCGTCTCTGTTCACCCTCCAAACCTTTGGAATCCAGGCCTTTCTAACGCTGAAATCATTTTATTTCTATCTTTCCTCCCCAATCTCTCCAACTCTAAAGAGGAGTTTCTCAGTGGGAGAGATCCTGTGCATTTCAGACAGATAAGAAAGGACTGGTCCCTGACCTGAGTTAAAATCCCACATCCTCTGCTTTAGCAACTTCCCGACCCCAAGACACAGGCTGCTGTGCTGGAGGCAGTCGGAGGTGACCGCCTTCCCATTCCATGGCAGCAGATACTCCAGTGGGCCCCAGTGGCAGTGAGTGCCCAACTTGGAGGAGCACAGTCTACTTAGTAGGTCTGTGCAGCCTCAGCGAGGCGCCTGCCCCGGGCTGCTCTAACTCCCGAGGCTCCTCCAGCGCACCCTCAGAAGTGCCCCAGGCTTCCCAGGAAGCTGTGTTCTGGCAGAGGCTCCCTCTGCTTCCCTGAGTCTTGCCTTGGGCTCTCTTGGCAGCCCCAGAGCGAGGCAGGGCCTACCTTGCACTTCAGCGTTTGCTGCTACTTAATTATAACTGGTGACCCCAGAATCATCTCCTCGCCTGATTCACCATTTCTCTGGCTTACTGACATGTCTTCGTATCAAGTTTTTTCCCTGTAGTGATGCCCTGAAGCCTCGGTGGGGGATGCCGCTGGACGTTGAAAACGAGCGTCTCAGGATGGAAAATAAAGCAGGGTCCTGAGCCAGAGGGCCTCGTTCAAGTGCGGACTCTCCTGCCTCTCTGCCTGTGTCCTCCTTTGTGATGGGACAGTCACGTGCCTGCACACTTCACAGGCTTCTTGAGAAGATAACAGGCACATTCAGACGTCCCCGTAAGCGCTGGACTTGGAGCAGCAGAAGAAAGCTGCTGTTCCATTAGTATGGAGGACCAGGAGATGTGAAGGGGATTTGGGTCAAAATTCTATTTTTATTATCTAAAAGTTTAATTGCAAAAATGAAGCGCCTTTCACATATAGGTTTTGTGCTATGCAGTTTACCCAGTTCATAGGTGGAGAGAACAGCCTCAGACAAGTTAAGAAGCTTGCCACTTGCTAAACAGACAACACACGACAGAGCTGGAATTTGAACTCTGAATAGACTCAAAAGCTAAAGTTAAATAAGATACATAGTAACAATTCAAAGTTCTTATCCCTGTAAATAAAACGAAGAAAAAGAAAACACTTGGACAGATCTCAATAATTATGCAGAGCAAAGGAAGCCAGAAAAACATTCAGTATGTACTGTGGGATTCCATTTCCATAAAATTATAGAAAATGCAAGCGGAATATGGTGCTCTGATTTGGATATGGGGTGTCTCCCAGAGCTCATACATGAGACAAGGCATAAATGTTGAGGTGATGCGATTAGACCATGAGAGCTGCAACCTCATCAATGAGAATCCCTCTGATAGAGGAGTGATCTGGAAGGACTTCCGTACTGGTGTGACTGCAGGCAGGTAGGTGTGGCCGAGGAAAAAAATCATGGGGTGTGCCTTGGGGTTTGCATTTTGAGTGGAGCTCGCTGCTTGCTGGCTGTCTTGCCCGGAGCTGCTTCCCTCCACCATGACGTCCACCAGGGTGTCCTGCTCGTCTGGGGCCCAGAACTGCGCAGTCAGCCGACCACAGACTGAATGTCTGGAACTGTGAGCCAAAGTAAACTTTCCTCCTCTAGGTTGTTCTCGTCATGTCCTTTGGTGACAGTGAAGGAAAGTGACAGAACACTGATGGCAGTGGCCTGGCCAGGGCCTGGGAAGGAGGACTGCAGGGGAGCAGCTTTCGGAGGTCACGGCGAGCTGCTGCGCAGGCCTGGGGATGGCGTCAGTGGTGTGCACTGCGTCGGCTCTCACCAAAGCCAAGACCTCGGTGGCAGTCTGCTTCGCGTCAGCTGTGCTCACTGCTAGCAAACACGTGCTCCGTTCGTACCTTTCAAATCAGACACGTTAAACAAACGGTAATTCATCAGATCTTATAGGAACATGGTGATGGGTAGGAAGGGAACGAGTCTCAAAATCCATCACGCCTTCCACCAGCATGTTCTGCTCGTCTTGGACCCCGAGCTACACAGTCGGCGGACCATGGACTGAATGTCTGAGACCGTGAGCCAAAGTAACCCCTGAGCACACCCAGCAGATCTAAACCCAGGCCCTGTGGACCAGCCTCATCCTCAACTCCAGTGCTCACCTGCACTAGCCATGTGGCTTCTGGGAAGTTACCTAACAAGTTATTAATATTCTCACCTAGGAGGCAAAAACCTGAAATCACAGGGTTTCATAAGAATTAAATGAGACCATGGACATAGTGCATGGGGGAAGCAGCGGGTGCGTGGTTATCCCGTTATCGATATTTGCTAAATGTTGTCCAGGTGCGTGAAAGGTTTGACTTGGGGCCAGGGATGTAGCTCAGTGGTCGGGCTCTTGCCTCGCAAGTGTGAGGCCCAGGGATGAGTCCCTAGCAGTGCACAAAGAAGGACTCCGTCAACCCGTCCAGGCTTTGGTGTCCAGAGTTCATTAGGTGCGTAGCATGGATGAGGAGCAGCTATTGGGCGTAGCCCCAAAGGAAGATGCCACTCCTACACAAATGTGTCCCCTGGGTACCAGCACTTGGGGCTGTGACGAGTCTCTGGGTCAGGCTTTCTTTGATTCCTGGACTCTGCCTCCTCCAGATCCCTCTCCAGAATGTCAAAGGAGAAGAGCAGCTACAAGCACTGGGCTGGATCTTTCTGCTTTTCCACAGAAAAACAGTAACATGTTCTGCTTTGTTCTTCCCTGGTACCTTAATGTGCTGGCCTGCAGGATAAATGAGCTAATAAACACTGCACAGGGTGAGCTCGGCGCCGGGGTCACAGGAGGCGCTCGATAAATGTTAATGCCCTGCCCCCAGCCCTTATAGATTAGCCCTGACTTCTCAGAATGCAAATCCCCGTGCGGGCACCGAGGCCCGCTTTCAAGAGCCCTGCCCAGGAACTTTTTACTGCCCCCCAAGCCGGCCAGAATCCCTCTCCTCCGCTAACCATCCCTCAGAGACCATGGGAAGGGGATGCAGCCAGCTCAGGCGACCTGGCCCGGCCCTGGCGCACCCCATGCATCTTCTCAGACGGTGCTGCGTTGTCCATTTTAAATGACATGGAAGCCGACCTGTTCCCAAGATCAGCACACCACGGCATTATTATGATTATCTAGCATTTACATAACACTCTATTTGCAAAGTGCTTGATAGTGATTTATTTATTACTTCACCCAAATACTCACTAATGGAAAATTCCGGGGTTGTCTTGAGTTCACTGGCCTCCACTCTGGGGACACCTCCGGCCATTTTCAATAGCCGCTGAAATGCTGCTGTAAAATGTTGTAACGAGAAGCCACAGGGTGCCTTGCTGTGTGCGTGTGTGCACCTGTGTGTGCAGGTCTTTCCTTTGGGGCATTTGTCACATATCACAACAATACTCTTACTTTACAATGAATAAAAATACGCATCACTGTTAAGAGCCACTGAAATGACATCTCTCTGGACCTCACGTGGAATCGACACGTTCTGATCCTGGTGGTGTGGCAGATGTGGGTAACACACATGTGCTGTGCATGTCATCCCTCCAGAGGGCTTTGTCCAGCTCCGAGGAGTGTGGCTAGTCGACGGCCTCCCCTCCTGGCTCCCTAAGACCTCTTTGGGAAGGGACCAGGTGTGGCGAAGGCCAGGGCTGCCTGCTTCTGCCAGCCGGGGGTTCATTGGCGTGGCTTTGCTCCAGAGCTCAAGTTGGGCTGGCGGGCTCCTTTCTGTGTCTGCTGCATTCCCGGCAGCTGCCTGCCCAGGGCCGCTCCTCGCCTGCTCCTTCAGAGCTGCACCCGCTCCACAGCTCTTGCAATCCGCCTTCCCAGGGAGCCCAGCGGCACCTGCTCAGACGCACAGCCCCGTTGCACTGGGCCAGAGTCTCTGGACTGCAGGTCTCTGCCAGTGCTCTGATGGAGGTGGCCGTTTGTGGGCAGGGCTTTCCCGTTCCTTCCGTCTGGGGTGGACCCGGGCTCTGCAGAGTTCTGTCTTCAGCGTCCATGCAGAAGGACTTTGTGGCGGAGAAAGGCTGGAGGGGAACGTTCACAGCTCAGAGACCCCCACTTTCCTGCCCACAATGATTTCACTTTGGTTAACTGTGTAGTGGGCCACAATTGTGAGTGTGGGTTGAAAATCATACAGGAAGCATTGATAGGCTTGTGCAGTGTTCATATTTAGCATTGTAAAACATACAATGCCTATAGTTAAACACACGCTGTAACACAAGTGATCTGACAGAGAAACTGGAGGAGAGGACTCTCCCGTGGACCTCGGGGACCAGTTCCTCACCCAGCTGAGCATGCCAAGCTGTGCTCTGACTGCACCTGGGCAGCGCTCCCTGGAGGGCCCGCCTGAGTTCTGGGCACAGTCTCCCTACCGGCTGCCCAGACGTGCCCTGCGCAGGTCTCAAGCAGAGCCTGAGAGGTGCGCCCGCGTGTGCCCCTCTCACGTCTCTGCTGTGCCCTCCCCTCCCCGCCTCTCTTTCTTGGCCTTCCTTCCTTTCTTTTTTACTTTTGCTTCCGAAATAATCTTTGAAAGAAGTTGGGCTTTACCCTTTATTATAGATTCCTTAGTGATGTTCAAAGGCATCTGTCACAAAATAAATCATTATGAAACACAATTAGGGTTTTTGAAATTTTAAACCAACAAGAATTAAAGGGGTCATTGAGAGGTAAGCTGGCATTGGCAGTGGCTCTGAGATTCAGAAGGGTAAGTTCATAGTTCGAGGTTGTCCTAGCTGAAATTATAAAGGAAAGCATATTTCTTACGGTTTAGGTATGAGGTGTCTCCCAAAAACTCGTGAGTGAGACAGTGAAGAAGGCTTAGAGGTAAAATGACTGCTCTGAGAGCTTCACCTGATCAGTGGATCAGTCCCCTGCAGGGCTTGCTGGGTGGTAACGGCAGCAGGTGGGGTGTGGCTGGAGGGGGGTCACTGGGGCTTTGTACTTCCTTTGGGCTTTGCACTTCCTCCCTGAAGAGGGCACTCCCTCCCTCTCTGCTCCTGGTGCCCGGCTCCCCTGCTGTCCTCCCCCACTCTCCTGCATCACCCCAGCCCTGAGGGATGGAGTCAGCTGTCTGTGGACAAGACCTCTGAAACCCTGAGCCCCAAATAAACATTTCCTCTTCTGATAGTTCTTGTCAGGTCTTTTGGTTACAGCAACAAAAAGCTGACAAAATACTATTCAATAACCCTTTGTGCAAAGGGAGAGCAGATAGCCCCTCAGCTAACTAGGAAGAGTGTGTGGAAGGTCAGCTTTCCTCTGCGGCTGCCCCTCAAGGCCTGGTGAAAGGCTCCCCTGCAGTCTGCCACCTGGCCGGGCTCAGCAACGTCCATCAGTTCTTGACATTTGGCTTCAGAGTGTGGAGTGGAATAGTGTGGGCCCCTGCGGCCCCTGCACGCTGACCAGGGTGTCATGGCTTTGACACTGTCTGCTGCGTGGCTAGGGAGGGCCTGGGGCAGCCTGGTGTTGCTATGACCTCCTCAGAAGGGACCTTAGGACCACGGGGGTAATGAGGTAGCTGCAGGCTGAGGAAGCGAGGGAGTTGCCCTGGCGCCCACGCCCCCAGGTGCTGCCGCTAGCTGCTGGTCCTGCCTGGCTCGTGCATGGACACACAGGCCGCAGGTGCCGGTGTGCTCGGGACCTTCAGACTCGGGTGGAGCCGGCCACACACCGTCCTGTGCCCTGGGTGCCTTCCTCGGCCTTTCTGAGTTCCTTTACATGGACTCGGGTCGTAGCACACCTCAGCACCGGACCGGGGCTGGGTGTTAAGGCACAGTGTCTGCTCAGAGAAATGCTCCACAGATGGCAGCTCTCTGCCGCACACCGAGCGCAACATCCCAGAGTAACGAGCTAACGTGCTGGAGGACAGAATCAGGATCCAGAGCGGTCAGGCTGGACGCAAAGCCCAAACCCAATGGCATGGTGTTTAACAAGGATAGATGTAACAGTGCCGCAATTAGATCTGAGCAGCGGCTGCACAGGGCCCGTGGGGAGACAGGCGAGTCAGCAGCACCCCGAGGAAGGCCCGCAGCCCCACGGACTCAGCCCCTTCAGGCCAGCGTGGGAGGGGCTGCCAGGAAGCAAGCGCTCTGTGGGCAGCAGAGAGCAGTGCCCTGGTGTGTTAGCAGGTGGTGCTGAGCTGGGCCCTCCCGGAGGCACAGAGTCAGGAGAGCGAGGAGCCCCACCAAAGCCAGAGGCAGCAGAGGCCCAGGAGGCCCTACATATGTGTCCAGGGGCATCTGAGGGGCAGGCGTGTAGGTGGATTGGACCGACAATGGCGAGCTCCAGCTCCTCTACACTTGAAGCTGCTCGGGGAGGACGAGTATGGGTGGCAAGTCCTGAGAGGAAGGTGAGGCGGAGTCTCGAGAAGGCAGCTGGGAGGTTAGCACCCGCCCCTCACAGGACTGCCTGAGGGACACCGAGCTGTACCTGCTGAGGCCCTGGAGCAGGCCCCACCAGCCCGTGTGCCACAGAGGCCGTCCACAGGTCTCACGGGGGCACAGGCGTCTCGTTCTCTGAGGAAAAGGTCCACAGCCTTCTCTGAGCCTGTGTGGAGACCCGACTTCCACCCAGGGACGGAGGCCACTGGGGGAGCACTGCTCTTCTGCAGGACTAGCACTGCCTGCCTTCCCCGGGGCCACAGGCTGGGCTCAGCTGATGCGGATACTCTCTGTCCTCCGGAAGGGCACCTTCAAATCTGGTGCATTCTTTTAAACAAACAGGTGTAGAAAGTCCTGTTAATGTTCTGTGACAGAGAACAGAGTACAGCAGACCAGCAAGGCCGGCCAGGACTTGGCCCCTGCTGGAGGCGGGCCACGGCGGGCCACCAAGGACTCCTGGGGATGCAGATTTGGCAAAACACAGACACCCTGAGCACCCCCAGGGAGGCTACGGGAAGCACCCATCTCCAAATTTGATCCCCCCTCCAAGACCCGTCCCACCTGTCCGTGATGGAGTGAGGTCACTACAAAGTCCTAAACTGAGATGCCATGAAATCTGTAGGCAAACACTTTTGATCGGTTCATGAAAACTCAAATCACCAGCTGCTTGCGTCTGCGCGCCCACATTAAGCTGCCAGCCACCTCTACATTTATCTACCCGCCACGTAGTGGCTGCTTTATTAAGCCAATAAACTGGAGGCAGTAAGACCTCCCATCAAATCGCTCTCTGGCTGCCCGCCTGGCTCTCCCCACCACGTGGCTCCCCCACAGCACCTGTGTGTGCCTTGCACTGGAGACCAACTGCGCCCCCCATGCGGATCCTCAGCTGGACTCTGTGGGCACCTCTCGCCCAGCTCTGGAAAACACAAGCGCCCGCCTGACAAGACCATCACTTCCTGCTGATGGACAAGCCAGAGCCCAGGACTGCTGTTGTGGGATGCAGGGACAGGTGCGCCTGTGGCCACGTGGGTAGTCATATTCTGGTCCTTGGGGTTTTTCTGAAAACCTGTCAGAGCCACAAGGAACCAAACCTGGGCATGTACCCTGCCTCCCCCTGGCCCGTGGGGGTCCTCCGTCTTCCTGATGAGCAGAGCAGAAGGAAGCAGAAGGGTCTCATGTGTTTAGGATTGAGGTTTTCTGGTGGCCTAACGTGTGCCTGGAGCACCAGGGCCAGCTGTCACACAGCATTCCGACAACCCACAGCAACAGAATGGCGTCACTGAGGTGGTGTTTTAACTTGGTTACGATAACAGCCTTTTATTAATTTATGCCAGAGACTCAAGCACTAACCTTCCATGTGCTGACGTCCAGGAGAAGGCTCCCCTGCCAGCAGGAGTCTTCTGTGGTGCTCAGAGGGCTACTGGTTCGAGGAGGGAGCACCGGGCAGGTGGGAGGCAGCCTGCAGCCTCTCCGACTGTGGAGCACCTCACCGCTGGGACCACGCCAGCCTTGGTAGCTACAACTGGCTCTTGGAGAGATCAAAGTATCTGAGGCAAAACCCCAGGCCTGGCTCCCGGGCCAGAGCGTCCTGGTCTCAGCTGCGTGTCCCTGGAGGTGCTGTGCTAGGTTCAGAGACTATTGGGGTTCTCTGGTCTGATCCCAGATCTTCCATGAGAACCCCTCATTGACTTCTAGCCACTGTGTCTGCTTTAAGAGACCTCGCATTTTTCAAGGGTCAAAGAGACCCAGGACAGGAATTTCTTAGTACCCACTGACCCGATCTAGGCACTTCCTAAACCCAGGGTCAGGGGCTCTTCCCCTCCCCAGCCCACCACTGCTGGTTCATGCCATTTGTAAATAAGCCAGCTCCCAGAATCGCAGCCAGCTCGCGCTCCAGCTCCCCATCCTCCACGCACTTCCTCCACCCTGAACCCAGGTCCAAGCCCCGACTCAGAGCAGGGAAGCACCTTCCCAAGGAGCTGGATCCTCCATGGCTGGTGCATGTGGCTTCTGCCTCCAGCCCCCCCATCACACAGGGGGATGTTACAGACCATCTCAGTGCTGGACACTGGCTTTCAAAACGGCCACCTGAGGTCACCTTGAGCTCTGGCTCAATTGTAAACCGTTATCCATTTTTCCCGGCTGGTGCTGCGTAGAAACCTAAAGCGGCTGGGAGCCGCTCTGCTCCTTCTTTCTCCATTTTTCCGTCTTCCTACCACACCGAATGCTTGGGGCCCACCTGAGACCTAACATTTGTCTGTTTTGAGAATAGATGAGTATTTATTAGAATCAAACAGCTGGGAGGTCTGTGATATTTAGACGGGTATTAGGAGGAAGGTATGAGAAGAAGATAATACTGGGTCTTTTTTTCTGTAAACCAGTCTGGGCTTAGTTACTGGGGGGATTTCTTGGGTCTCCTGTGAGAACCAGATACAGTTAATTTCCTGCAAAAGCTGCGGGCTGGGCTGCACTGATATTGCAGTGTTATTTAGAATAGAAAGGTCAGGCCTGAGATTGAATAATCATTGACAAGAAACCCAGGAGGAGAGGAAGCAGTTGGTGAGCAGAGACTGAGCTCGCCTGACTCCACCCCCTTCCCTCCCTGGGATCTGTCTGATCCTCGGTTTGCTTTTTATTCTCTCTGAAAGTGTCTCCCAAGTGCTCAGAGCTAATGGGGAGGGTGGGTGGCCACCTCAACTTTGCCGGCTGGACCTACCCTGACAACGCTTGCAGTGGGCATCTGGGCCTCTTCAAATCACAGAGATTTTGTCCTCAATAGCTGGACATGCTCATGCCCAACTGGGCATTCTGTCTCCCCACGGGGTCCCTGAAGCCCCCTTTCATAGCCTGGCCCATTTGGGAGGGCAGCAGGGGGATCAGGGACGGCACCTGCTGTGCATCTTGCTGGCCTGTTCCCTTTGAACACGGCGTATCAACAGTCCTGGCAACGCGGAGGTCCCTGTCCCATAGATAGGGAGGGGACCTCAGGAGGCTCAGGCAGGTCACTCAGCAAGGGAAAAGGCACCAAGTTCATGCTACCTCATACATAGCCCGTCTCCGTGGCAGACTTCCTTGGACGCTGTACTCCTTCCCTTTCATCCAGTCACCCGAGAGGATCTTAGGGATCCTTGATTTCAGCAAAAGTTTCTCTCCTGCTGAAAACCATCAGAAATCAGATCCCACAAAGTGGATGGCATAGGGCTGTAGCCAGCTTGTAAGGAGGAGGGCTGGGCCAGGGGATTTCTGAGGTCCCTTCTGAATCTCAGGTGCCATATCATTTATTTGTTTTAAATTTTGACTTAATAGTTAAAAGTTTGGTCTTGGTATGATGCTTCCGACTTAGAGGTCATTTTGCTTAATTTGAGTACAAACAATAAAACAGTCAAAGATTGACCCTGAGCCAGCAATGGGGAGCAGCATCTGGGTCATGGATGAGGTTATCCTGAGGGTCCGGTGGAGCTGCGTTGCTGTCAGTCCGCAGTTCTGTTTAGGATGTGGACAGAGCATCACAGCTGCTGGTGCTCATCATCTGGGGCACAACAGGACTGCCACTGGAGGACATCTTGTCTGCCGCTGTCCTGTGTCCTCGGGGGCTGTCCCAGCGTCTTATGACACTTTCTGTGCTTGCTGCTACTCCCAGGCTGGGCGATGTGGAGGTGACAGGGATGTGAGGTGGCAGGGGGAGGGAGCTGGCCTGGCCCTTTCTCCAGGTCGCCCCCAGCACACACAAGCTGCAGGCGTGAAGACCCAGTGTCAGATTCTGACTCATCCGCTTTCTGTAAACTCTGTTCTCTCACTGAGATGCAGCGTGATCCCTGCAGCCACACCGAGGACAGAACAATAGATGGAGATATTTAATTGGTTATTGTGTATTTTAAAACACATGTTTTTTTTTAAATTGCACGAGTTTTTAAGAGGTGCGGTCTGCTGGCTGGTGTAGGGACTAGACCTGGGGTTTCTGAGCATCTCCAACACTGGTCTCCCCTCTGTCCCAAAACTTTCCTGAAGCCACAGGCAGCTCAGGGGTGCTTCGGGGTTTCAATGGCTGGTGGCTGGAAAGCCACAAAAGAGATGCAGCTGTGTTCTCCTTCCCTCCCTCTTGGAGCTCCCTGGCCCACACCAGGCAAGAATGGGGTCCTCCTTCCCTGCTGTCCCCAGGTCCTGGCAGCAAGATGCCTGGGACCTTGTGTGTTCCAGAGGAAACCCTGGTGGGAGGTGGTGTGGCAGTGTGCGGGGCTCACTCTGAAGCCGACTCCAGCTCCTCTGCTCCGTATCTGTCCACCTTCCGGAAAGCTGCTCAACCTCTCTGAGCCTCAGGCTCTTCTTTGAAATGAACAGGATGATAGAACCCACTTAAGATGTCAAGGTTAAACAGGACGGCTGTGAAGCCCCTAGAGCCGTGCGTCAGCCCCACAGCACTGCCTGGGCACGTTGCCACGCTTTCCTGTCTACTGTGCACCACCTTCAAATACCTTTTCCAGTTTCAAGCACTCTGGCATGCACAGAAGGAACTGGGGACAGCTGGGGGGTTCCTTAGAAGCTGTGCCATGTGGGAGTAGTGGCCCCAGGGCCTCAACCCTGGGCCTTCCTCTGGCAGGGGAGGTTTCCAAGGACACGTGCCTTGCCGCTGCTCCAGGGCAGCGCGAGAGGATCTGCTGGTTCTCCATGCACTTGTTGAGAACCTGCCGTGAGCGGGCACTTCCTGGGCGATCCGCCCATGCTCCACACCTCAGTCTCATCACCTGCAGAATGGGAATTGCGACTCCTGCCTCCTCTCGTTCCCAGGGAGCTTGTGCAGCTCCAGAGGACGCATCAGCACACCTTTGCAACGCCAGACAGACTGGTGGCCGATGTCAAAGCCCGGGTCTGCTGGCCTCAGGAGGGTTGTGCCCTGTGTCAGATGGCAGTCCCCCAGTGCAGACCTGGAGCAGACACTGACCTCGAGCATGGTCTCCATAGCACCATCTGGTCCTCGTTGCTCTGATTTATCTGCATAGGCCTCCCCCTGCGCGGCACTCTGAGGCAGGCTCAGCACCGGCTTTGTGCCTGTGCGTGTGAAGCAGGGGTGACAGTGTGCAGGGACAAGGTGCAGAGGCTCATCTCTGCCTTCTCAGCCCAGGTTCCATCGCAAAGGCCAAGGGTGCTGCCTGCGGACAGTTGGCACAGTGGCCCTGGGCTGGGTCGGGCCGGCCAGGACGGCGGCAGGGTGCGCTTCTGCAACACCCCCTCCCCCTCCAGTGGGCTCTGGTGCCGCCATCCCGAAGTTTATAGGTATCATTACCTGTGAAAAATCTGCTCCATCTGAAGACAGTTGGGCTTGGGGATGGGTGGCAGATTGCAATTTAATGATCAGATTAAAATATGCTAAAGCAAACAAATAAATAAATAAAAAGCCCAGCAGCCTGGAGTGCCACAATTCACTCTGTGGGCAACAGAGGCTGGGGCTCCAGGGACCAGCTCGTAACTCACCCCCCAGGCAGGTTTAGGAGCCTGTTACTGTATGACCACAGGAGAAACAGCTCTCTGAGAAAGATTTACACTGAATGGCACTGGAGCTGGAGGGCTAGGGGATGGCAGCCCAGGGAGGTAGGAAACACCAGCTCCCTGGGCCTAACTCGGGCCCATGGCCCCAGGAGGCCCACGCTTCCCTGCTCTCCCCAGTCCTCCCGGCCCTCCCTGACCCTCAGCTCCCCACAGCTGGGCAGCTCCACCCAGGTGCCTGGACGTGACTGACACTCTCATTTATTCTCCGAGTGCTTCTTCCCAGCTTAGGCTGCATTGCGGGAAGAAGGCGAGGGTTTCTCCTCTCATGATTCCCACTGCTCATTGCAGCTAGTCCTCCGGAATCACACGCTGGGATGAGTGAATCAGGGTTCTCATTCTTTGAGAACCACGGTCACTGTCCCTCCGGGGTCTGGTTCCAGGACCCCAGCAGATACTCAAATCGAGGCTACTCATTTTATATAAATCCCTTATTTAAAAAATCACAACATCCACATACACCCTGCCCGCATCCTCCTGTCTCCTGAGATCACCTCTGGCTTCCTCACAATACCAACACTACCTAATGACACGTCCGTAGTTGTTACACTATTGTTTGTGGAATAATGACGAAGAGTCTATCATGTTCAGTACAGACACGAGTTTGAAAAAAAATCATTTTGATGCTTGATTGGCTGAGTTTATGAACGCAGGACCCACAGATGCGAAGGGCCACTGCCCTCTGTGTGGGTGCGCTGGGTGTGCAGGCGGGGGATAGCTGCCGGCGACGCCCGAATAATCATCCTCTACCTCTCTGGCCTTCCACCTTCCCCTGGGACCCTCCTTTGCTGTCCCAGGCCACCTCCTGTCCCGGTACGCACCAGCTCCCCTCCTGCCCCACAACCCTGGTGCGCAGGGCTCCCTCTGCTCAGGACTTGGCCTGCCATTATGTATGTGAAGAACTCGGGAGACTGAGCTTGAGAGGCAGAGCCTCAGAGACACGCTGCCCCTGCGGTCCAATCAGTTCTCCACTGTAGACTGCCCAGGACCTCAGACGTCACACCAGAGTTGCAGACTGACCCACTGTGACCTGTGGGCTGCTGATGGACCCCCACAGACAGCAGCGCCCTAGGAGCAGGGCCAGGTCTTTGTCTTTCACTCGCTGTCCCAGCACAGGGCAGGGGACTCATGTGACGAGGGAGGAGGACGCTCCCTGGGCCCTTCCTGAAGCCCTGCCCTCCCCATGATGTTAGCACCACCTCCCGCCCTCTGTCCTCTCCTGCAGGGTCTGTGGTCACTACAGCACCCGATCGCCACAGTGCTGGACTAGGAGCCGGTCAGGGCGGCTCCCGGCCAGGCCCCGCCGGCTCTGCTGAAGGGAGGGAAGGCGGGGAGGTCCTAGGTAATCGTTCACCTCCCCCTCGGGAGGCTTTGTTCATTTCCACTCAGCAAATGATGCTCTGTACCAATAACAAATGTCAGATGCTCTGCCTGGGGAGACAGAGCCCGGGCAGAGGAGGAGGAATTCGGTGGAAAGGACAGGACTTCTGCTTGAGGACTGAGGAGTGGAGGAACAAATGTCATCCGGAGACTCCAGGGAGAGCCTCGCCCCAGCTGCAGCTGCAGAGCAAGCACAGCTCACAGCTCCCTGCCTCCCAGCGCCTGCTGCCTGGTGTCTTCCATGGGCCTTGCTCTGCCCTGGACGGACCCCAGCCTCTCTGTGGACCTGTCCCAGCTGGGCCCAGAGTGGGGAGCAGCCACGAAGCCTTGCACTGGGACAATTGAAGCAGCACGGCTCGGCCCTTGGGCTGAGGCTTCTGTGAATCTGTGTCCACCTGTTCACGTGGCAGCTGGGAGTGGACCTGGGGTGAGCGTGGGAGGACTCGTCCTCCTGCACCAGGCCTCACTCACCTCCTTATCCTACAGAGTGGGATGTTTGTGACCTGCACCGAGATCGGGTTTCTCAGTTTGAAGGGAGGCAGAGGGTGAAAGGCACCGCAGCATAGTGGCCAGTGCTGGAGAAGGGCAGGCAGAGCGCCTGGGGGAACACCATGGGGCCTGGGCGGTGCACTGCATGGCTCCGTGGCCATACTGCTCAAGTGTCGCCACAGGGAAAGCCTCTCTGGACAGGAAGAGCAAAGACAAGTGGCCGTGGCTTACCCTCAGGTTCCCCAGGGTCCTGCCACCACCGTCTTGGGCCAGTACTGTAGCTGCCTCCTTGCTCCCAACTGGCCTGTGGCCAATGCACAGCACGGCTGCTGGAGTCCTGCTCTTACAGCGTAAGGGCCAACGCTGCAGGCCTCTGGGCCCACGCCTCCCCACAGCCAGGCCTGCTCAGGCCTGCCCTCCCCTCTGACTGTCCAGGCCACCTTCTCTGCCTGGATTACCCCAGATCCTGGGCCTTCCTCCCTCCCCCTGCAGCAGCTTGCTCAGAATCGCCGTGTCTGTGGGTCCTCTGGACGCCCAGTCTTGGTTGCCCGGCACCCTCCTCCTGGCTGGCCTCGTCCCTGCGGGCTTCTCTCCTCTCGTGCTCACTGTGTGCTGCCCAGGCTCTGGAGTCTGAGCTCCCGGCAATGGGAGGTCCTCAAGGCGCCCCGACCCTGAGTCCAGGCCTGGCAGAGGGAACTGGAGAACTGGGAACTGGAGAGTGAAGAGATGGACACAGGCTGGGGGTACCACGCATCTGAGGGGGTCACGGGGAGGCCATTAGGCCGTGTACGACCCGGACCGAGCCTACAGTGGCCAGAATCCCTTAAATAAATGGGAGGCACAGTGCTTAGAAGGGAGTGGCAGAGCAGCTCTTCAGCAGGACCAGGCCACGCTACGGGGGTTGGTCCTGGTCCCTGTCTAGCACTGTCCCCAAGACCTTGGTGCTCTCCAGTGATCTGGTGCCTGCCCCGCTGTCCCCGAGACCCTTGTTCTCCAGTGACCTGGTGCCTCCCCAGCTGTCCCTGAGACCTTTGTTCTCCAGTGACCTGGTGCCTGCCCAGCACTGTCCCCGAGACCCTGGCTCTCTAGGTCCTCTTCTGACATCTCATACTAAGCTGAGCAGATCTGCCCCAGGAGAGAGCATGACAGGTCATGCTGTCCTGCCTGAGTGGCTTCCATCGCCCTTGCTTTCCTCCCTTGTGTCAGCATTTCTCCCTCCGCTCCCCTCCGCCCTCCTCTCCAGTCCCCTCATCTTTTGCCCTTTCTGTCCCCCCTCTTTGTGCCCCGCCCTCCTCCTCTCCCTCCCCGTCTTCCCTCCTTCCTGTCTGTTGCGTGAGCTCCTGGGACAGCAGAGGGGGCCCCTTGTCTGAGGTGAGTGCCGTGCTGGATGTAAGGAGACCCTGTGGAGAGGAGTTCCAGGTGGCAGCCGGCAGAGGGCAGAGGGTGGGGGATGGACTTGAAGAAGAGAGGGTTCCAGCCTGAGGAGCCTGAGGGCCCCTGCTTGGAGGGCAGCAGGAGAGCTAGGGTGTGGAGTGGTGAGCGTTCCTGGTGGTGTCCAGCGGGCATCAGAAGCAAAACCTCAGGAGCTCGAGTTCAGGGAGCTCAGGGGACCAGCCTGGCGGAGCCCCCAGGCTTTTGATGTGTGTAAGAAAAAGGAAGAAAATCGATGAAAGCCCCTTGGAATTCCAAACACTCCCTTCTCTAACCCTGACATGGTCCCTTCACCTTGGCAGGTAAAGTCGACCAAGTCTGTGTCCCTGGTTTCTGAGAGAGCATGGCCACTGGGCCCCCAGGATCTCCTGCACTCATCTGCCCACGAGACTCGACAGGTTGGGCTGCTGGAACTGGAGCCCCGTGTGGCAGGGAAGGTGCGACGGCTCCACCAGACCAGAAGGGTTTCTGGTCAGTGCAGCCTTGACCTCGGGGCAGGGTGCCGGCCAGCATTTGTCCCCCTCCTTGAGGTGAGATGGACTGCTCGTGGCTTTCCTGGGCTTCCTGTTGTCCTGTCCTTTGAGGAGATGGGTAACTTCTGGTCACCCAGCAGCAAAAACCTTTTCATTTCAACCCACATCTGTTCCCATAAGCCCAGCCAAATCCTATTTCCCTCTGGTCTATGGCTTTATTAATGGACACCACAATTTTAAATGCTTGTCAAACTTGTAAATGATGAGCAGAGGGCTTCGTCCCCAAGGAACCAGCGATATCAGCTGGTTCTTGTCTGATCTTTAATTTTCTGTGCGAGTCTTCTGTCTTGCTGGGGTGCAGAGGTGTGCCTGACACCCAGGGTGTGTCCAGCACATGCCTGCTCGTTGCAGCAGTCGGGGTTGGTCTGCAGATGGCTGCCTGTCTGGCGACCGTCTCTGATGCTCCACACAGCCCCTGAGAGAGCAGCCCCAGAGCCTCCAGGTTCTGCAGCTCCCTGGTCACTTCTTCGTGCTGGCTTTAGACAGTCTGCACTCAGAGTGGACAAACCGCTGCCTCCACTCCCTGGGCTCCCCTCCTCCTTTCTTTTGTGGAAATGCAGGATCCACGGGGGAGACACAAGCAGGCCTCGCGAGCCTGCTGTGGAAGGCCGGTGGGCTCCCGTGGGACTTGAGGGGTTTGGGAACTTAGCTCTGTGCTCAGCCACGTTTTTGTCTATCTGCAGATATGTGGGCGCCTGTGTGTGTTTTGACCCTGGGCTCTAGTGGTGGCGGAAGGACGTTTCCTGATGCCAAGGAGCAGGGCCCTGTCGTTGGGGGCTTGTCTGCTCTTGGGTTAAGGGGAAATGCTTCAATGGCTATTATGGTTTAGATGTGGAGTCCCCCAAAAGCTCACGTGTGAGACAACACGTGAAGGTTTGGAGAAGATTGGGGCATAGCCTTCACCTGATCAGTGGGTTAATCACTGATGAGATTGGTGACTGGAGGCAGGTGGGTGTGGCTGGAGGGAGCGGTTCTTTGGGGGCCTGGCTGTGGGGTATATATTTTGTATCTGGAGAGTGGACCCTGTCTGTCTGCCACACACTCCTCCATGATGTCCTGCTTCACCTCGAGCCCCGAGGATTGGAGCCTGCCGTCTGTGGACTGAGGCCTCTGAAACTGTGAACCCCCAAATAAACTTTTCCTCCCCTAAAATCGTTGTGGTTGGAGCTTTTAGTCACAGCAGTGAAAAAGCTGACTAACTCAACGGTGGTCTTCACGAGCCTAAGGCTACAAAAGACTCCCCCGTCCTTGGAGCAGGGTCACTCAGGTTTTCAAGAAGAAATGGGATCCATGATTCTTTAAACTCCATGATCTTCTGACGGAAGCAGAGGTGGTGGGAAAGTGAAGGAGAGATCAGGGAGGACGCCCAGGGAGCAGGGAGAGGGCCGCCATTCCCGCAGCCAGGGGACCAGGCGGCAGCTGGCTGGACAATGAAAAGCAGAGAAAGAAGGGAAGGCCGGAAGGAGAGGAGGAGGGGGAGAAGAGAGAGGAAAGCCCGCCCAGCACTAGCAGCTTCCCACAGCACAACCAGGAGGGAGGAGACAGCAGCTGCTGCCGGTCCAGGGGCCTCGGGGAGCCCAGGAGACGTGGGTGTGATGCTGAGGACGGACACACTGTCAGCAGTGACCTCATGCCAGGGTCATCCACTCAGTCCGAAGCCCTCAGACGGATAACAGCCTTCACCTCACTTCATTGATGAGAGAGTGGAGACAGGTGGAGCGATTGACCACTGTCACGTGGCTGGGAACCTGTGGTGATAAAACGGGCCATGCGCGGGCCCGCCGTCCTCTCCCTGGAGTGCCTGGGACCTGCAGTGGTGTTGATTTCGTGTCTCTTTAGATTTTGGAATATATGAGTATTTAGGGGCGGGCTGGGATGCAAGTCTAAGTTCTGTCTGTCATCTGTCAATCTCTCTGTCTCGGATTCGTAGCCTGAAGGTGCTTGTGGGGGCTGTGCCCATGGCGTGAGTCAGGGGTGGAATTCTCCACAGGTGGCATAAGGTTTGTGCTCAGAGTCTCAGACTGGGGCATTTAGTGTTTCAGGTTAGAGAAGCCTGGCCTTTATTTGATCTCTGCCTTTGGTTCCTGACACAGAGCAACTAAATCCCTAGGAATTTCCTGAGCGATAAGAACGATGCGACAGAGCCTTGTTCTAGGGCGACTGTTGGCAGGCCACCAGATAGCTTCAGGACAGAGCTGGTGGCCGGAAAGACCAAAGCTTGATTAGAAGCTTGGTGCCCTTAGCCTGTTCCCTCCACCTCTGTAGTGAGGAGTTGGAGCTGGAGTCAGTCACCTGGACCCTGAGTGACTTAGCCAATGGTGTCCATGCTGGAACCACACAAAGCCCCTGCCCCACGCGCCTGGGAGCTTCTGTGTTTGTGAACACATCCACTACAGGGAAGGAGGTGCACCCAGCTCCCCAGGGACAGTGCCTGCTCTCAGGGTCTACCAGACTCCCCCAAAATGCCTCTTCAGCTGGCTGATCATTTGTGTCTTCATAATGAAGGAGTGAAGGGAAGTGAATGGAGTCTTGGGAGCTATTCTAGCGCATTATTGAAGAGGGGATGGTGGCTACCCCCAGTCTACAGCTAGTTGTCAGAACTGGGTGACCCACTGCCCACAACTGGTCCTGATGAAAGGGCTGTCCTGGGGCTGAGCCCGCAGACCTACTCCAGGTGATGGGCGTCAGAACTGAATTGGATCGAGGGACACCCAGTGGGCGATGGAGAACTGGACAATCCGTTGGTTGGAAAAGCTCTCATTTGGTGTCAGAAGGGACGTCAGGAAGAGCCTGACACGGGTAGAGCTGGGAGTCAAGTCACGGTCGTCTGGCCCTTGCGAGCTTGATGAGCACACTGCAGGGCAGCTGGGAGAAGACGCTCAGGAGCCCCGGCAGCGCGTGGGAAGCCAGTGGAGAAGGCGCTGGTGAGGTGCTGCATGCCTTCCGCCTGTGCCCGGCGACCCGGAGGCTGCAGACACACAGGGAAAGTCAGGAGGGTCAGGATGAGCGCTGGGGAGCAGTGGCGGGTTCTGACAGCAGTGTGTCCTGCTGGACGCGGGCTTCCAGGGAGGGTCCTGGGAGGGTCCTGGGCGTCAGTGGCCCAGCCTGAGTGTGGCAGTCCTGGGGTCCAGACACCTCCTGTGGGGCACTGCCCAGTTCAGGGCATCGAAGCCGAACACGGTTTATCTGAAACAGTGGGAGCTTTGCATAGAGCCAAAGTTCATGAAAAAACATATTCAATTTAGAATTTAGAAAAGATGTGTTAGAAAAGAAGATGTCTAGGCCCTACAGCAAAGCAAGTGAGCTCTACACAAGACAGAGAAGGGACATAACAGGAAAGGAGAAAGCTGGACTTTTACATTTTGCCTGCTTATGAGGAGCTGGGGAATGATAGGAGAGAAAGAGCAGGCAACACCCACCAGGAAGGTGGAAGGGGGTCTGTGGAGCAGCAGCCGCAGACCCTCCAGGCCCAGGGGAAGCTGCTGGGGAGGGGCTCGTGGGGAGGAAGCCCAGTGCTCCGCAGGGTAGAAGCTGCTGTGTTCAGGACTCCAGCTAAGACAAAAGGAATGCTCAGAGGGTCTGTGGGCTGGTGGCCCCCAAGAGGAAGGAGCAGAAGTCACAGCGGTGCAGAGACAAGCACATCTGAGACCAGGAGGCAGGACTGGGGGCAAAATGGAAACAAGATGAATTTTAAATATGTGCCTGATGCCAGGAGAAGGGGCCTGGAGCGAGCCTGCAGATGAGTGGGGCCCATTTGAATTTTTCACCAAGACAGGAATATTCCAAAGGTCATTCCTGAGTGAGGAGCAGAGTGCTGAGCTGGGCTGGACTCCCTGGGACCCGGGAGCAGGGCCGCCCTCCTGCTGCTGACTCTCCCTCAGCGTGGCAGCCTCTGCAGTCAGTGGACACCCTCAAGTTGACGCCAGGACTTGGCTGGGGCTTTTCACGTGCGCTCTCTTTCCTGCCTCCTCAGGGAGTACCAGGTCTCTGCTGTGGCTGCTCATTAGCAGTCCCCTGTCCGGCCCTTGCTCGTGTTCTCTAAAGGACGTGGTGCGGCTCGTGCGGGGCCACTGTTCACACGCCTTCTGAGTGACTGTGTAGAAAAGGCAGAAGGCTAGAGGGGCTCGAGGCTGCAGTAACTGAATTTACGAGGGGACAGAACAGTGACCTCATTCCAGCAGGTAAGGGCTCCGTGGCTCACAGGAAGACCCAAACTACTGCTGGCCATGGAGACGGGAAGGAGCCCAGGAGGAAGTCAGGGTGGGCGGAGCTGCAGACAAGCATCAATTCGAACCTTGATTCGGGAGAGGATTTTATTTGGAACTCTTCTCTCTGGGTGCTCATTAATGGGAGATTCATATCCAAATGTACTGTAGTAGTTGGGGCTTTTAGGTTGTCAAGAAGTGCAGGCCAATAACCCTGCTGAGATCTGAGCACGGTGGGCAGTGAGGAGAGGGGGCATTTTGGCCTAGGCACAGTGCAAACCAAGCACTAATGGGTGGACACTTCTGATCTATCCAGAGCCACCAGGAGCCAGAGCCGAGTGAGCTCTGAGCTATCCCAGGAAGACAGACGAGACACACGAGGACACTCCTCCAAAGCCTGTGGCCCTGGGCCACGCTCTCTGGTCCCTCTTCCCCAGCCCTCACTGCTCAGGTGCCTTGGAGCTCTGTCCAGGGCTGGAAGCTGCAGGCTGCGCTCACTGAGCTTTCACCCTGCCT
Source organism: Geosciurus inauris (assembly GCA_004024805.1). NCBI lineage: Eukaryota > Metazoa > Chordata > Mammalia > Rodentia > Sciuridae > Geosciurus > Geosciurus inauris. The sequence continues at coordinate 179,351 of PVHX01000534.1, read as the reverse complement.
GTGCACAGGCTGGCTTTACACAAGGGCCAGAGGGTCCTCTCAGCACAGCCCGTCTTTCTTTGGTCCCTGGTTCGTGTTTCTGGGGCTCGTCAGGAGATGGAGCTCTTCTGCCACCTCCCATAAAGTGACATGGACCCAGGGGGCCCTCCTGTGGGTCCCAAACAGTCAGAAAGGGAGCACGTTGCTGCGGTCCTCTTCCCAAGTAAGGAGCGGCACAGCCCCACGGTCACGTGGGCCTCCGGGGTTGGTGTGGCTCCCCAGGCCTGCGGTGTAGACCTGCGGTGGTCTGGCTGTGGGTTGGCCCACGTGATGGTGCCATGAGGGAAGGCCTCAGATGCCCTGAGTCACGAGGGAGGAGGCCTCGTGCAGGAGACAAGTGCCCCACGAGGGCACAGGGCCTGTCTGTGAGCCACAGGCCCTCAGAGCCCCTGCCTCCGGCTCGGAACGGTGGGCAGTGAGTTGTTGCTGATGGACGATGTGGTGTCAGCTCCCTGTCAGCAGCCCTCCTGAGCTACGGCACCTGTGCCAAGCTGACCGCTGGCCACCAGCCTCCATCCTTTGGTGAACAGGGGTGTGACCTGAGGTGAGGGTAGGACCCCGATGGAGCCTGCCCTCCAACCACTGCTGGTGCAGGCCCTGAGTGCTGAACCATTTGTAGGGTGCTGGGGAGGGGCTGCCTCCCCTCTTCCCGGCAGGGGTGGGCTGCCTGGGACATTTCTGGCCTGTCTACCCTTTCTCAATGTTCCCCGCTGAGCAGCGATGAAGCCATGTCTGGAGGTCAGCGATGTCCGGTCACTGAAGGGCCTGGGGTCTTGCTTCTCTCCTGGGCCCTTCAGGGACTGCTTCCCAGGCCCCGCCCCACCCTTGCCCTCTACACGTAGGAGCGAGAGTGGAAGAGGCTCTTGTCTAGGCTGTCAGGAAGAGGGTGGGCCCCTTCACACCCCGTCCCCCTCCCGGCCAGACCAGGAGGACCTCCTGCTCCTGGGTGAGCCAGAGCGCAGGCCACTGGTCCGGAACCACCTGGCCAACGCCCGTCATGGGCTATTGCAGGGGTGTGACGCAGACTGGTCAGGCTGAGGCAGCACACGCGGTGGTCCCTTGACCTCAGCAGCTCAGCGGCACTCTGAGCAGGGCACTGTGGGTCTCAGGCCGGCACTCTCCTGCAGCTGGAAGGGGCTGGAAGGGGAGTGGTCTGAGCTGCCTTGCTCCATGAAGGGTCCTATGTTAGGTCTGAAGAGGATGCGCGGCCCGGTTGAGCCCCTGTGGTGCTCGCCAGGTCCTTAGCAGAGAGCTTTACGCCTTTGAGGCAGCTGGAAACTCAGCTTGTCCATTAACGACAATGGTGATTTGGTCCCACTGGGCTGCGTCTCTTTGATCTAGTTTCTACTGATCGAGATCATGCTAGGAATGAGGGCATACGTTCTTGGTACCTCAACCTTGAGGACATACTGGCTTCACCAGGGCGCTCCCTCTCCTAGGAGTACAGCAGGAAAATGAGAAGCGACACTCATTCAGGAGAAACGCTTTTAGAGAACAACCTGTGGACAGCTGGACGAGGCCTGTCACATGTGGTGGATGGAACCTGATGTTGGAGGCCAGATGCAGCCTTAGACACAGAGGGCCGGAGCTCTGGAGATGCCACTGGGTGACAGACCATTGCCTCCAAGGTCGGGCCCAGGGGGCAGAGAATTGGGAGGATGGCAGACAACAGGAAGCAGGTGTGTGGACCCCTGCAGCCACCGCTGGGACACCTGTGGGAACTACAAATGAGTGCTATTTGTAGTCTAGGTTCCTTCCATGAAAACTTCTCTTGGGAGTCAATTTTCTTATGACCTGATCATTGCAGGCCAAGAAAAGGAAAGGAGGGCCAGTGGACAGACAGCGGTGGCAGAGGGACTAGAGCGCATCGTCTCTGAACAAGCAGGTGGCAGGGTTTGCCCTAGGTGACCCTCGCACCCACCTACCCTCCTCTGGTGAGGTGAGTGGCCCGTGGAAGTCTCGCCCCCTGCCGTGGCACGGAGCCCCTCACTGTTGACGGGGCAGCAGGCTACAGCACTGTCCACACTACCACAGGCCTGCTTTGGGGAGGAGAGTTGCCAGCATACAATCTGCACAAAATACAAACAGATGCTTTTTTTTTTTTTGCAACAAAAGAAACTATTTATTTGGAATATGCATTACCAGTACAAATTAGGAGACTGTAAAACCTACACCGTGTTAGTATCATTAGAGAACACAAAAGTTCAGTTGGAGTCAAAAGGGACAGAAGCCTGTGCTCTCAGAGCAGAGAAGCTTGAACTTTCAAAACCAAAACAGAGCAGAGCTTTGCAGGCCTATCCTCTGAAAAGTAAGAACAGGGAGGGCAGGGGGGTAGCATAAAACCAGCAACGAAGGAAAGCACTTCAAAACAGAAATGCCAAAGGGAAGAACCGAGTTGATAAGAGAGAAAAGGGGAAACATCGAACGTTTTATTTATTTTGACAAAAGAAAAAACATTTACAAAAAATAAAAGTTTCCAGAAAGCTTTGAGCTAGGGGTGGAGACCATGAAGGTGATGTGAAAAGTTAGCCGCTGTTCAGCAAGGACCAAGGCGCAGCAGCGTGTCCGCAGAGTGCTCCCGAGCCGTGCTCCACAGCCCAGCATGTCCCCTCATTTGTCTGAAGTTTTGGCTCATTTCCGAACAACTAATTTGCTGAGTGAGGACTGTTTAAAATTAAGTTCCTTCTGGATAATAGTGCTTTCCTTGTTCCACAGCAGGCTGCACGATTTTGGTTAAGCAGCCATCCAGGTCAGAGGTCAACAAGATGAGCACTGTCAGGGACTCAGACTTAGCCTTGAACTACAGCACGAGTCTGGCTCAGTATCTCACCAACTCTCGGTCCAAAGTCAGGACTCGAGACCAGCAGCCAGCCTGGCTTGCTCACTGTGGCCTGCGGTGCCCATGCCACCAGCACCTCCGTGGGCCATCTGGAAGAGAAGTCCTCTCCAGCGGGAAGAGCCTCACTGGGCATCATTCATCATGGAAGCAGCAAGCACTCAGTCGAGGCACTCAGGACCAACCACGGCAAAAACCGCCTCCTACGGCATAAAAAGATTCCTGGACTGATACTGCACATTTGCAAACAGCCAAAAGGAGCAGCAGGTCCCTGGGCTTTTCTCAGGGCTCTGGAAGTGCAGGCGAGCACAGAGACACTGACTTGGGCTCTGCCTTCCTCCTGAGCTCAGCGGCACTCGGAAGCACGGGAGAACAAGGGGCCACTCCTGGACCGCCATCTTTTCACATCACCTTGTGTACATATTTAAGGAACAAAAACAGCAAGATCATAATCTTGACCATTAAAAAAGCCCCCACCCCCACATAAACAAACCCAAAAATAGCACAAAAAAAAACTTTTTTTTTTTTTTTTTTTTTTTGGCATTTTTTAGAGCAGGAATAAAGAAAAGAAAGGAATTTATTTCTGGGTCTCAAAGTTAATAAACAATGACGTGTTAGGTTGTACCTATTAAGTTCACTATGCCAACCTTTTATTTTTTAGTTTACAAAATGAGTTACGGTCACTTTTAAACATCGTGGGACAAGAGATGGACGTGCACGACGACGCTTCCTAGCGTCCTTGAACTCACTCACAAACGCAAGGAAATGAACCAAGTGGGGGTGATGGACGCAGGTAGTTCAGTGTTAAAAACAAATGCAGGAACGACGCGCGGCGTCACAGAAAGGAGAGGACGTCCCCACCCTGTTTCGCGTGCTATGAGGGTCATTTGTAAAATTTTTATTATAAACACTATTAAATTCAGACCGCTTTTTTGGTTTTTCTCTTTATCTGAATATACAAGAACATTCGTTATCAAATGTTCATCATCAATACTACAAAGAATGAGACACAGTCGCAAGAAACAATGGGAAATGTCAGTAAAGCTGAAAGAATCGTTGAGTTTTTTTTTTGTTTTTTTTTTAAAGTTTTTTTTTTTTAAATTTGAGTTTCTGTAGTTTCATCTTTTTTGGTATCGAAGTCAGGTTTTTCTGGGCAGAAAAATAAAGAGCAGAAGGAAAGCGGGGGGAAGACAGGCAAAGGGAAAGGCCACCAGCTGTGGGGACTGCCACCGCAACACGGAAACCAGTGGAGAGCAGGGGTGGCCTGGGGACCGCGGAGGAGCCGGGCCAGGCCAGGTGGGCAGGCCACTTCTAGGGCCCCCGGGCGCCTGCCGTCTGGAAGTGGCGTGCCCCCACCTTCACCAGGAGCAGCGGACTCCTGGGGACGTGTGGCATTGGTAGGACTGGACTGGCATGCCCTTCCAGGGAGCTGGGACCCAGGCCCACCCTCTGTGCCCGGTGGACCCCTCCATGCTTGGTGGGGTGATGTCCTGGCCACCGTGCTGAAGTGACGGTGGACTTGAAGGAGATCTCAGGAGGGTGTGGGACAGGAGGAGGCCTGGGGAAGTTCTGGGCGGGAAGGTGCTGTGTGGGAGTCACCTGGTGACCACTGCCAGCAGGGGAGCTGCTGGCTGACTGCACTTCTTGTGGACTCACGGTGGCTGCAGCTGGTCTGCACTGGGAGCCCTTCCTGTTTCCAGGGACCCTCCTTTGTGCTGCGCCCCAAGTCAGTAATGCTCCTGTGCCAGTAGCTTCAGTACCCCCCGTCCCTACCCCTGAGACACAGCGGCCACCTGCCCTTAGCATTGAGTTCCTCAGAACTCAATGGCCCTGTCCACCTCCCTGCCCTGACCCTGGCATGGGTAGCAGAGGCTGTCTCCTGCCCACAGGCCTCCAAATGACTGTGTCCGGCCAGCATCTGTTCTGCACTTCAAGGCCACAGGCTCTCAAGCCTCCTGGGCTGTGCCCCTGGGCTGTGTCCCTGCAGAGCACACAGTGGGCTTGCTACTCAGTGGTTAGTGCCAGGCACAGTTTCCCAGCGTGGTGGCTGGCTGTCCTCACCCGGGAGCCGCGGCAAGCACTTGCAAGGCCACACATTGGATTCAAGGACAAGCTAACGGATCAGAACCTCGTCTTCTAATTTGGAAGCTTTTCTCTCCTATAGGAAGCCAAACAGACCAAAATCCAAACCAAAACCCAAGAGCACAACAGACAAGCCCCAAACCCCTAAGACCAATTCCTCTGTCACCACAGTCGTGACACGGGGGGCTGAGCGAACCAGAAGTTAGAAGAAGAAAGCCATTTGTCCCAACATGGTGTGAACTAGCTCATCTTGGGGATGCTGCTTCCCTGACCTCAGACAGGACATGGACAGTCAATCTCAGCCTCTACAGGCCTCCGGGGACGTAGCACAGCAAACCCTCGTCATAGGAGAAGACAACGTCTGACCTCCTCCCACCCAATCTCCTGCCTGAGGTCAGCTGGGAAGGACACAAGCCCGGGGGGCAAAATAGAGCTTTTGGCATCTATTTTCTGTCAGACATTCTTAGGAAGGAGAAACCACGGAGATGATTTTCATGAAAATGCTACCGTCCTGTCTCCTGGCTCTTGTCTCTTCATGTCAGGCCGGCAGTGGGCTCACCTGCAGCATGCTCCCACACCACCCTCTCCTCCAGAGCAGGAGCTCAGGATCAAGAACAGGTGCGGTCCAGCCAGGACAGCTCACACACGGCACCAAAGGCGAGGACGAAATACAACGGCCACCTCCACCCGAGGCTTCCTCAGTGGGCGATGGCTCCCGAGAGCCCGCAGTGGGGGAGAGGCTTCCACTGGACACTGACCTTCACCAGTGAAGTCCTGCCGTGCTACTGGGGCACATGCTGGCGGGCCTGCTGGTCCCAGAGCCCAGGCACTCATTGCTGGCCTGTCAGTGACCTGCGGAGCTGCCAGTGCCCTCCCGGCTCGTGGGCAGAGTGTGGTGGCTATGAGCACAGGCATTTGCACAGACGGGCTTGGGAAAGCACAGGTGAGGCTGCACCTGTTGGTGTGTGCTGTGTGCCCACTGTGAAGGGACGGTCCAAGTGCTGCAGGACAGCGCCTCCTCCCGCTGGCTGGCGCTTCTGTTGCTGTGCCCAGACCAGGCCCTGTCTGAGTGGGTTCTAAAGGTGGCTTGCCAAGGGTTGAATGGTCTCAAAGACTGTTTCTCTGAAAACAAGTGTTGCGGGAGGGCAGGGAAGCCTGAGGGAACCCTGCCGGGCTTCTCCCACCCTCCCTGCATCCGACTTCCCACCTGGGAATCCACCCGGAGGCACTGAACTCCAGGAGGCCAGCCACGCAGTCCCCAGCGAACCCCAGGAACAGGGAGAGCAGGAAGGCGAATCAGTCAGGATTGTCCCCGGGGAGGAGCAAGAGGAGGCAGGAGGAAGCAGCAGGGCAGGTGGCTTTTCCTGCTGAGAGGTAGTGAGAGCGACAGGAGGAACAGGAGGGCTGGCGGCCAGCACCGGGAGGGAGTCGGAGGGCGTTCGGCTCCCCAAACCACAGCGTGAAGACAGACAAACGCTTTTATTATTTTCTTTGTAATTTGCTTCTTTTCAAATTCCTCTAATTATTGAAAATATCCGTTAGTGATGTACTAGAGGGCAGGGACCCTGGGAGCCTAGGACAGAAGGAAGGGGGCAGGAAGATGGCGGGAGCCAGGCCGCAACTGGAGGCAGGGAGAGGCGCGTCTACCCAGAAAGGAAGGAAGAGTATAAAGAAGTGTCCAGATTGGCTGAGAGAGCATCCCAAAGGAGACAGGAGAGGAGACTCTTATTGTGTTTGCTGATTGCTTCGACCCCCCCGTCTGACCGCGCCAGCGTTGGGAGAGAAACCCTCCCTCCTGCCCCTGCCCCAGGGGGCCGGGGTCAGCCGGTGCGGAGGCGGGAGATCAGTTGGAGGTATCGGAGTGCACGCTGCCAGGTCCTTCTGTGGGGGAGGTCACTGAAGAAGGGGTGGTAGCATCCTGCCAACCTCCATTAGCCTGGAAGGAGAAAGGGAGAGAGGTCAGTCCTCTGTGAGCCAGGCTGCCGCTCAGACCGAGACAATGCGGAGGAGCCCAGCGAGGGCCTGGCCCATGGGGACATGGTGCCGGGCAGCTGCTGCTGGGGGCTGTCATACGCCCCCACCCAGAGGCGAGTTCAGATCCTCCCGGGGCCCTGAGACTCAATGCCTCTGCCTCCTTCTTCTGTGATATGTGCGACTTTCTCCAACACTGCGACTGGGTCTCAGCCACCAGAGGAACGCCAGGGTCCTGCAAGTCAGGAGGCCTGGGGTGGTGGGTTCTGGCCTGCCACAGTGAGCTGATGGCAGTGAGGAAGCACCGTACTTCTCGGGCCCTGGTCTTCCCTTTGGAAAAAAAATAGGAAGGTTGGCCCCAAGACTCCTGAGGTCTTCCACCTCGGGCTTCCCCTGTGCTCATGGGGTTCCAGGCCCTGTGCTATGTGAGGTTCTGCACTGGAAGCTCTGGGGCGACGCGTGGGGCATAGTTCATGTTCTCAAGGAGGGGACCTCACCCAGGCTGAACCTGGGAGTGGTGAGCCCCGCGGCTGCCAAGCTCCCACACAAGCAGACCACAGCTCGCTGGAGCCTGGGGAAGTGCTGCACCCCAAGGCTGAGGTGAGCCTTGGGGAGGAGGCGGCGGCAATCCAGGCCCCAGGACAGGCAAGGGGGTGGTGGAGGTGCAGGGCTGGGCTCTGCAAATGTGCAGGAGAGCTGTGACCCAGGAAGCCAGGGGCGACCTGGGCGGCCGGTCCTCTGAGGCTAGATCCAGAAGTAGCCAGGCAACGGATTCACATAGTGACCCACCCTTTCAAAATGCATCCCAGAACTGAAATAGTTGAAGAATGGTTATGGTGGTTAATTCCTGAGGCACAATTCACAATGTTCCCGTGTTACAGCCCTGAAGTAATCGCATGCAAGGGCCTCCCCAGTCACTGCTCTCTGGAGTTAATGTACCTCGCCTCTGGAAATACTAATGTCAGCTAGAACAGGTGTTAGTATTCCTGGTAAAATACTTTCTTTTGCTGTTTTTTTTTTCACTTGATTCTTTGAAAAACTTGGAACAGAGGGCAAGTGTTGCCATTTCTGTTTGGGAGGCCCATGGCCTCTACTCTTGCTCGACACACAGCACACAGCAGAGTGCCCAGCCCTGGGCCGCACAGGAGAAGAGCAGGCTTCTCGCCCCAGGGCAGAGGCTGCTGAACCTGCCCCTTCCTCTGTGCTTCCCATCCACCTGGCTGTAGTTCCATTGGCTCACACGAATGTGCTCCAATTTCCCAGGAAAGCCAGGCTGGCTACGGGAAGCAGCTCCCTGTGGTCACTCTGGCAGGAGGGGAGTTTTGTCCACACCTCACTCAAGAGCAGCCCTGAGTACCAAAGGGCCGTCGCTCATCTTGGACAGGCCAGGAGCATAGCTCGTCAGCGGTGGGTCCACGAGCAACGTGGGGCTCCCACCTCCCTTTCCCCAACGCAGCCCGCCAGCTCTCACCCTCCTCTGCTGGAGGACCCCTCACCACCATCTGCGATGGGAGACGGGGCAGAGCACAGTGGAGAACGGCAGAAGGCCTTCCCATCGGCTGGGTGCCCGGACTCTGACGGCTGGGACCCAGGACAGAAGGAATTCAGCTTCCTGCTGCAGGTTTGCACAGACGGTCGGTATCATGGCCTAGGTCCCAGCCATGGACAGCCATGTCCTGCATGTTAGCTCAACTGGGAACTGCCACACTTTTCCCAAAGAAAATCTTTAGTGTCATTCATCTTTTTTCTTGGAAAGTAAAATACCTATATCTTATAATATTTGGAAAATAGAAAAACAAAAACAAAATCTTCAACACCCGTAATTCTACAACTCAGAGCTAATTACTGTTAGCATGTTGATATCTGTCTGTCTTACTCTTTTTATGTGTGGATGTTTACCAGATTCTTAGTGCTAGGCAGGCGTGTGTGATGTGGGGGCGTGAGGGGGCATTGGCTGAGCACTGTGGGGTTTAAGGAAACCTGACAAAGTTTCTTGAGGTGGCATCATGAAGCAAACGGCTGGTAAAGAGGAAAGTCCAGTATTGGAGCCTCACTTGGTGAGTCAACAGCTAGGGAAGCCCACCTGGTACCTGGCACAAAGGAGTTTTATTGCACTCATCACAAAACACCAGTTACTGTGATGGAGCTGTCCTGTAATCCGAGAACAGTGGGGTGTTCCGAAGGCCACAGGGACTGAGGGCCAGCCCGGAGGGGTAGCACCAGCAAGGTGGCGGCTGGGCTATGTCGCCCAGAACCTTCTGCGAGACTTCTTTCTGAGCTATCTCTGGGTTAAAATTGTACACATTTGACCTTTTTTCTTAAAAGTTCTATTTCCTCAGACCAGTGCACAAAGTGCCAGAGCCTACAGGGAACTCACAGGCGGCAGAGACAGGAAGGAGTTCCACCTCATATTGAAACTAGCCTTTTGATTTGGCCAGTTGGCCCAGTGAACGAATATTAAACAGCCTACTCAACTTTGTCGTGCAAAATAAGCCTCCGTAGCTGCTTCTCACTTGTCTTCCACCTGGAGACACACGCATGCGCAGATGCCTCAGGTGGCATCGACCAGGTGGGCATCGACCAGGTGGTGCGCCCTGACTTTCCCTGTCAGCAGGGAGTCCCACAGTCCAGCAGAGCCGTGGCCTGAGCACAGCGGGGCTGCTGGCCTCCCTACCCCAGGACATCCCATGCTCTTCCCACCTCTTGCCAAATTTAGGCCATGGTAGCCTCTGGGGTTCCACTCAGACCAAGTGAGCCGCACGCTGGGAAGCTGGCGTGGTCTTGTCTGCGGAGGTGCTTTATCCAGTGGTCCAGCCTCCGCAAGAGCAGAGAACAAGCAAACCCAACTCAACGGCTCCCCACAAACCACTCTGGCGGCGTCGCCCCATCATCCACTGTCCTGGGACACAGCCGACCTTGCCCACTGCCGGGTGACCCCTGGGGAGCAGTTCTCTCCTGCGGCGCTGGCTGCCGGGGAATGTGAAGTAGGAAGGCTGTCGCTTTCTCTCTGGGCACAGTGAGAGGAGAGGCTGGCTCGGTAACAACTGTGGGTGGCGGGAGACAAGGCTTTCGTTTTATTCTTCTGTCCCTTCACTCTCTGATGCAGCTATGCTTTATAACGGGCATGCTCTTCAAAATGTCAACGTCAGCTACATTTGCACCCAGTTTCCAGTAATTCTGTGGCTGGGAAGCAAGACCCACGGGACATTTCACAGCACCAGCTGAAACCTGAACCTGGAGCAGGCTCAACCTGCAGGCCTGTGGGGGGAGCACAGAGGACACAACACTAGGGCAGAAGGTGGCAGTTTTCCAAGGTGAGAAGGCCCGGGTTTTCAACACCAGCTGAAGACATGTTGGAGCAAAATGCTTCAGAACAAAAATGCCCATGTATTTTCTACCCTAATGAATGTGGCACATAATTTGATGTGCACACGTTTTGTAGGAACCCTGTCCAGTTGAGAAGGCTAACCACTGGCTGGGGCCAGCCTGGGGCCAGGAGGAGCCACTGGTCTTTCCTGACACCTTGCAAGGCACAGAGGAAGCTCACACCAGCTTCTCTCTTCTCTGCCACCCGCCTTCAGTGGGCACAGGATGCCTGCAGCTGCCTCTCCCTGGCTGTGTGCTCCCCTTAGTAACACACCCTTGATGCAGAGGACCCATCACCTGAAGTGACAGCCCACGTGGGTCTGGCTCTGGGAAACTCATTTGCAACCCAGAAATACACTGAGGTGCTGCAGACCCGCTGATGTCAGCCCTGGGGCGAGCTGGGTGAGCGGGCGGGCCAGATGCCACTGTAGGAGAAGCCTTCACACCAGGGTGAGAGGTGCCACTCCAGGCCCTCCATCACCCAGGTGCCAGGGGCCAGTTGGGGAGAAGAGCCAAGGAACAGGGATGCACCATCTCTCCCTCCCTAAGTACACATCCCAAGCACATGCAGAGCCACTACGCCATACCCAGAGACCACAGCTCACAAGACAGGTCATGCCCTAGATCCACCATTTTTCTACCAAGCTCAGAGAACTGTTTTCCTGATATGTTCGACATTTCCCTGAAGTTAAATGGCAGACACTTACTAAGAGATGCTTTGGGGTGAAAAGACACTCTTGGAAAGTCCCCTACAGGTCATCCTCTGATTCAAAATCTCCCTGGAAGTTTTACAGTGGTGAGCAGATCTGCGTCCAGGCTGGCTTTCCTCCAGCCTTATCTGCAGCTGCCACCATAGGGATCTTTCAAAAGTGTAATTGTGACGACATTGCCTCCAGTTGTAGACCTCTAGTGGCTTCCCACTGGCCTCAGGGAAAGGCCCAGGGTCCTGGGCTTCGTGCAACCTGCAGGCAGTGTCGCGTTCAGTACTTCAGCCACACAGGTGCAGGATTCCTGCAGCCAAGCAGCCCTGCTTCCCGTCTCCTCGAGTCCAGCGTGCTCACCATCCAGTTACACCCACCGACACTGGCTGCCCTGCAAGAGGCTGAGCATCCTGGCAACCCCGTCTGACCCCGGCAGGGCCTCTTTCCCCTGCAGGCCTCGTTCTCTCTGGGTCCCTGATCGCAACGTTGGGCTGCCACGTTGCATCTGCGCCTTCCCAGGACTGCCTCGCCTACTGGACCTGGAGGGGAGGGCTGTGAAATTTGTGTTTGATTCTAACACCTGCTACAGCACTGGTTTTGATAAACGCCTCTCGGGGCAACACAGGAAGAAGTAAATGAACACCAGTGGACGAAGTGTCGTCCTGCATCGCGGAGGAGAGTGTGTTGCCAAGTTCTGGCTCCTTCCTGAGGAGCACGAGTCAACAGCCATGTGCAAGCTGAAGATGCTCCACAGGCAAAGCAGAAGGGCCCACTTCCGGTGACGTTGGCAGCCAGACACTGAACTCTACCCTTACTCTGGCACCACACAGCTTATTCCAAACAGGCGACTCTGATTAATGTTTGCCCAGTTCTGTTTTCTGGGAAAATGGTTGGGAAAGACGGTGGATCCCGGCTGTCACAGCGCCACAGCTTCACACACCAGCTCAGCAGGAAGCACCATCCACAAGGACGCGAGGACCAGCAAGACGCCCAGAATCTGAAGGTCACCCAGCCGCCATGGGAGCTGCAGTTGCATGGGAAACCGCGGCTGGTAGAAAATCATCTCCCTCCCTGTTATTTCCAGGGCTGAGACCCACAAGCAGGTTCAGCTCCTGCCTCAGGATCTGGGCCTGACGTTGGCACATAAAGTATCCGCACCCTGCTTAGGTTGGATTTAAGAAAGGCAGAGAGTCACTTTTCAGAAGAGCACACCATGTTCCCATGGGACAGCATGTGCTCTGAGGAGAAACCTGGGCCGTTTGGGGCCGTGGGCGACTCCAACTCTGCCTGCCTTGTTCGGACCTTGAGCTTCGGTGTCCTCACACAGGACCTGGTCGTGGCTGGACCCTGTCTACCCAGCATGTCTACCCGCTTCTGCTCAGTTTCCTGGGGTTTGTTGCAGGTCTCTTGAGACCAAGCCCACAGCTGCTCCCAGGACGGGACTTGAGCTCTGGAGCCTCAGCTACGGGCCCCGCCACGTGCTTCCTGAGGTCTGTTCTCTGGCTGCACCCTCCCATGCACTGCTCCAGAATTCCTGTTTCCATGACCCCTTGAGAGCTGGGGTGTCCTCCCGACTGCTACCTCCACGAGGACAGACCTAGTGTGGTCATGTTAGTGTCCTGCTCCCGTCCATCCGGTTCCTGCCACAGCCTCCTGAGCCCCGTGCTGCTGCTGGGCAGGTCCTCACTGTTCAGGAAGATTGGTGACACCATTGGCCACTCCTGGTGGACAATAGATGCCCTTGCTGCCAAGACTTGGGGCTTACAGTGCTGCAGAGAAACAGTCCACTGCCTTGACGGAGTGAGGCCCCTCGTACGCCATGGAAGGCCAGGCGGATCCCTCTGCCCTTGCCTGTCCACCTCCTCTGGCCTTGGGAATCTGTGCCGTCTCCCCAGGCCCTGCTCGCGTGCCCCCTTCTCGCGGGCCTCTTCAAGGGGCACCCCCACCTGCCCGCCCTTCACCGTGACATGGAACCACTGCAGCTTTCATTTATCCTTATTGACCTCACGTCAGCACCAGACCCTGCCACCGTGATCATTAAGTTTTCAATCCTGTGCTGACTTTGTGCTTACATACAGGGCGCACGGCGGTAGATCCAAATTTTTAGAAATCTGTTTTCTGCTATCAGGGAGTCAACAGTTTATGGAAAACAGACATTTGATAAAGCATGGAAAGATCGTGTGTGGGGTCGAGATGGTGTAAGCGTGGGAGGGAAGGCAGATGAGGGTCTCCTGGGGCGCCAGCCCACAGGAGAGCAGAACAGAGGAGGGGGCGAGGAGCCGAGGGAGGAAGGGAAGCCTGTCCACAGGCCCGCGGAGCTCAAAGAAGGCCAGGAAGGGCAGCGCGTGGGGGCACGGTGGCCGGAAAGGTGAGACGGCTGAAGACTGGGAGGGCCCAGGCTTGAAGGCCGCGTGGAGCCTCAGTGAGAGGGTAGGCGCCCAGGGCGGCCTCCAGAGGCCTGGGGCCGTCCAGCATGGTAGCTGCTCGATTAGGCCTGACCACAAGCTAGTGAGGGAAAAAGTGCATACTGAAGCGTCCCTGGTGTCCTGCTCCCCGGCCGCTGGGCCCCGCACAATAGCTGCACGGCCGTGTGGGACCGGACGGCCCTCTTGCTCTGGGCTGCAGACATACAAGCGCCCGAGTGCAGTGTGAGCTCATTCCTACCGCAGGAGGGCTCTGGCCGGGCCGCTCCGCCGCTCCCTCAGGGTGACCTGGGGCGCGTGTCCAGATGTGGCAGGATTGTGCCCTGTTTCTCCTACAGTACAAACAGGACAGCTGCACATAATGTCTCCACGCCCCACAGACATGGGGTCCTCAGAGCAGGAGGTTAAAACCTAAAGTGTGTTTCAATTTAACTTTTCAAAGGTTATCCTGATCCCTGGCAAAACAAATAAATAAATATAAGCTCAGCTTGATTCAGCTAAACAGAGGCGTCTTGCTGCAGAGAATTCTATTTATATCTGAATAAACATCCTCGATACTCAGAATTGCACACACCAACACACACACACAGACTCGTCAACAGGGTTCAAATCCTGCACGACTCCCCATCCTTCCTGATATTCACGTACAGCTAGTGCATATTCAGAAAGCACACAGAGCCCCTAAAGAGCGTGCTCCACAGCACATGCACTCACACACACACGCATGCACTGCTCACACTGGAAGAGCAAGGATGTCCGACCAGTGCTTGTGCTCACTCATGTAGCCGAGTCTAGAGAGCTCACGCAGAGGGTATTTTTAAAAATCTCAGTATAAATTACCCAGTTGGCTGATCTTTTTTCAGAACTGAATTCTCCATTTCATTTTTATAACCTTTGATTTTGCTTTGGCTTTGTTGACAAGTCTTATTCGCGAGGTGTACACACAGCCCGTGCACACCCGTGCACCGAGCGGGGGCTGCACGTGCATCACAGGCGGCCAGGCTGTACACGCGCCCCGAGCTGTGCCTCTCGAGGCCGGTTACCATCTCGCACTTGCCTGACCGTCCGAGAGACAGTGATTACCCCGGATTATCAGAACAACGATGACGTGCAGCGTGAAGAGAGCCACCGAGCCGGCTCCACACCCCCAAGACTGGCATATTCAAGTACACTCAGGACATTAATAGCAATTTACATGCCATCACTAAGACAAAGCCACAAAGGCTCCGCTGGCAGCCCCTTATTTTGAAGCCTATTATTTGTGGGAGTCACAGGCTATAATCACAACAGAAACTTTCAAAACCCTTATCTTCCGTGACGCACCAAATCTATTTCAGAGCTATAATTGCTATGTCACTAGAGAGTTTGCTGCTTAATGCACTCAAATGCCATTTAGGGTTTTCAGGGTCTTTACAGCTAACAGGAGGGTGGGGGAGGGACAGTGGGGAGCGGGGTGCAGACAGCGCTGAGGGCATGTGCTGGAGCGGGTGCTGGCCTCCACTGTGCCTCCTTTACTCAGGGGGGATGTTACCATTTAAAAAATTCTATTTACTGAGGAAATGAGAGCAAGAGCTTGAAACTAACCTGTGTGCTCCAGAATCCCAAATCGCCTATGCAGCACCCCAGTGCAGGCTGGGGTGCCCTCTCTCGTTCGGAGATTTTCATCCAAGTCTAAGGAGCTGTGGTTTTTACTGTAAATATTTCCCCCTTTTAAACAGCTCCAGTGATTTCTGCAGCGGAAATCTTCCCACGACACCGCGGGCTCAGAGTCCGACTTGGCTTTCTGCAGATGCGCTGCGAGGGAAAGGGAAAGGCAGCTCTGCATGATGGGGAGATGTCAGTCCACAACCTGGAAGACGTACCACTCACAGACAGTGGGAGGGACCCAGGCAGACCCAGTGTCTGAAGGGCGTTTGCTTGAGGACGCATCCCTGAGGCCTCATCTTTCATGAGGGAAGGATGTACTTCCTTGGCTCAGGGTATTACTAGGCGTTGGGTAAAACTTCAACAACCTTTAACCAACCAACATGTCTCTAGGTTCTTTTAGGCCATTTTTAGGATCTATTTTGCAATGTTGAGTTTTTTAGAGACCAAATACATGGGCAATGTCAAGCTAATTCCAACTACAGGGCCATTTTTTTCCTTAAAGACCTACACCAGTATCATTAATGGTCCAGCTTTTGCTCTCAAAAACACTGCATGGGAACAGGATGACCCTCGGGCTCTACTTGAGTTCTCTCCCTTCGGAAGCAGAACCTCTGCTTCTCAGTGTTGGTGGGGTGCAACACTCTGGAAGACTTCTTAGAAATCCATAAGGAAAAACAAACGTCTCACAGATAGACACGAAAGGCCAGTAAACATGGGGAAAACACCCCAGCTCACTAGCACTGAAGACACACAGGTAGAATAAGACGGCGCTCAGAGGCCAAAGACGCTGTTGTTGAGGGTGAGGGCACGGGGGGGCCACTGTGAGCGGCTAGTGACCCACACAGTAGAAACTTCCAGAACAAAAGTCACATGCATCCCCAGGACCTCACACTTGTACACATCTATTGTACAGTTTCATTTCTAAATATCAATCCAGGGAAATATGGGAAAATATGCACCATATTTTACGTACGGAGTTTACCATGGTATAATTAATAGAAAAAAAATGGTGGACTTGCCCTATGATGGGTTCCAGTGCAGGGACTCAGTCATTTTAAAAATAATGTTCAATAATATAGAAAATATTCATAATATTTTTAGTAAAATAAGTGGGTTACAAAATGGTATGTAACATTCCACAGCCACACAAAAGCCACACTACACACAAAATGCTAGAGGAGCATAGAGCAGAAAGTAGGGATTTTCTCCTAATTTTCCTGGATTCTTCAAATTTTCAAATATTAATTCTTCAAATTTTCTATATTAAAAGTTAATTTGTAATCAGGATTATAGTAAATGTAAGATTTAAAGAAAGCACATGGAAGATAGTCAACACCTCTCGCATGGCTGGCTGTGCACCGAGTGTCAGCACTCAGTGGAGCAGGGACACCTGGGCACCTGCGGCTGCGGGCAGGTCCAGGGCAGGAAGGCCGAGGGGACTGGGCCCGCCCTCCACAGAGAAGGCAGCAGGTGAGCCTGAAACTCTTCAGCACCCAACGGCTGCCTGGGAAACCCGTCAGCCTGCCATTTCCTTCCCTGTGAAAGCCAGGGCACAGGGACAGCTAGACCCGGAGCCAGCTCAGAGGAGCGGGAGCCCTGGAAAACGGCACGAGCCCTCCTCTGCAGGGTCTCTGCCCTCAAGCCCAGAACCACTGCCAGTCACAGCAGACCACAAGGCCACATCTGCTGCGTGGGAGAGGGAGGGAGCAGGACCGTCCTCGCCAGGCCTCGGGAATGCCTGTCCACAGACGAGAGGAGGGACAGGGGACAGCGGGGCTGCCCCCTGAGTGCACACCCAGGAGAGGTTTCTGACGTGAGCTGGTGATGAGCGCAGGCCCGAGGTATGAATATGTCACTGCAGGTAAAGGGTGGGTACCATGCCACCGCGAACGGAGAAAAGGAAAAGAACAGAAAGCCATTCTCTTGTGGCAGAGACTCTGGGCGTGTCGGTGGGTTCCCAGAAAATCCAGCCACAACAATCTAGTTGCTGGTGAGAAGAAAAATACCCGCCAGAAGCAGCAAGGATGACTGCCCGTCCACGGCAGGTTCCCCGGGGCCACTGCGGGACGCACCCACAGTACCTGCTCTGCCCAGGGCCCAAGTCGAGGAGCAGGACACACAACTATGACCCCTCCTTTGATGTAGACACCAGGACTGGAGGGAAGCCCAGGACCGCTGGACCCCAGTGCACAGGCAGCTGCCTGGCATGTCTGGGAGGAGCCAGGCTGCCCCTCCAGAAGGCAGACCGTCAGGCCCCAGGCCTGGGCTGGGGTTCTACGGCCCGAGCTTTAACCATCAGGAGGAGGAAGGGCCAGGTACCAGGATGATGGAGGAAGAGAGCCCCCACAGCCCTGGCACTTCAGAGACCCGTGGTGAGCAGAGCAGAAGAAAGGCACAGGGCCAGGTACTGACCCACCACGCCCGCAGGTCCTCTTCTCCCCCGGGGTTGCAGGGTAGGTGTTGCTGTCCTGGTGATTGCTCCCCTTGACCACGTCTGCCTGCCGTTTGAAAATGTCCTGATCACTTCCATGGCTTGAGTGGAGACGCTGCACAGAACGTGCACAGCCCGCAGGAGGCCAACAACACGAGCTATTAATCTGATCAAGTGCCACTTCAGCCGGCTGATGTCCCATCCTTATTGGTTTTTAACTGTTCTTCACTTGGCAGTTTACAGGACTCCCTTACTTTATCAGGACTCAACCTGCCGTTCGAGTCTCCACACGATGCTTTGCTGCTGATGTTCTTCCTCAAACCACCCGCCTGCTCATTCAGATCTCACTGTTCTCAGCACTCGTGCAGGCTACTGCTTGTGGCCTGTGTCTGTCACTGCACACGCCATCATCACCGAGTGCCATTTGGTCTCTCCGCTGCTCTGCGATGGATGATTCTTCACCCCACTTGTCTTTCTCAGTCCCCATCTAAGGTTTTACTTCGCGTCCTCCTTTTCTTCTGTTTGCTGTTTCGGATCTTGCTCGTACTGTAACATCTTTGCGCTCTGTCGCAGTTTTCCTCTAACTGATTAGGAATGACAAGTGTCATGTCACCAAGAGGATGGGCAGCCTTGATCAAAGCCCTGACCCGGCTGGCCAGAGCCACTGCTGCATGTCTTCTCCGTGGTCTGGAGAGACCGCCCCTTACGTAGCTGTCCATTCTAAAGCTCCCACTTAGTGTGGATGACCTCAAACTCACAGGCACACTCCCCTTTCTTCCATGTCACTGTGCCTCTCATTAAACGAGACCCACCTCTGCTGATTCCTGGGCCAGTCTTTCCTTCTCTTCTAGTGAACCAGGAAACTATCCAGAAGAGGGCTTGCTCTGCAGTCCGGCCCTGCATGTCACAGGGTCACTGGTGGAGGTGGCTAGCCAGCTGCGACGCTCTGGAGGTGTAGAGTACAGTGCCTGGGAAGGACTGCTTTACAATTCTCCAGATTTGATTTTGGTCTTTGGCCTCCGGTGTGTGGCCCTGAGTGCCATCCCCGCAAAACACCAGGGCCGAGTTCCTGTGGCTCTGTTCCATACCACCGGCTCCGAGATGCTCGTTTCCAGGCAACACGGCAGGTGCTCACTCGGCAGTGTGCTGGCTGCCTTCACCCCTGGGGACCAGGGCACAAGGCCCATCTGAGGAAGGGGAAGACCAGAGGTGCTGGAGTGCCTGGCCCGAGTCCCTCCTCTAGCTTGGTTACTTCCCAGTCTTGACCTCCGGTAACTGCTCAGCCTCTCCGAGGCTCAGCCTCTCATCCATGGAAGGGGGTTGATGACACTCGTGGAGACAGATCTACTCAGCTGGGATGTTGGTGGGGCTCAACTGTGCCCAGGAAGTTGGGGCACACAGTTGATGGTGCTGTCCATCCTGTCCCCTCAAGAAGACACAGAGCCCCCAGGACTTCCCCTGGTCTCTCCAGAAGCCCTGGGCCTGGTGAGAGAAGGGCCTGGGGCTTCTGTCCAGCTCTGTCCCCTTAGTGTTCTTAAAGTGAGCATTGGCCAGGGTGGCTTCCATGCCCCTGAGAGACCACCCTCCTAAGGAGGCACGAGCACTCTGCAGGCAGGTGTGGGCCTCAGGGGGAAAGGTCTGCGAGGGTCTAGGAAGGCAAGGGAGCAGGAATGGGGCTTAAGCCAAAGGACACTGGAGAAGCATGGGGACAAGTGGCACCAGACAAAAGCAGAGAGGTGCCATACCTCATAGGGAAGCGCTGGAACTTAACTACCAACAGCATGAGTTCCTACTGGTGCACAGTTCAAAAGCTATGGAAAAGGGAGACGAGTCTCTTTACAAGTAAGCCCAGCAGATCGGAGCCTGTGCTCACAGAGTGGGCTTCTCAAACTGCCTGGAGAAGGCCAGACCATCCTGGGGTGACTGTGCTTGTGTGGAAAGTGCAGAGCAGTGAACTAAACCCCATGCACTGCATTGCCAAGACTCCAAGAATGTGCACACTTGGGAGGTGCACATTTAATTGTGCAAATTTTTGCCTCAGAAGTGGAAAAAAATGAATGAATCTTAAACTCTAGTTAATGATACATGCCAGTAGCATTTATTTGAGGGAAAATGTACTATTATCTACAATTTACTTTGAAATGCAAAATAAAACAAGAAAAAAAGCAAGAAACCCTTGACGGATTGAGGTCCAAAGGCTGGAAGGGGCAGCTATGGATGAGAAGCCCAGGGAGCTGGACGTTAGTGAGGAAATCTAGGTGGGAAGCATGTAGGTTTCACTGCAAAATTCTTTCAACTTTTTATATGCTTGCAAAATTTCAAAGTAGAATTTTGGAAATTAAAAAAAGATAGTATCCATAATATAAAGAAAATATTAATTCTTTCTCTTAGGTATGCCCCAGGCAGCATTTAAAGACTATGCACCAGAGCAGAGCTTCTCGCCATTAATGTGCTTGTAAGTTACCCAGGGGCTTGGTTAACTGTACACTCTGATGTAATAGGCCCGAGTGGGCCGGAGGGGCCACCTTGCTGCTGAGCTCCCAGGTACAGGGTACACTCCAAACAGACCAGCCCAGCAGGGAGGAGGGACAGCAAGGTGGAGGCCTGGGTTCCCAGAGACCCAAAACACAGCCTGGGCCTCGGACAGACTCCACAGGGTCAGGCTTAAAGAAAGGGCTTAGGGTGAGCTCAAAGACATGTCCTCCTTGGGCTTGAAAAGTTCTGATTAGGTGAATCAGTGGCTGAAATAATTGAAAATTACTGCAAATAGAAACCGTGATAAATGCAGGTAATCCTGCATTTATATACCACATTATTCCGTTGTTTACAGTATATTATCATGCCAATCTAAGTGTCTGTCACATGGAAGGTTGATTTTTAATGAAGAATTCTTTTTGCTTTAGGGAAGAATTATTTAAGTCTTCTGGTCTCACAGGATGATCGGAACCTGAGGCCATCACATCACTTTTGGTGGCTGCCAAGGGACGAGTATGGTGTCTAGAACTTGGTTGTCCAAGGTGGCAGCCGCAAGTCGTAAGTGGCCACTTAATTAAAAATAGACAAAGCTAACAATGATTTCCCTTAGTCACACTGGCCAAATTTCAAGTGCTCAAGAGTCATGCGTGGATAATGGTTAACTTACTAGGCAGTATGGAAATGAACCATCATCAGTGCAGAAAATTATATTAACCAGCACGGTTCTGGAAGGACAGATTAGCTTCTGCTAGAGTCATTTGCAAAATCTAGAAAAGAATGGCAATATCAACCACGCATGCAAGCAATCCATGTATTAGTAGTTGAAAGGGATATAGTGTATGTAGAAATATAGCATATATATGTACACACACGTATGTCAATACCTCTGCCAGTGACTATTTTCAAAATCTTTTTAAGATAATGCATTGTGTTGATTTTACTGGTGGTATAGTTCTCTTCCTGAGAAGTGGATAACTGAGCTGGGTAATTTCAACCTTCTCAGGGTTCCGTGACGATGGTGTACAAGAACCACGTTCTATTCATGTTTGCATTTTTGGTGTGGAACATTAGAAGGTTTTCAATAAACACTTGTTGAATAAAGTGTTTATTCATCTATTTGCCCATTCTGTCAAACAGGATTATAATATATATCTAAATATTTAATATTTACAGATGTGCAAATATATTTCCCCAAACTCAAATATAGGCAGAGATTAAGTAATATAGCCAGAGATTTCTAAAAGTCACCCTCCCTTACAATAGCAATGGTCCTTTCTAGGACAGAAGTCTGATAAGCTCTCTGAAAACAAGCTTGTCTAAAGTGTGGGACTCCCTTCAGAGGGCAGGGCTGGGCCCGTGGGACGGCTCCGGAAGTTGCCAAGTGCTTCACCTGGTGAAACCCTGCTCCTTTTTTGCTTATGGTTCACTGATATCTCAGGAGCTGTAACTCTTCCAGGAGCGACCACAAAAACAGACTGCCCTCTCGAGGTTGCCCTTTCTCCAAGGAGAAGGCAGCACTAGGAGTCCTGGAGCAACGCTCAGGTCCCAGCCAGCACAGAGCATGGCTCATGGCAGGGAGCTCACCAGCAGCATCATTTTCCCTACGATGGCTTTGAAGTATCCCCCCTCTTGCATTTTCTTCAGAATAGAAAACAATCATTGTTTATAAATAGAATATGACAGCGGAAGAGGCCTTAATCAAAACCCAGCTCAGGTGTCCTTTTCAGAGTTTAGGGAAATGGCTTGTCACCATGGAACACACACGGGATGAACCGGGAGATGTGTGGACACATGGCTAGGTGTGAGAGCAACAGATTCCACTATGGGTAACTCTACAGAGGTCAGGAGCCTCCAGAAAGGAGGCTGGCTATTGCCCCTTTGAGCCCCGGGCATGTCTGGCTGGCTGGCGTGGTGCCTTTCTCAGAGGTTACTATTTGGCTCAGAATTCCACTTTTGTGCTACATAATTTGACTTCAACTTTCCTCCTGGACCACAGTGTTGGTAGGCTCCCCGTCCCAATCTTCCAAGTAAAGGAGAGTGTCCACTGAGACCAACAGGGAAAACTGTCCCCATCAGCAGCAGAGACTTGCAGCATCTCAGGTCTGGAGTTTCCATAACTGGAGGTGGATGTGGCGGAGCTGGCCTTGTCCCTCAGGTCAGAGGCGCCTGTGCTCACTGAACACCAGGGTGAATGAGGGAAGGCCCGGGTCCGGCGACCTGGCCGTGTTTGTCTTCTGTACTTTTAAGGCTTCGTGTGGCAGCGGGGAGACTGAAGGACTGCACTTGAAGTTGCAGCCTCAGTGTCTTCTTGCTGCTGCTCCTTGCTCTGGGGGAAGGACATGCTCGTCTGATCACAGATGCAGGAGCTGAAGGGCTTCCAGCTCCTCTGGAATCTCCTCTGACATAAGCAGCAAAGGGTTGGGCCTCGAGGGGAAGCCTGGCTGCAAGCTCGTAGCTGCTCTGCCCCCAGCCCTCCGAGTCCGGTCCACCAGATGCAGTCCACTTGGCTCCCTGCAGGGCCGTTTCCTCCCTGGCCTGTGGCTCTTCCCTGGTCGCTGGACCAGGAGGCATCCAGCGGCAGCGCACTGGGGAGCACCTCGGGTGCCTTCTCATCCATTTAGAATGCTAATTCAGTTTGGTGAAATAGAAGAATTCGAACTGTGTGCCTACGTGAGTTCTTAGGGACGCGCTCGCTTCCCCGTCCTGCAGCTTCACATGCGGCAGTGTTTTATGGATACATGTCACAGGTGAGTGGAGGTCCCTCAAAACCTAAAGTGACGGCACACGGCCCAGCGCTGCCAGGTACCCTTGGGATGTGCAAGTGCCCCAAATGTGTTTGCTGAAAGGTGGGTGTTTTTGTCCTAATGGTTTACATCCTATTTATTGTAAGAGTTCTTTTCTCCCCTTCACCTAACATGGGAAAAAAGAAAACAAAACAAAACCATCTATATTATGGTTTGCAAAGATAAAAGCTTGAACTCTATTCTTCTACTACTATAATTATCACAGAGCAAAACTGGGGAGCTTTTCCTGCCATAAACGGACACGAATGGCATGCTCTGCTTTACGGAGACAACACTGATACTCATTTCCATTTTCCCAAACTCTAAACAGCCAGATCTTGGGGGCCTCTGCACTCAAGAACAACTGCAGGGGACCCACTCGCTCAGCCCGCAGTTTAGAACCATGTAAATCGCCATGCCTCTGCCACCTTGAATCTGAGCAGCAAGGATGAGCTCTTGGGGTGAGGGTTCCTGCCACGTCCCTCCTAGGTCTTCAAGAGAGTTTGAGGGGAGGCTGGGGGCTGGAAAGTCCTTCGGTGTTGGTGGAGTGCAGGGAGAAACCGAGGGCGCCTGCAGAGTCCTCAAGGACCAACAGGACGCTCAAGACGGCGTGTCCGGAACGTTTCGGATGAAGCGGCGCAAGGTGAAGGACCGCAGCAGGTCCAAGCTTCCTGATCCCAAGTCCCTGCCACCTTCTCCCAGGATGTCCTCAGGGGCTGCAGAGCCGCAGCCGGGGGAGGCCTGGGAGCCCAGGGGAGCAGGGCCACCCCACAGAGTGGGCTCCTCTAGGATGGGAAGAGTTGGGGGAACTACAAGACAATTCTCCCAGGACATCGCCTGTAACTTCATACATTTGACGCTGGTTTGAATCTTATTCTCAGAGAAAATACATTGGCCAAAAAGTTTAGAAAGCTTTTTCCAAAAAAGACTCAATGCTGTTTTTTGGATTGGAAAGACAATACATTCATGGATGAGTTTTGGCTGGTATGCTGGATGTGGCTCACGGTCATTAAAACACGTCTTTGATCCAGTAGTGCCTTCTCTTCTCCCTGTTCACTCCATCTGGTCACTCGAGGGACGCGTTGGAAGCAATGAGTGTGTGCACACTGGGCACACTGGGCACGAGCAGCAGGGAGAGGGCGTCTGAGGGGCTGGCACGGGCAGGTGACCAGGTGAGCTGAGCTGACTGTGACGGGTGCCTGATGGAGGGACAGGCAGCTCGGGGCCAGGCTGTGGAAGAGCCCAATGCTGCCCCCAGGGCTGAAGCTCGGGGACCACTGATGATTTCTGAGCATGGACAGACCAGGGAGAGGAGGAAGGACCGGCAGCAATAGTGATCAGGACGTCACTGCAGTGTCTGGATGATGAACTGTCCCAGAACCAGGATGGTGTCAGGAGGATGGAAAGACAGACGGTGACCCCGGGCCACCTGGGAGCACGTCTGACTCCAGGGATGACGGGAGCCCTCCTTCACGGCACATGCTGCCACCGTCATGTGGGCATGCCAGCATGCTGCCCGGGCGCCTCCGGAAGGGTCTGTGGCCTCAGACTCCACATCAGGAAGGAGCGGCACCGAGTCCTGCTCCTGTGGTGCGACCTACTCCCAAGGACACGTGGTTGTCAAGCGAAGCAGCTGCCACATGGGCTGTTCGGCATCCCGAGCACCCAGGAAGCTCTGCCACGCCCTGCTGCTTGCTCCCTCGTCTCCCACAGCAGCCCCTGGGCACCCCGGCACCACTGGCCTCATGTACGGGGAGAGGCCGGATGCTGGCCTGTGTGCATGGACCAGCCCCCAGCGCCTCCTGACTCGCCCAAGAGGGCCCTTGACGCTGCACCCAGCAGCCCATGGCTGTGCTAGCTGAAGGCAAGGGTCTGCACCTCGCAGGACATACGGGTGCTGCAGAAACCCAGCCAGAGCAGCAGGTGAAGGCTGCCCAGAAAGCGTCCTCCACCCAGTGAGGCCCAGCCAGAGCCCGGCTGGGAATCCCGCTGCTGTGGGCTGAGGGAGGTCTATTTTTTTCTTGGCTCAGACATTTCATTCCTGCCTCTGTCTCTGCCCCACCGCCCCATGCTCTCTCCTCGGCCTTACTGTGCGTGCACGGCTCAGCCTCCTACAGGCGGCACAACTGAAGACTGACTCCAGAGGAGCCTTTCGGACCTGGACCTGTCTTATAGTAAAGGCCCAGAAATAAAATAACCACAATTCATGGAAAAAATTAATGCAAAATGAGAGTCGCTCCAGTGGCGGGTTTCTGTGGCGGGCTCATGTAGTCAGACACGATCATCTGCACGTTGGGTTACACCATTTCAGCCACTAGATGATTCCCAGCTACTAGATGACGTCAGAAAGGTCACCGTGGCTGGAGTCTGAGAGCGGCTGCCCGATGAGAAAGGAAAGAGCTGCCAGCCCCTCCCTGCTGTCCTGTGGGCTTGGCAGTGCATTCCCCTTGCTGGGCTTGCATCTCCTCTCGCTTCTCTTCCACGGAAGCACACAGCACCGCTCTCTCTGAAGTCTGTCTCACATCTCAAAACGACGTCAGAAATGCACAGATGCACGTGTGCTGAAGGCCACGCACACACATGCGGCAGCCTCAGCCTGCAGCACACTCCAAGAATGCACCTCCCCACCGTGGAGGCTCGAAGGCTGCAAGCAGACTTCCCAGCACCCAGCCGTCAAGCAGTGAAGACACCTAGCATCGCTGGCGTAGCGCGAGAGGGAAGGAGCCCTGTCTGGAAATCCTTGAAAAGTGGTGTATGTCCAACAGGGCTGCTCTGACAGCCCCCACTCCCCAAGATGGACAAATACCAGACTCAGAAGGGAGTCCACCCAAGGAAGTGGAGTGTCCAGACTTCCTAATTTAAGTGGTCTGAAGAGCCACCAAGATGGCCCCAGTCCGGGGACGGCCCCTTCTCAGTGTCTTCCCCAAGTCTTTCCCTGCAGCTCTCCAGTTCTCAAGGACAGGGACTCTGGACCAAAGGCAGCCAGTGCCCCTTTGGAGAACTCTGATGGTGAGCTGAAGTGAAACCCGCTTCTCTGGAGCGGTGCTCAGGGATCCTGCGTACCCTTGAGATCCGCCCGGCTCTCCCGTTACACCAGCCACACCTTATGAGGGAGAGTCTTGGTTTCTCCAACAAGCCTTATCTGGGGGCAGGAGGCGTTCTGGGATTCCTTGCCGAGGGGCCGCAGCCATGTCTGATCCGACGGGTGTGGACTTAGGGCCAGGCCGCCTCCCTGCAGACATCACACCTCCACTGTGCAGACTCCATCTCGCTAACGAGCCATGCCCACCACCCCTCATCTGCTGTCACCAGTGACAGAAGTGAGCAGCACGAGTGGTCCCACCCCGCAAGCCCCACTTCCTCCAGGAGCCCCGCGTGCCAGCCCCACCTGGGAGCGGCCTCCTCTCCCAGGCCGCCCTCGTCCCGGCCTGCTGTCACCCCTGCTGAGACAGTGGACGATTGAGCTGAGAAATCAAGTTGGATTGCTGTCCCGATCCTGCACTGGGTTCTCCTGGTCTGTCTGATCGATTTCACTCTGAGCGACACAGCTTGTCGCTATGAATTTTCATGCTAGTCAGCAGCCGCCAGCGCACCCAGGAACAAGGAGAGGATGGTCCCCGCCCCTGCTGTCCCTCAGACACGCCCAGCCCCTGCATCGAGGTTGTCCGTCTATGGACAGATTGGGGAATGCTGCTTTGTGCAGCCACAGAACTGGACTTAGGGGATCTGGCTGCTGGTTTTCCTCCCCTGTCCCCGCCCCAGCTTGAGGTGACATTTCCTACCATGGCTTTGCTGGGTGTCACCTGTTAAGCAGCTCCTCTCGGCTGGACACATGTGGCCGCAGGTGTCATGCAAACGCTGATTGTGTCTGACAGCCCCTGCGCCAGCTGCCTGCGTGACACGCGCCAACTGCCACACTCCGTGGTACGATGCTGCCCACGGCATGGCCGACGCAGCAAGAAGAACCGAGTGACCGCAACTCAGGCGAGTCCTACTAGGTGGCGTTCTGGGCCCTGTGGCCTTGAAGTGATTGGTAGTGATAGAATGGAAACAAAGGGTGGGGGAGCCTTGTTCTTACACTGATGCCCTGCGGACTGTACATCTGACTGGCTGCGAGTCCGTCACTGTATCCTCCTGTCTGGCTGATAACATGGCGAAGGGTATCCACCTAGACAGAGGAACAACAGAGAGGAGGTTAGTCAGAGACGCGGCCAGCGCACAGTCAGCCTCTCACAGGCTGCCAAGGCAGCGCGGTGGCTCTGGACGTGCTCTGGGGCAAGAGTCCGTGAGGAGGTGGTGAGCCCTCCTCTGAAGGCCAGGTCCATGACCAGTGCTGCGTTCAGTGAGCAAGATGGTGAGAGGAGCAGGGCCCGAGAGTGACCTAGGGCACTGGGCAGGACGGCAGGGCAGCTGCGGCTGCAGGAGGGAGGGTGGGGTGTTCTGCCTCCCCCGGCCTCCCCCGGCCTCCCCCGGCCTCCCCCACGAGCTCCCTCTGCAGTGCTGTGGGAGGGGCCTGGGCAGACAGCTCACAGAGACCAGACCACCCAAGACCCCATGGCTGTGAGCACACCCAGGAAGGCCAAAGTCTGACCGCGGACCTCACACTCGCCTCCAGGCTGTGTGTCTGAGCAAGGAGCTGGCTGGCTGGCCAGCAGGCATGGGGTCCCTGCTCCTCACCCAGGGTGGGAAACTGGGTCACCCAGCTCAGAACTGCCAACTCTGACCCGAGTGTCTGCCGTGGCCCTCTCCCATGCTTCCTGCCACGGCCAGAGGGCCTCCTGAGAGCTGCCAAGGTGACCGGCTTCCCAGGAGCTCTGAGGATCTGTGCAGGACGTGGTGCTGGCCTCCTGACACGGACCTGTTTTTGGAAATTCAAGTCCACTGACCTCGAGGGTGACTGAGAAAGTGAGTTGGCTTGGTGTTCTAAAGCTTCAGGTGGAAATGTGAGATGCTAACACCCTCGCTGGCTCGCTAATGAGTCCTCCTTTTGGAAAACGCTGACCTACAGATGAGGGGCAGACTGGAAACGGAGACGCTGCGGGCCTCCTCCCTTTGCCTAAGAAGCACACGGTCCTGCTGTGAGAGCTGCTGCGGTCACTACGCCTACACGCCCTCCTGCCTTCCACAGTGACTGGCAACCAGAGCCCAAGGCATTCACCCAGCATGGAGGAGATCCCACGGCAGTGGCTGTCTTTGGACTGCTGTGGTCGAGCGGGCTGCTGGGCTCTCTCCCCTCTCCTCTCCTCTCCTCTCCTCCCTCTCTCTGGCAGACGCAGGGAGCCTGTGTGACCGGCACTGGGACTCTAGTGCATTCACCTGGTGGCACAGTGGCTGGTCCCTACCTGTGATTGCACGTTGGCTCCAACCTGGGCCCCTTGGTAAGAGTCCCCATTGAGTGACTGCACGCTCATGAACAAATCTCCAGAGTTTGACATGTTAAAAGAACTGGAAGAACCTGGAAAGGAAAGAGTGAGGCACCTGAATCACAGACAGGAAAAGGCCCCGCACTGGCAGCCAGGAGCAAGAGCCGCATGCAAAGCCCCTGGGGACCAAACAGAAGTGGCGTCCAGAGTTTAGTTAGTAGCAGGAGGCACAGCAGGCCACACGGGCATGCGCTGCAGTGTTAGGGAAGCCGTCCTCTCAAGGGCTCAGCAGCACTGCCACCCAGCCGCTTCCAGCAGGGAAAGGAAAGTCTGTCCCTCTCAGCCAGCCTGCTGCGAGCCCGTCCCCTGCCTCCAACGTCCCTGGGTGGCCCCGCGGGAGGACACGGGCCGCTCAGTGATGGACTCACATGGGGCAGCACCTGGAGGATGGCCATGGGGCAGTCACACCCTGTGGCCCTGGGTGGGTCTGTTGACATTCCCAACTTCCAGAAAGAGGGTCAAGCTCCTTGCTGGGTGGCCAGCGCCCCAGAGGGTCACGAGCTCAAAGACCCGTGGGGATGATCTACCTTCCCTGCAACCTGCCGGTGCACAGGGCAAGATGGTGACAGCCCAGGGAGCCAAGCATGCATGACGTGAGGGGTGACGATGGCCTCGAGTGGCCTGAGAATGGGCAGTGGCCAGGTTTCTGCCCAGAGATGTGGCCGTAGGGCCATCCCGGCACTTCCCAGACCCCGCTGGCTCCAGAGTGGCAAACCTAGCCCAACCTCAGCTCAGCGCAAGGGCTTGCGGGAGCTCAGCATTACCCCGAAGTCGCTGTGTAGCTCAGCGCGTTAGGAAAGAAAGCTCAGCGTGCAAGGTTTGGTTAAGACAACGTTAGCCTGGACAGGGGAGACCCCAGGGACCCAGGTCAGCCGCTCCACTGCCTTTCTACCCCCAGGGCTCGGGCTGCTGCGCTCCGGCCCTGGTGCTCTCGACAGCCACCGTCAGTGAGGACCCACGGAGCACAGTGAGGGCCTCAGCTCTGACACGCACTCCCTCTCCTCCCAGGATGGCCTGGGCTCTGCTGGAGAGCTGGCCTGCCCGCAGGAGGGCTGCAGCGAGGCACGGGAGGCTTTTCCCTGCAGAAGGACCGCCTAAGCTATGTGCTCGGAACTGTGCCACTGCGCCGTGCACTTGATACCTGCAGCACCACGACACTTCAAAAGCAAGAGCCGCTTCGGGGAATGAGACGGCTCACAGACTGGTCTGCCTGCAAGGAACTAGCTATCTACTACTAGACCGGTCCTCCATCTAGCTATCCACTAGCTTCTGCTTTCCCAAGGAAGAGGAAAGGCTTTCTTCAGGGGGCAGGGTGCCTCAGGCATCAACCCCAGTACTGTGCCATCTCCACAGCTCTGCAACATGTCCTATGGCCCCTGGCATGTGTGTCTGTTAGCTTGCCTAAAAGGAATCAGAAAAGCCGGGGCTCAGCAAACAGGCCATTGACCCGACCAGGTGTGGCTCGTGGCCAGGGGCTCTAAGGCACTCAGGTGTGACTCTCTTCATTAGTATGGTCAACCTTGGCAACTATCCTTCCAGGCCTCTAGTTATGCCCCCTGAAGTCTGTCTGTGATCTCAGAGATGGAGCTCGCACTGTAAAAGCCATTGCAGTAATTGTCACCGTACATGCTCACACTTGGGTGCCGCTGGAACCCAGATCATTACTGTGTCCACGCCACCAGACTGCTCACTTCCCACCCACAAGGCTGCTGATGTGAAGCCCCCCTCGGCCCTGAAAGTGTTCGAAGCCCAGGCACTTCTCTCCTGTAGCCAGCACACCGGCTGAGGCCTGGCTGGTGGTTTGCTGGAAATCCGCACACACTGAGAAATGGGGGCAGCCCCCAAAGGGCTACACCATGCCCAGTGACGTGGCATCCATGGACCACAAAAGCAGGGGAAGTCACCACTTGCAAGACACTCTGCAATCGACACAGATGATTTTAAAAATACATGTGCATAGATAAGCTGTAAATAAGTCTGGCTGCCGAATGTACACAGAGATAAATATGCGCATATAAATGTCCTTCATGTACAAGTGCATTTGTATCAGAGCAGTGATTGCAGACAGCCCTGCGCTCTCCGCCGTGCTGGTTCAGCACCTCATCGTCTGTACACAACGCCACCATAGCTCCGACTCTCCCGTAAGTATCTAGAGGCAGCGGCTGTGCTGAAGGAGGCTGGGTACGGCTAAGGCCTCAGCCAGGCAGAAGTCCACCTGTAACCCAGGAGTGAGGGCAAGCCATGCTCTGCGCCCAGCACTGGGAGTCGGAAGGCACTCATTGCAGAGTGGATCACTCCCGAGATGCACACGATGCCCAATGAGCAGCACGGGCCTTGAGGTGCTGTGGAAAGCTCCCAGGGCTGATGCCAAAGATCCTCCTGGAGCCTTACCTGTGGTTGCTGTGGGGTGATCAGCGATCACTAGGAGCACATTGTAAGGTGTTCTCGTCAGGTAGAACTTTCTGGATTTGGTGTAGGAATGAAGGCAAGTGGCTCATTTAAATTGCCACACAGATATTTGGATGTTTACAGAGAGAGATGTCAGCCCTCAACTACAAGGACAGATAGTGGCCGCCCAGGGCCTAACGCATGTGCTTGGGCACACACCAGGGTCTGGAAGTCGTCAACATCCCTTTCCTAAAACAATTTCCCAAGGTTGATTTCTTTAGATGACTTAAGTTTGTTCAAAAAAAACAACAGCAGCAACAACAAAGCAAAAAACTTGACTTCATAATTAAAAAAAAAAAAGGAATAAGAATAAGCAAAGCCCCACAGCTAGAGCAGGGCTTGGGGGCCCGCACGGCTGACAGTCTGGAACGTGTGCTCCGTGGGCCGGCTGGCCGGACGCCTCGTCTCTGCTCAGTAAAGCCAGGGACGCCCTCCTCCACAACGCTGACGACTCAGCTGTCTCCAGAGCTTGCCCGTGTCCCCTGGAGTGCAGATGTGCTCCTCGTGGAGAAGCAAGGACCTAGAATGAAACCAGGCTACTCTTTTCCCCTTAAGAAACTCAAAAGTGCTTTAAAATATTAGCTCATCATTTCTCACTGAAAAGTGCATAGTTTTAGTGAAGGAGCTGTGTGGGAAACACGGCCTCAAGTGCTGTAGTTTGGAAAGCAAGGGTTCAGACAGATGTGAGAGCAGCCTGGTCAGCCTGGACGCCCCGCACCTGGAGGCAACGGACAGACCCTCTTCTCTCCGCAGGCTTAATTGCATCTCAGTCTTGCTCCCAGGATAGGGCTCTAGTTTGTGTGAGGTCCTAATTCTTGCTTTTATAATCTCATCAAAACCAGGAAATTGAGAAGGCATCATTCTTGGTCTCTCCAGAAGAATGACAGGCACAGGGTTTTCACGACTGCTCCACCAGGTCCGCATTTCTGCTGCCTTTTTTCCTAACTTCCTCTCCTCTCCTTCCGCTTCACCTCTGCAGTTTGCTCAGATCTGCTGGTATAAACTATAAAGCACACCCGACGCCTAGATGCTTGCTGATCCCACAAAGGTCCTCGTCCTAAGTGACGTGGATGAAGTAGTTTGAAGAAAAGGTGACAAGATTTCAGCAAATGGAGACATTTAGAGGCAGCCAGCATAAAGGCACTGAAGTGCTGGTCCCCACGCAGGCCCTGGAGTGTGGCCTGTCCACCACAGGAGGAGTGGGCACCCTGCGTGACGCTTTTGGACAAAGGCCTGCTTCCACGTCCCCAGGCAGCAGAACGCCAGCTTCAGACTGTGCTGGATGTGCTATCACGCATCAGCCTCTCTCTTAAAGGCATCTCTCCTTTGAAATGCCCGAGGAGCAAGTCCTGCCTGATGGACACCTGCCCAACAGTTGGGAAGTTGCTCACGTCTTTCTGGGCAGGGATTTGGGTTATGTCAAGAGCAGAAGGAAATGCCCATGGACCACTCTTCCTGTTAAGGCATTTATCTTTCAAATCCCTTGCTACTGCACATATAGGGGTATTTCCTTCAGCCTCACTTTAGAATGAGCCTGTAAAGGGGCTCCCCTGCATACTGTTTCCAATAATTGGGGCTCGGCCAGAGGCTTAGCTCAAATTTTGCACAGTAACTTACTCTGTGCTCAGAACAGTCACGTGAAGTTTAAGCCACTAGAAAAATTCCTTTGAGAATGTAATCACAGACTGACACTGTCAGAGGCCACATGATTCTTAAACCCAGCATAGGGGGTTAAAATGCTTACGTTTCTCTTTTCTGGGGGCTTTAGGAAGGAATAAATAGTTAAGGATTTAGTAATGAAGGGAGTCCACAGGGCCCTTCTAGGACTAGTCATAAATCATGCTGAGCCATCTGCGATGCAGATCTATCAGGGACGGGAAGACTCGTTCTGATGTCTGCTTTGCGTTGCGATAACCTTTGCAAGAGTGCTGAGTGCGTTTTTGCTAATGTTGACAGAATCACCCTCTTCCAAAGAGTCCAGAGGAAATGTCTGTCCAGCAGAGCAGCTTGCCCTGTGTTGCTGGGTCTGAAATGTGCATCCGCTGACCAGACGGGGAGGAGGAGACTCCCCAGTCTCAAACACATTCCTTGTAGTGGCTCATGAAGGTGGGCTGGACTGCCTGCCGCCCACCACAGCCCTCTGCAGAGCCCAGGCCCTCCTCAGCTCCTGTGCTTCGTTCCGTCTAAACAGAAGGTGTGTTGGCACAGCCACTGGCCTGGAAAACCTCACAGTGACAAAGTAGAGCATCTAGCTTGCAGGAGGTATCACGGTGTAGACCTCACGTGTCTCCAACAGGCAGGAAGAGAACCCGTCGTAGTGGACAAACGAGGTCTGGATCAGAGACACCTCCTACTCCACATGGTAGATGGGGTTTCAGAACCACATCACGGTCAAGTGCATTTAGATGTGTCGTTCGCCCTCATTCTGTTGTCAACAAGCTTCCTGGATGTGAATCAGCCAAACCATGCAACTTGCTCACTGTGGGGAAGGCGGAACCCAGTGCCAGGCGTCTAATAAGGAACCGAGTCTGTTCCTCCTCACACACCAACACCAGTGTGCTCTCCAGGCCACGCAAGCACTGGGTTGTGTTTCACACACTACCGACTTTTTGCACCGTGGACATTCAGAACTGATGGCTTGAGGCACACCCAGGAATATATTGTGTTAGCCTAAGCTCAGGAATTGGTGACACGATGCACAGTCACCAAAATAAAATGCACAGCATGTGACTGACGCTGAAACACAAAAACTAGAATTGGAGTAATTTGAATTATTAAAATCTGGTGATTTTCTTTGCAGTTTATATAAAGAAAACCAACAAAATAAAACAGTAAAGGATAACCGCCATCAACATTGTATGGAAATGACCGTAACCTGGCTTGAAGACCAGAATGTCCACAGAGTGAGCACTCCTGCATAGAGAGCCTGCCACCAGGGGCCCAGGTTCTACGCTGGGGACAGCAGGGCAGATGAGGCTGAACCCTCACGGGACCACTGTGAAGCATTGAGTCTACCTTAATTATAGAATCTCTGGATTTAAAGATCATCTCAAAACCAGACACTGCCTTTAACACACACGCTGAAGCAAGCCTCAGACAGACTCAGCCGGCAAACAGCACGCTGCTCCTTCCGCGTGAAAGGGACTCGCCGAAGTGGCATCATCACCAAAGAGAATACGTGAACACATAAATCAACCCATCCTAAACCAAGAACCTAAAGAGTTCTTTCATATGTTAAAGCATCCCCCTCTCTGTGGGGAAGGAGGCGGTGGCTGGGCGGCACAGAGGGTGGGAGGGCAGGGGGCAGGCAGACAGGATCAAAACCTGATATGTGCATGGTGGGGATGCCTCACTGGAACCCATTAATCGTCACAGTGTGACCGGATAATTATTTTGAGAGGACAGTCCAGGAACAGTTAGGTAAATCTGAACGTGGCCTCTGTATTCTCCCTTCACGGCAGGTCAGCGTGGGATGGGGGTCCTGGTGATGTAAGAAAGCATCTTGTTCATGGGTGATGCTGTTGGAGCTTAGTGGTCACGGGCCACGTGTCTGTAGCTTCCACATGGTGTCATGTCTCGCAGAGAGAAAGATCCAAGAATGTGCCGAGTGCTGTCAGTTGTAAAATATAGCCAATGGGCTTGCAGATATTCATTGTACCATGTTTTCAGCTTTTCTGTAGATTTGAAAGTTTTTAAAATAGAATGCTAGGGAGAATGTTGTTTTAATTAAGAAAAGAGGAATAAAATTCTACCACAACCTGTGAAGCAAGAAATGAGTGGATAGACTATTAGGACCACTTCATGGTGCGCTTTTAATTTCCACAGCAAAACAGCGGACGTTTGTGGAGGCCCTTCATTTGTGCAAAATGCTTTTCACAGTCTCACTTAATTTTCAGAATCATACCTTGATATGGAGTAAGTTTGAAATTTCCCAGCGTGGTCTTGGGAGGGGACCCTGATTGGAAGGGAGGGCGGGGGACTTCTCTTGAAGCTGGGGCTGTCTATAATACTATTTTTTCATCTACGCTTGAAAATTTTACCAGTGAATGTTAGGGACTATTAAATTCTTCATTTAAACAAGAAAAAGAAAAGAGATTTACAGAATTAAAAAAAACCAAACAAACAAAACCCAATGCAGCAAAACGAGTGTAAAATGGAGATTGAGCCCCCAAATGAAAGGAATCACTAACCAGCGGAGTTGGGGGTGGAGGGCGAGTTAGCTTGGCTTCCGTGGGCTGACACGTTGGTGGCAGTGACCGCCGTTTTGGCAGCATAAATATTGGCTTCCTCTTGAAATTTACCTATGTTCTTCTTGTACCGGATTCTCTTATTTCCAAACCAGTTTGATACCTAGAGCAGTTTGAGAGAAGTAACAAAGTCAACGTTTCGTCCTTGAGAAGCTCTGCAGAAGGGAGGGAAGGGCACATGAACACACAGGCTAGTGGTCTTACCTGCGGCATCGGTTACAAGATCTGAATACGGGCCCCAAAGGAGCAACCTCATCAAAGATCCCCTTGTTAATGTAGCTGAAATTTAGCAAAACCACTGATGGAACATTTTCCTACAGAGAATCTGCTCATTTAAGCTAGGACTCTTTTAGTTTAGAGCAAGCATTTTAAATTTGCTCATCTCCCAATTTATGACCCTAAAGTCAACATATCAGGAGAAATACCTGTTTCTTATCAATGCTAAAGCTGACTTTGCACAATCAAAACACACAGACCTTTAAATAACCATATAAATCTCCATCAGCATACGGATGTTTTCATGCATATATTGATTTCAATGGCTGGGAAGTTAAAGAGCTCTAACATGGACTTGGATTCTTAGCTGCAGCATGCTGTACACCTGAGGAGCCACGGAACTCCACCCAGTACCTCTCACTGGGTGTTTCCTGCAAAGCTTGGTGCTGGCCGCTCAAGAAAAACAGAAACACACAACTGATTAGTCCTGGGAATCCCAGGCTTTAACTTTGAATGCCAATAAACACCGCAATCCAGTTCCTTTCATTTGCTAATCTATGTCCTTCATGTGGCTCCCAGCAGCATTCCTGGCTTGGTTGGGACCTCTGCCAGGCTCAGTGGAGACACAGTGCAGCTCAACCCCTGCCTTCAAGAGGTTAAGCTCCAAACCCTACCTTTCAGATGAGATCTTGAACTAAAATGTGGTGGTTTTATGTAATTAGAATACAAACCACAGTTTTGGTGAGGGGTGGTGAATTGGTCACACATGGAGCACAGCTTACACGTAATTTATATTCAGTTCCTGAACAAGAAAATTCTTGCAAAGCTATACTTACTTTTCAAATGCATCCATAAAGGTAAAACATCTCGTAAGGCTAGCCCTTGGAGGCCCGCGCAGTTTACCCTAGAGAAGGGCCAAGCCTCTGCTATAGGAATCCAACTGCATCACTGAGATACCAGCAGACAAGAGCAATAATTCAATCACAAAGTGCTTGCTTTATTGTTGATGCAGGAAAACAGGCAAACTGGAGAAGGGACCATCCATTGTAAGGGCCACTGCTATCTAATC
Organism: Geosciurus inauris; assembly: GCA_004024805.1. Lineage (NCBI taxonomy): Eukaryota > Metazoa > Chordata > Mammalia > Rodentia > Sciuridae > Geosciurus > Geosciurus inauris. The sequence continues at coordinate 143,194 of PVHX01000534.1, read as the reverse complement.
CCACCTTGAAATTTGGGTTTTCCTTGACATACCTTTCATCCCTTATATGAATCTATCAGGCTTATCTTTTTTAATTTTTTTTTTTTATAAATAGAAGAGGGAGACAGTAAAAAAGGTAGGAAGATTTTTTTTTGGAGAAAATTGGAAGCAAGAAGGAAAAGATGGAGTAGCTTAGGAGACTGTCAAGGAAGAAGGCAGGCTTGAGGACCAAGTCGTCAGCTGCGTGAGAGACAGGAGGAAGAGGGTGGAGTGGGCCTGCCGGAACGGGGCCTCATGACTGAGGACAGGGCTGGTGGGGAGGTGTGGTGTCAGCTCAGCTTTGTCTGCACCGTGTCCCACAAAAGTCAAATGTCAATGCTGGATTCATGTCCAACAACCATGGACAGAGAACCCAAGGGCGAGGGCCAGGGCCGCACCGGGAAGCCGGCCTGACGGAGGGGAGTACAGAAGACTGTGTCGGGAGGGTTGGATTCGCAATGTGAACTGAGTTGGAAGAGCCTGTGGGCAGAGCCACGGCCAAGTGCAGGGAGGTGAAGTGTGAGCTGGTGTCCTGGGAGGGGACTGGAGCAGAGGCACGTCTGTGCCGAGTGTGCAGACTGAGCTCCCACAGCCAAGTGCTCGGCAGAGCTGCAGAAACGTGTGCTCCGGGACTGGGGAACTCAGTCTCTCCCAACCCTGGCGGTGCTCGTGGCCACCCCCGGAGTAGCTGGCAGAAAGGATGGCTGGCTGGGCTCCAGAGAGCGTGGACGCGCTTGGGATGGACTTGGGTCTATGAGCACGCTTTTGCTCTGGGCCCCAGGAGGAATCAATAACTTTTAGCAGATTTCAGAAGAACCTGTGACTAGGAAAGGTTAAGCACTGTCGGGCTTGCAGAGCTGACAACGGAAGAGAACAAACAGTTCCAGAGCAGGTAGGGAGCGGCCCCCGAGAAGGTGAGTGACCGGGAGGGAGAAGCCCGGGAGACCAGCACAGAGGAGGCCAGGTCAGGGGGTGTAGCACCTCCTCTCCAGGAGGGTGCTACACAGAAAAGACACGGAGGTAGTGAGTCCCCTGGACTCGGGGACTGGGGGCCAGTTCAACACACTACGTGATCCAACCAAACATAACTGACAGAGGGTTCAGCTCAGACCCCAAGGGAAAGAGTGAACCCCAAGAGTCCCCCCTTGACAGTGTGGGAAACAGGCTCCTGGCTTGTGTTCTACGTGAGGCACACGCCATGCTGTCTCCCAGTAGGCTGTTTGGCACATGCAGACAGCTTGGCTGCTGTGGGAGGGACAGGTGTGACGGGGGAAGGAACAGCAGCCTGGCCCTGGGGTGGTGAGGCGGCAGAGCATGCAGACAACATCTCGATGAGCAGGGTACTGTACTGAGTTCACGTAATGTGGGCGGGTTGACGGGATGGGCTGGGACTCCCTGCAGGCCTCACACAGGCCAGCTTGAGCAGCCTCCTTCACTGTGAGAGGGACCTGAAATTCTGCACCCCAGACCTGGACGTCATGCATGGGCCGTTTAATCCTTCCGCAGAAAGAGAAGAGGCCATGACTGAAATTCTCTGATTTTCGAATGGAGGTGCTTCACCCTGGAGCTATTCGCTCAGCAAACCTGCAGCAAACAGCAGGAAAGCTCTCTGCTTCGTAACCAAGAGTCTAGACCTGGTCAAGAAGGCTGCAGCCTTGGGAGAGCACGAGCCTACGTGAGGGTGACCCCGACTCCTGCTTTCCCACGAGTGTCGAGGCTGGAAACAACCCTAACCCGAGTCACAGCACCTAGGGACGTCTGTCCCTCCGCCTCAGCAGATGGACGCTCTAAGGGCACTGGCCCTGGTGGCTAGCTCAGGCTTGCGGGGCCCTGGCAGTCCTGCCCTTCAAGCACCTCTCATGGAGCTCCGATCCCGACAGCACTTCCGTGTGCTCAGCTGGACACAGGCTGGTGGGCCCAGCCCCTGTGGGGAGCAGTGGAAGCCGGGCTTCTGCCAAGGAGTACCCACTCCCCTCAAAAGGTGACACGTGAAGCGTCCCCCAGAGTGGCCTTCCCTACTTCCCTCCCATCCTGCTCTGGGTGGAAATGCCAGCACGTCTGTTCTCTTGCAAGTGACAGAATCCTGAGGAAAACCTCCTCTGACAGATTTCAGAGCTCTCACGCTGGTCTCAACGAGACGGGAGATGATTAATATTCGAGGTTCAGACTGAACAAGGAGTTTGGGGGGATCCTCCAAGGAAGGGAAGGAAACACATAAATGCGTGTGCTGTTTCTGCACCACCTGCATCTCCACCTAGACCACCTGCAGCTCCCACCCTTCTCCTCTGTACAGAGGTTGAGGACTCCAGGTCCCAGTCTCATATCAGGCACCTTCCCAAGTCAGCAGGCACCTGCCGGGTGGGGAGAGGCACTCTGTGACATGTGCAACCACCCAGTGTGATGGTCGGTGACGAGCTCAAGGCCTTCAGTCCACAGGTGCAGGTGCAGCCCATCGGGGACGACACCTAGGTCCCTGGCATTGAATGGCTACTTAATGGCAAGCTTCCTTCCTGGGTTGGGGCAGGAGAGACGCAGAGCTTCCCGGTTGTGTGAGAAACCTCCGCTGCAGCAGAGTGCTCCCTGGGAGGGGCCCTGGCCCGGGTCCACTCTGCGCCCAGCAAGGCAGGATTGCCCAGACCCGCCGCGTGGCCCGTGGGCTCCTTACCTGCGAGACCGTGATGCCGCACTTCTTGGCTAGCTCCTCTTTCGCCTCCTCACTGGGGTAAGGGTTGCTGAGATGGGAATAGAAATACTCATTCAGGATCTCCGTGGCTTGCTTGTTGAAATTCCGTCTCTTCCGCCTTCATGCAGAGAAAGGAAAGGCAATAATGAAACATTTACCCCCGATGAGCACGAGGAGGGAGGGACCAGGATCCACTTCTGAGGGCAGACACATTTTTGAGCAAAAGGAGAATCCGAGCCTGGCAGAGGGGCTGGACGACCCCTGGAACAGTGCAGCCCGTCTCACCAGCAGAGTGAGGATGGTGGCACGTTTGTGCAGAGCGCTGAGGAGCGGGGAGTCTCAAAGGTGGGCCATCTTGGTGGCAAACCCCAGTTGGTGATTCGGGTTGCCTGTCTGGGCCTGGGACATTGCTTCCCATTGCTTCCCTGGACAATGGGAAGGGAGTCATCCCGAGCCCGCAGGCGGGCACAGGGGAGGACTGTGGCCAGCCAGAGTGCCCAGCAGAGTGCCCTGCAGGCTGCGCTCCAGGCCCCGCATGTGTGGCCGGCCATCAGCCCAGTGATTCCCTTTCCTCAGCTAGTGAGGTAGGCATGGCGCTTCCTAGGTGTAGATGGAGGACTGCCTGCAAAGGTACCCAGCGGCCGCGCTGCGGAGGCTGGTGTTCACTCCGGTCTGCCTGACTACGCAACAAATGCCACCTCTTCCTTCCACACAAACTGGCTCCTGGAGATTATGCAGACCCTGCAGCCACCGTTAAAAAGAAGTTATCACTTCCTTTCCACTCGATCCCCATGCAAATGCACGTGGCATTTTCAAAAGGCACCTGGGGAAGAGGGCGGGGACTGAAATTACCCTGACTGCTCGGCCTCCTTCAAGAAAAGTGGCCCTTCTTAGCAAGAACAGCTGCTAAGTGGTAAAACAAAGCCCACTAAACCTTTCTCATACACAGTTGCCAAAGGAAGACCACTTCTGAATGAAAGCATTTTTCTGCCTTTTTACAAAAAGTGCTAATTGAACTAATTTGAAGTGAGAATGGCTGCATTGCTTCCACACAGCCAAAGCCTGTGGCTGGCTGGGGGTGCTTAGGGAGGCTGGGCTCCTTGCAGGCCCGCCTGGCCCTCCTTGACATGGTGGGCCCTTCATCTCTAAATTAGTTCCATTAGCACTTTAGCCTTTCTTGCTTTTATCAAAAGCTTTTCCTTATGGAAAAGACCTCTAGAACATCCTGGTTATGTCTGGATACAGAATTTCCCAATTTAGCCAACAGAAAGCACTGATGGCCTTCCTAGACAGGAAATTCAGCTAATATTGTGTTTCCAGGGTCCCACTTGGATTAATTAACACAATAAAGTGCCTGATTTTACCGGATGAACACCATCTGTCCACAGGTATTAACCACATCTGTCCAGATTATGCCAAGCCCAAGTCACTCTCCCAAATCATGCTGCGTTTCCGGGTCACCCAGCATCAGAAATTGGACAGATTGGATTAAAAAGCCCAAGTAAGAAGAGGCATGTGATAAAAGCTCCTTCAGGACGGGCTCTGAGGAAGGCAGGCACGTGCTCCAGGCTCCAGCTTGTCTTTAGACAACCTCTGGCTGCTGCTGTGCCTGCAGGCAGTGGTCCTAGGGCTGGGGAGCCTGGGTCCCCCCTCCGTTGCTTGCATTAGCATTAAGCTGCATTTTTGGGGACTCCTCCAGCTGAGCTCCAGGAATTCTCTCTGGAGTGGCAGTGGTGGTGGGGGGAGTGGGCAGCTGGCGACGTGCCTTCTCCCAAGGGGGCTCCCCTGTCCTGTGGACGGGCTTATCGCCTCTATGGAAGCTGTCTCCGTCCAGGCCCTTGGGGGTCCTGGGATCAGGATATTTCAGAGTTTGGGGCAACAGTGAGAACAACCCCTTTCTGAAGGCAAGACGTGGCATCAATGACACCCGGGCTCCTTGCAGTGGCTGGAGGCCTTACCAGCACAGTCAGTTGACACCTATGACTTCAGACCCATCGGAGGCCCTGACAGTTGAGGATCTCGGTTTTTAACGTAAGAAGCATGGATGCTGAATGATACTGCTGGACAAGCACAGTGTTCCAGGGACAGGAACCTTTTGAATCACAGGGCCCATGGTGGACATTTTTCCTAAGCCTGGCAGTAGGGAGACACGAGAGTGCCACAGACAGTAACTGTGTCTGGCAGCCGTTGCCCCGTGCCCACTACATATTCTAGGACGACCCCAACAGAGTTTCCAAAACTAGTCCCGCTTTCCACCGAACCCGCCTCATCTTCCTGCACCCACATTACTGGATGGCACCACAGACTCCACTCACCGTGGGGCCGTTCACTCTCTCATTCACTCAGTCCCGGCTGGTGCCACGCCTGGGCACAACTCAGCTCTCCCTGCTTCCTGACCCTCATAGACGGCTCTCCCCAAAGCAAGTCCTGCCAGTTCTGTCCTTTAGAATGTATCTCTTTTGCTCCTGCCCTGTGGCTTTGCTGTCTTTGAAGCGGGATGTCCAGCGGTGCTTTTCCACGTCTGTGCTGTCCGATGTAGTGACCGTCAGCAGCAAGATGCTACTTTGCAGCTGGAACACGGCTGGTGCAGCCAGAGGACTAGTTTTTAGAATGCCATGTTATTATTTGATATTTTAATTAATTTACACTTGAAATCAAGCAGCCATATGCTGGACAGTGCAGCTCTAGACCCATGGCTTCAGAGGCAGGCCAAGCAGCCTGCAGGAGAGAGCTAGCCCTGCTCACCATGGAGAGCATGGGAAGTCTGTGACATAGCTCACTTCCGTCCAAGAAGCCAGTGATGGCCCAGGTCAGAGCAGCTTCCCCTGCACATCTGCACGAGATGCGAGCTGTCTGCTCCGGCTGCCCCAGGCCTGTCCCGGGCCTCCTCCGAGTTCTGGTCTTAGGAGAATCACTCCAGGCAGCTTCCTAAGCTGCGATCCATTCAGGCCACAATGACAAAGTGCGATGGTGTGGCAGGTGCGAGCGGGAAACACGCAGGCCTGTGGTCCCCAGTGGGTGGCGGTGCGGGTGCTGTGCCTGATACTCCGCCATTTGCTTTCATAGTGTCTATTTGTTCCCAATTACAGAATCACCCCAAGACACAGATATAAAGCTGAGGTTTTGGGAAGAGAAGTCACTCATCCAGGCTCACAAAGGTCATCAGGTTGTAGCTGAAATTCAAATTCAGCCCAGTCACAGAATTTTCACAGCGTCCCTGGCAGTCCCGCCCTCACCAGGCTGAGGGTCTTGCAGGGCAGGAGGCAGATTCTGAGCCCACGTGGACTCTGAGCTCCTGGTGACTGTCCTGTCCCTCGGGCCTCACCCCCTCTGCAGCCTGGGCACAGCCTTCTGTCTACAAAGCAGCCCTGGTGGCTCTCAGGCCGCCCTGTGCACCTCTGTCCCCACAGGTGCCACAGTTTACCTGCATCTCCACAGCAGCACGTCCCAGGGTAGGAGCCACGTCTCTGTGGAGTTTGCAGCCTGTGTCGGATGCATAGCCAGCACCTGGGAGGAAGGTGCTGGCGTGGTTGGACTGTGTCTCTCTGCTTTGCTACGTGTCATCCTCCCTTCCATCCCACAAGCAGCTCTGGGTAGGTCTCACAGATGGAACTGGTAGGTGGATGTACTTCAAGGGCAGCTCACTGCTTTCTGCTTATTTGTAAGAGTGTGGTTGTCCCAAGAGCTCTGTGAACGCGAGGCCCACATTCCCGTGGATCTCCGTCCTCTTTGTCATTCCAGTGGTTGACAGGCTCCCATGGATGACGAGCCAAGCAGGTGCATGAGTGCGTGGAAGCAAGTCCGATGGACCTCCTGGGCCACCCTTCCTCTCCGGCACCCTGTTCTTTAGTAACTCATTCAGGAGCAGAGCTGTGTGTCCATGTCACTATTGCTACCTTGGATGAAATGTCACAGAAAAATCATCACCACTTTTGCTGAAAAACCATTTAGGGGTTAATAAGTTCTCTCTCATTCTCTTCAAGGATCGTGTTGTTTCTCCTCCTGAGTGGTCGGGCTCTGCTTGGTCCACAGTGGGACAGGGCCGATGTTGGAGGCTGAGGGTGCACAGGGGTGCCTTCCTGGTCCAGCTTTCCTGGCTGTCCAGTCAATGTAAGCAAAAGAGAAAGGCCAGTGGCAAGTCCAGGCCCTCGCTGAGAAGCAGCATGGCAGAAACCCAGGTCCTGACCCTGGCGATTGGCTGGGATTGGACCAGAATGGGATACAGCTCATGGCCAGTGACCGGGTGGCTGATTTGGAGTAAATGAGAAGGGAGAGTGGGCTAAGCCTACACGTGGAGCGTCTCCCGCCAGCCATCATGGGGAGGGCATGTGGAGGTGAAGTGTCTGGGAGTCTGGCTGTCGGCTCCTCCTCCACCCCCAGGGATGGATCTGCCCACAGCCAGAGGAGCATTGGAGAGGACCCTGAGCTCCATACGGGCTGCGGCCTGAGCAGAACAGAGGACCCTACAGAGCCAGGCCGGGACCCACCAGCAGGCACTGGCTGTTGTAAGCTGTTCAATCTGTGCTAATCTGCTACACGGCATTAGAACACTAATACAAGGCGTGTCCACCACAAAGTAGCAACAGCGGACTCTACATACCCCGGATCACAGACGCTAATCCGGTTATCAAGGCAAACCCTCTTTGTATTTTTTGTCTTCCATGAAATCTTTTTTGGATGAAGCCCTGCCCATCAGACTCCTGTTGAGTAGCAGGTCCTCGGCAGAGAGGGCTGTACATCGCTGTAAGGTTGGCTTTGCTCTCCCTCCTGATCACAGTGAGTGATGCTGGAGGACGGGCTGGAACCTCTCCGTCAGCAAGTCTGGGCAGACATTTGTTTCTGAGCTGGGAAAGGCATTTGCTCAACGTGGGCTGGCGTGTGGGGCGATACTATTTCCAATATCGAGCACATCCGCAACGTAAATGATCACGCCTAACAGGTCAGTGTTTCAGCCTGGGATCTTGGCTGAGATGCAACGATTCAAAGGTCACAGCTGAAGAGAGAAAGAGACCCAGTCTTAAAGCAAAGCTCCTTCTGGTGCCAACGGGAACAATCCAGGCAGGGCCGTGGATGTGCAGTGCTGAGTACAAGTCTCGCCTCGTCTGGCGTCTCGTGAAGTCTGACCTTCCACTGGGCACAGGGGATTTACCGCAGGAAGAAATCCAGTGAGACAATGATTCTCCTCCGCCCTTTCCTCCCATCTCTTTCTTGAAAAGAACCCAGTCTGGTCCAACTTTTCTTTTTTCAATCTCTGCCAACATAAATGCCAACTCCAGCATTTTAACTAGGGAGTTGCCATGGGGATGTGAGCGGCACAGGCAGTGAGCCGGCTGCGGCACAGGAAGGGCCCAGACAGCCACCATCCCTCCGCTCCTCACAGGAGCTGCCAGGCTGGCTCAGGCCGTGGCCTGAGGGGGGTGCACGGAGGATCCCGCGCCGGCTGACTGCCCACTCCCAACACTGTCCTCGTTGTCCCTTGCTCCTGACCCACTGTGGAATCCCATTGGCTCAGAGACGGGCTGTGCTGGCTGGAGTCCCCACCATGTATTCCACGCCACCAGGACTCCAAGGAGGAGGGTGAGGGGAGGCTGGGGGGCGTCACGGGGCCCTTGGCCTGAAGAGCCTAATGGGGACGATTCCAGGGTGGAAGGCCCACGGGCAGCAGTGAATCTGCCGGATGGAAAAGGGACCCACTCTGGGTTCTGGGCAAGACCATCCAGGCTCACCAACACCCCTGACAAGCACCACAGACGGGTCGTCCTCAGGAGTCCACGTGGTAAGTGACGGCATCTGGGTTTACGATGAAGTGCAGATCACACATTTGCCAGGTCAGAATCCTCTTCCAGAGAAGATGAGGAAGGCACATGTCCACCTTGCGGGCTAGATGCCAGGCGCAGGCTGAGTCCAAGGGAACCGCAGAAGTCCTGGCTCCAGTGCCAAGGCTGGAGAGAAGACGTCCACCAGCTGGGCCACAGCAGGCCTCCTCCTTCCTCCCTATGCCTGAGGGACCAGGCCTCCCTGTCCTTGAACTGAGACAGCCAAGGGTGGCACATGGTAATCGACTCACACATGCTGAACTGCAGTGAGCCTGCTCCCTGCCCCTGCGTGGGCGGAAGAGACCCCAGCTTCCCAACAAGTCTACCCCTGGTGCTCCTGGAGAAGTGTGCACCTTGCTGGTCAGCTGGCCACGGGCCCCAGGTGAGAGACGCATGTGAGACAGGTACTCACTGCTGGGAGGAAACCTGCCAGCTGTCACCCTTGGGGCTCACCAGAGGGAGCAGCAGAGGGAGGACACCATCCCCCCAAACCTGCAGCTTCGCAGCGCTGCCCTCTGCCTGCCTGTGACCAGCACCCATCCTTCTCCAGCCTGCCTTTACGAGCCCAAGAGCCGTCCTTGGGTCATGGCCTGGCTCAGCATTCATGTGGTACAGCTGGAGCCTTTCCAGAGGGCCACCCCAGAGCGCGCCCCTGATCACTGGCTCTCAAGAGGCCAGCACGGCCCTAGGTGACTCACCGGGCGTCTAGGAACCGGGACCGCAGGATCATGACAGCCTCGCACGTGCTTTGCTTGAGCTGCATCTGGATGGAGCTGAACTTGCGGTGGATGATGCTGACCATCCGCTCGATCTCCTTTGGGGAAATGGGCCTGGTCCGACTCTGCTCTCTCAGGAGGTTCATCACGTGGGTGGTGAACTCATTGCAGGCCTGCAACAAAGAGCACAGCTGTCCGTGAGGTCCAGGAGGCCCACGCGGCGGGGCTGGACACCTAAGGGAGAGCACAGCTGTCCGTGAGGTCTAGGAGGCCCACGCGGCGGGGCTGGGACACCTAAGGGAGAGCATAGCTGTCCGTGAGGTCCAGGCGGCCCACGCGGCGGGGCTGGGACACCTAAGGGAGAGCGCAGCCGTCTGTGAGTCCAGGAGGCCCATGCGGCGGGGCTGGGCGCTCTGTGGGGGACCTGTCATGTGAAGAGCACTGGGAGAACACATCTTGTCAAATCAGACAGGGGGATAAATGACTGCCTGGAATTCCTTTTAGCTTGGTGGCCCCAAGGTTGGGCCATGATTCCAATTATTTAAGGGAAAAGAAAATCCTTAATTGATTTTTTCCCTTGACTGTTACAGTGAAAGGTGAGAACACAAACGCTAGTATAAACTCCCTGTGCCGCCCGTGGCCCCAGCGTTAGCCACGAGAGCTGAGGTCAAAGGCATCAGGAGCTCTGCCTGGCTCATTATCTATGAAGTGGTACAGCTTCCAAATGTTCAATTTTGGGAAGCGTAAATAACCCGAAGAGTTCAAGAGGAATCACGGAATTAAAAGCTTCAGAGACTCTCTGGGAGATTTCCCGTCAACTACTCCCAGTTCCACTTTAACCCCCACACCCGGGCCTCCTCCTCAGGGTCCACGCACCATGACACAGAGGGAGTCTGTCCTCAGGGACTTTATAAAAATAGCATCAAAACTAGGTTCAGAGAACCCAGGAGCTACCCTTGAGGATTCTCTCAGGTTATAGAACAACATAGCATCAGACTGGAGTGAAATTGGACATCAAATTTCTCTACCTCCTTATTTTACAGTTGGGAAAACTGTGGCCCAGAGAGGCAAAGGGACTTTTGTAAAAGCACACAGCAAGCGAAATGGCGCAGAAACAGGGCCTAACTGCTTCATATTACAGGCCGGAGGCTTCAGAGCCCAGCTCGTCCCTCTAGACCAGAGCCCTTTGTGGGCATCTGCAGTTGGTTTCTTTAGCTGAACAGTTAATAAAATACCTCTTGGCAGGTTGATTCAGTGATGCTGCGACACTGTATTGGATCTGTAATGAGACAGTCCAAGAGAGCTGAACTCCAAGGCTCCAACTCGGCGTTAAGAGCAAAGCACCCTCAGTGTGGGTGACGCTGCACTGCAATTGCTGCCTCAGCCCGAGGCCTTTGTACCACCAGGGAGCACGGAGGACAGCCATGCAGTCTGCTCGTCCAAGGAAGCCATCTACTTTGGCTGGCCAGGGCAGGTTGCCGGGCAGCAGCCTGCCGGGCCTCGCCCCGGGAGCCTCCAGGAACCCTTGCCCTGCGCTGGGCCTCTGGCTCTGCTCACTGCTAACCCTTTGGCACATCCTGCGGTGCCCGCGCTCCCTGCAGATGGAGCAAACTGCCCACCTGGACTCGGAGGGGCTGTGAGGAGCGCAGGCTGCCTGGCCCTGGCCCTGGCGTCTAGGCATGGTGGGACCTCTAAAGTTCTTTGGCCTCTTTTTCTTACTGGTGAAATGGGTGTCGGCCTTGAAGGGCGCAGCAGAGGTGAATGAGTCTCCAGGTGAGCCTGGCCCCACAAATTCCTGCCCCAACTGTGGCTTTAACATACAGATAACTTGGAAACCCAGCCTACTATTGTGGAGCCCAGGCTTCAGTCTCCCTCCTGGTGGAAATGGAGGTGTGACACACACCATTCCACGGCATCGGCCGGGACAGATGCAGCCCGAGGTCCTCGGGCACTTCTCTTCAAACACGAGATCTGTGCTAGCAGCTCCCCACCCAACCTCAGGCCCAGAGCTGTACAACAGAGAGGAATCGCACCTGCTGCAAGCGAGCTACTCCTGGGGCCACGACAGAGCGGAGGGGAGGCACGGCCCAGCACCCCAGCCATCTTGCTGGAGGAGCAGCCGCCATGGGCCCCACCCTGCTGCACATGAGGGAGGAGAGCGGGGTGGGCGGGGTGCGGTCAAGCGCCCTGGCTTCACTGTGGACCCTGAATACCGAGGTGGACTCAGGGCGCTTCCTCCCAGGCCTTTCTGCTCTGCAGTGAGCAGGCTATGGAGTCGCCACGTACACTGCCCAGGAGGACCAAGGCTGCTGCCGGACAGCTGCCCAGGAGCGACTGTGGCCAGCGTAGAGGTCACCTGGGACAGAACACAGTGCCCCAGCTCCAGGGCCCGCCGAGCGAGCCTGCCTCGTTCCACACCGCGGACTGCTTCCTCGAGCTCAGGCCTTCTCAGCGCCACAGGGACACCAGCCTCTGCCTACAAGCAGCACCTAAGGGGAATCCTCAGAGACCCAAGGTTTCCACGGCAGACTCAGGATGGCCACCAGGGCTCCAGGGGCCCACAGGGCATGGGGTTCTACCAGACTCCAGGTTCTAGCAAAAAGGAGGTCAGGGAAGAGCGACCGGAGACAGCCTCTTAGGGAGCCTGTGGGAGAGAGGCCCAGCTGGCCTCCTGCCCCCTGCCAATCCCTCCACTCCTCCGTTGGACTTGGCTGCAAGCTCCTGACCAGAAGCAAGAGGGATCCTAGAGGCTGCGGAGCTGTGTGGCGAGCAAACCCAGCCTCACCGACACTATTCCTTACAGGAGCTGGAGGGTCCCGCAAAGCTGCAGGAGGATCATTTTCACAAGCGGCACTGGGAACACATCAGGCTCCATGGTTCTGGCACCTGGACAGGCCAGCTCTCAAACGCCTTCGCCACCAGCAGCACCTTTGCAAGTGTCTTCCTCCAGCCCTACTCTGCAAATGGGACCCTCCCTCCCTCCAGGGAAAGCCTCCGAGCTGCTGTGCTTAACAGCCTCAGGCGAAACACGCCGTCTCCAGCGGACTGAGGCTGTGCGAGGAGGCTGTGACGCCCGACTTTCCTGTGGACATCTGCCACTACCCTTCCCCAAACAAAAGGAGACCAAGGCATCAGCTGGTAAACGACAGACTGGCAATGCCACACAGGAGCTGCTAGGCCAGAGGGTGATGTTCTCCTGGACTGGGGGTTCCTGCTTTTAAAAAGCCCCTACGAGGAGCTGTTACAAAAAAATGAAGAAGGCGCATCTCAGACCCAGCAGCTGAAAGGGCGCAGTGCCCTCTCCACAGCCGCCCCTTCCTATCAACAGCTAATTTTAATGAATTATTAAGCAGAAAGTCCCTGTACAAATAAGGAAAAGTAGCTTTGGTACTTTCTAAAATAATAAATACAAACGGCTGCCACCACAAGCCCACAGTCGCTCAGGGTCAATGGGCTCTTCCTACATTTCCAATTTCCAACGTCTTTATTATTTAGAACAGGAGAGAAGCCCCTTGAGAGAAGCCCCTTGAGAGAATGTTGCTGTACCCGCCTGTCTTGGGTGCCAGCATCTAGGCCAGGAAGTGACGCAGGGGACAAGACATCACACTGTCCTAGGTGCGGCCAGGCATCTTCCAGAGGGCGCCCCGGCCAATGGTCCAACACCAGAGTCCAGGGCACACCGACTGGGCACTTCCAGGGCGACCCAGGCACTTCCTGACCTCTGGTCTCCCCTTCCTTCCCTGTATGAAAATGTGACGGCACTTCCTGTCCCAGGTACCAACCCCAGAACTGCCTTGAGAACCAAGGGCAGCCCCGGGCGTGGTGGTTGGGATTTGCTCTTGCCGACAGTTGTCACTCATTCAGATGAGAACGGAGTGACAAAGAGGTCAAGTGGCATCCTGAGCTAACATACAGTCAGCTTCCAACACCTTCCAACCTGACGTGTCCCCGTCCCCAGAGTGAGGAGCCACTTGGCTTGTCCAGAGCCCCTGTTGATTGGCAGGAGTGAACAGGTCTAGACAGGTCAGGCCAGAGGCCAGGCGTCCTGGAGAAGGTGCAAAAGAACCCTGAGGAGGGATAAAGGAGGCCAAAGAGTCTCCATAAGAGTGTCCCCTGTCTTCTAAAGTGACCCATTAGTTTAGGGCAGCGCTAGCTTCTAGGATGGTGCAGTGGAGAAACTGGGTGAGGAGGCCCTGGGACCTGGGGGTGCTGCATGGGCCACCACTATGCCGAGAACGTGGGCTCTGTCTCAGGGGGCAGAGGGCAACTCTGGGTCCTCAGCAGGCCTGTGCTGATCCCTGCTTTGCCCTTCCGCTCCTGGGAGGGCTGGACTCACCCTACATGGCTTTGAGCTTCACAGTAGTCTTTCCCACACAGAAGGGACTTTGTAGAAATCTATTTCAAGGGGGGATAGGAGCTATAATGAAACTCTCTTCACTTTAAATTTTAAAATGCCTATTTCTATTTTAAAATTTATATTTCTATTAAGTTTGCATTTGCCTCCCACCTAGACAGTCCAGCGTGGGCTGGAGAGGGCTTTCTACCTTTGGCTCTTCCTCTCTTTTCTTTTTTGATCCATAAAAATTAAGGAACAGAACACCTTACATTGGACGAGAAGAAGTTCACGTAGAACTTCAGTACCATGTGCATCCAAAGAGGTGGCCACAGATGTGCCAGCTGAAGGACAGGTGCAGGCCAGGTACACAGCCTCCCGAGGGCAGCACTGCTCACGGCAACAGAGGAAACTGTGCCCGGACGCCGGGCAGAGCTCTGGGTGACCAGGATGCCACATCTGCACAGAGCCTTCCCTGCCTTCCCTTCGTGGGGTGTCCACGGTCCTGGGCATCTGCAGCTGTCCGGGCAGTGTGCAGGCTACCTGCCAGGCCTGCTCTCCAGGCTTGTGGCGCTCTGGGGTCTCTGGGGCACCCTGCTCTTTCTAGGAGGAAGGCATGAGTGCTATCGCATGCCATGTAGTACAGAAAAAGGAGACTGTGTGCCTGCGATTGGGTGGGAGAAGGGACTTTAAGGACAAGTCCACCATCATCAAAAGAGCAGTTATCCTAAATAAGGGACAAGGAAGGGCAAAGGAAGCTTCCCTCCTCCCATGGGCCAGGTGGTGGCCATGCTGTGACCAACACGCCCCGACCAGGCCCGAGCCACTCCACACGGCCAGTGTCCCCAGAGTGCCAGGTGTCGGGAGTTCCTCGCATGGACACTGAGCTTTCCTGACACCACTCATGACTGCACGTGCTTCAGGTGCGTTTCTGTTGAACGCCTGGGGCTTCCAGGGTCAAGCCTGGGGACTTGGTGGCCTCCGGTTCGACTGGGCTCTCTGGCCAGCAAGGAAGTGCTGGGCACTGTGCCTGCTGCGCCAAGGCCGGCCGCTGGGCCTCTGGGCCCAGGCTGCTCACCTGCTCATACTTCTCCAGCTCCGTGTGGTAGATCTGCCTGATCTGTGACAGCTTGGCCCTGTAGTCCGAGTGCTCCACGGAGTTGTCGGAGCCTGCCCCTCCAGAGGCTGCTGCCGCCGCCGCTGCCGCCGCAGACCCGCCACCCTTCTCGGGCCCGGCCACCCCCTCGGCCAGCAGCATGTTGTCCAGGCGCATCAGCTGGGGGTCCGTGGGCTCCTCCTCCTGGGCTCCCCGGATACTCAACACTAGAGGAAAGAGAGAGAAAGGCAGGTGAGCAGAAGCTCCCGTGGGGAACTCCAGCCAGGGCGGTGCCGGGCCAGCCTCAGCCCTGCCGCCCGAGTCGGGAAGGAACACGGGGGTGAGAGGTTCTACCCACAGCTCACGACACTCCGCCCCTCCAGGCCTCCAGCATCGCCAGCCTTGCAGAGGCAGGGACAGGGAGGCCAGGACGGGCAGGTCGGTGCACCAGACAGAGCTTAATTCTGGGAAGGTGAGAGTCTGGGGGGCACCGTGGTGACCACTGTACAATAAAATACTGGACGCCACTGACCTGCACAGTCCAAATGGTGACACTCCTAGTATGTACATTTTACCACAATAAAAATTCAGAATGACAAAAATTAATTACAATAGATTTATTTTTTGCTTTCATTTTCCAACTGCCAAATTTCAATTGAAGGAAAAGCATTTCCTTCTTTATTTCTAATTTTAGATTTCCGTGAGCTGCAATTTTACTGACTCTCTTTATAACATTTGATTAAATGAAATTTTCGTTTCCAAAATCACCTCTGAGAGCCAGGCGCAGTGGTGCACACCTGTAATCCCAGCACTTAGGGAGGCTGAGACAGGAAGATCCAGAGTTCAAACCCAACCTCGGCAATGGCGAGGCACTAAGCAGCTCAGTGAGACCCTGTCTCTACAGAAAACACAAAATCGGGCTGGGGATGTGGCTCAGTGGTCGAGTGCCCCTGAGTTCAATCCCTGGTACCTCCCCCCAAAAAAGAAAATCACCTGAGCTAGGTTAATGGAGGTAATGGAGGAAACCTGAGGCCCTGGGGCAGGACCTCTCACTCCAGCCTGGCTCCCTGTGCTCCAGGCCACGCTGGCTCTGTCCTGCAGGAAGCAAGGGCGAGAACCCTGTCAAGGGGTTCAGAGAAAGTGAGGTTCTGGCAGAAGGAACTCTCAGATCACGAGATGGCCATTTTTATAGACACCACAGACGTCGAGGTGAGGGGTCACTTGGACCAAGAGAGACCCAGAGATCCAGCAAATCGTCTTTCTTCGCTGCCTGCATCCAGCCTGCCTTATAAGGAAGCGCTCATCTCAGCCCTGGCTGAGAGGTGCATGAAGGGACTTCCAGTTTTTAAAACTTGAAGAGGATCTTGGGTGGGGCAGCAAAGGAGGGAGGTGCTTATGGGCTGAGAAAGGGGCCAGCGTTTAAGCGCATGTGGGGGTGCAGGTGGCGGGTCTGAGCCCCTGGTGGAGACACAACACCAGGCAATGGGAGTCGAGGGCTGCTTCAGGGGGCGCGCTTGGGCCAGCTGCCTCGGGAGCTGAGCTGGGTGGCTCCGCCAGGCTGCGGCGGGGCCGCCCAGAGGCCCCGGGCCTTGGGTCCCAGATAACGCCAGCAGCACTGTCAGCTGTGCCCACAGGCTCTTGGCTTCCAAGGACCTTGACGGACTCCAGCCTGAAGCTGCTTAGAAAGAAATCCCAATTCTCATTCCGAAGAAAAGCCACAGCGTGGCCACCGCGGAGCGCAGAGAGCGAAAGGTGCAGGGGCCACCTGTGGCCACCCCAGGGGCTGGGTGGAGGGAGGGGCGCCCGAGGTGGGAGAGCGGAGGAGGGGAGCCACACTGCCCGCTGCCCAGTGCCCGCTGCCCGGTGCCTGCTGCCCAGTGCCCACTGCCCGCTGCCCAGTGCCCGCTGCCCGGTGCCCACTGCCCGGTGCCCGCTGCCCAGTGCCTGCTGCCCGGTGCCCACTGCCCGCTGCCCAGTTCCGCAGCGCCTCCTCCTCCACCGTGTCCGCAGCATTCCGCTGCCTGTGGACAACACTGCCATCGATGGTGCGGCACGAGGTCAGCAGCCCCACAGCTGTGAAGGGGTCCTCGGCAGGCTCAGGAGACTGGATGGGAAGCTGCCCTCTGACTCATCAGTGGGTAACAAAGATGCAGCCCTGGATTCTGTCTCTTGAGCTAATTTACTCAGGTCTCCCAAGTCCCCTGAGAACACCTCACCGCCACCAAAGGTTTCCTTTGCAGAGTGACTGTGTGGCCTTCCTGCACTGGACCCAATGAGGGGTCCAGCCACCCACTGCACCTGCCGCTGCAGCCCCACCCTCCTACCCCTCTGGTCCAGGGAACTCTCCAGGGTGAGGATATCCACTTGTGGGGTTCACACGTGTGTATTGGGTGAATTTTAATTGCCTTACAACCCGAGTCATTAATATACGAATGTAATTGTTTCACTGGAGATTTGAAAATCTAGAAAAAAGAAACCAAAAAAGCTCAGAAGTCCTCTCCAAGTTTCTCCAAATTGCCGTTTAAATTATCCTCAAATCATAAAAATGGAAAATGTTAGAATGTGTGCAAGAACCAAGTATAAACACGAGAAAGGCTCAGAGCAAGTCCTTCACCTTCCAATCTGTTCTACGGAAGGTTCTGGTTCTGGTGGGCATGGCTGCACGCTTGTGGCGGAGGGGGAGGAAGGCCAACAAAGACCACGGTGCATGGGGTTCGACCCAGAGCCCAGGGGCCAACGTGCCACTATGACCACGGGATCTGGGATTCGCTGCCACAGAAGCTGTTCAGCCAGTCCGTTAAAGAGTCCCACCAACATTAAATAAATCAGTGGAAGGGCGAGGTGTCTGAGCAGAGCTGATGCTACCTATTTGTTGTTGAAGCCAGCACTCGGGCGAGTGGGAGACAAAATGATTATTTAAAAGCTCCTTTTTATCTCGGTGGCACCATGCAAGTCTCAAATGAACCTTTCACCAGGACACCAGAGATGTTAACGCTCATCCTCTGAGATCCAATTTCAGCCAGCGGAGCTGTTACCTAATCCAGCAACCATCACTTATGATCAGTCCCTGCCTCCCTGATGGGCGCCCGCGCCCGCCCTCCTCAGACCCACCGCTTCCCCTGAAGCAGGTTTTAAAGGGCCTCGTCCCTGTTTATGCCATGCATGTGGCTTTCATGGCTGGCAGGCCTGCACCGTCTACCACCCAGGAAACGTCAGACTCCAGGGGACTCGCGGGCTGCAGGTTGCCGCCGAGATGGCTGACCTGTTTGGTTAGAGGCCTCCAGGAAGGCATTTCTTTCCCACAAATCTACCCCTCATGCTAGAGGAGTCAAGGCAGGTAAGTGCAGAAATTGTCCCAAGCCCGTTCCAAACACGGGCGTCACATGGCCTTGCCCCATCGCTCGCCCGGGGCTGTTCTTGGGTGAACTCTGGAGGAGCCAGCTGCCACGGCACCGTGGAGCCGCTCCCACGAGTCTCCTGATACTCTTCCTTCCCTTCACAGGAGGAGGAAGGCAAGCCAGACCCCCAGGCGACTTGAGGGCTGGGCCTCATGGAGGCCCAGGGAGGCTTGTTTTGTCCTTGGCTGAGTGGCTGCCTGGAGCAGCTCCGGCCAGTGCCCACGAGAGGGCACTCTCTCCCCACTAAGGACCAGCTGGCCAGGAGGGTCCCACAGTCTCCAGGGTCCAGGGCTGGGGCAAATGCCCCTGCTCAGTCAAACCGCCAGAGGAGGAGCAGGTGGGCAGGAGGGCCGAGCTGCAGAGTGGGGGGTTTTCAGACTGGAACAGCAGTCCAGGGATCCAGAGCAGAGAAGAGAGAGAAAGGCTGAAGAGGGAGGCAGACAGGTGGTCTGGGAAGGGCCAGGCGGCTGCCCCAGGGACTGTGCTGAGGGCAGGCCATTCTCTGTGATTCGAAGGTGCGAACCTCAGACAGGGTGAGCCTTCCGCACGCTACCCGGAGGCCAGTGGTGAGTTCCACTCCAGGCCTCCGCCCAAGGCCTCTGCCATCTCCCAGTCTGGCAGGACTTTGAAGACAGGACGGGGCAGAAGCTGACTGCCCCTGCAATTTTGAAAACACAGCAAACTGCTCGCCTATCGGGAGCCTCAATCCCTGTGCTCACAAAGGGCCTGCCCATGTTTCACGTGTGTCCCTGAAACACGCAGCCACGTCCAAGTGCATGCAGCAGACGGTGACGGCGAGCTACCTTCCCCAACGTCAGGGCACACGTGAGGCCCAGAAGTGCCTGAGTGCACACAGAAACTCCTCGTCTCCTGATGCCCGAGGCGTGGTCAGGTCTAAGCAGGAGGGACACAGCCGGATGGGAGTTCAGGAAGGACTTCTCCACACTGATGCCTTCATTCCTGCAACTCCTGCAAATCCGGTCCTCTCCTGTGACTCCTCAGGATGCTTCTTTGGATGGGCAGTGCCACTGTGCCATGGGGCAGACTGTCCTCTTCCTCCTGCCCAGAAACGTGCTCATCACAGCCCTGACCTGCTTGTTATTTGTTTTTTTTTGTTTACTTATTCATTTACTTACATTCAGCTCAGTGGTACAGCACCCTGGGCGCGGTCCACATTACCAGAAAAAAAAAAAAGTTTTATCTCATCCCATTTTAAATCTCAGCTCCAACTGCTTCTGCAAGAAACCTGCCCAAGTGAGAACATCTAGACAGGAGGTGCCCAGCTCCTGAGCCACCAGAAGCCTCCACACCACGGCTACGGGCACCTTGGGATACCCCGTCACACCTGCACCTGGCCAGCAAGGCTGAGCTCCTGAGGCACCTGGGTGCTCAGAGTCGGGCCTTCCCAAGAGCAACACAGCAAGCACGAGGGAGGGGGTGCTGTCCCGGGCCTCCGCCTGTCCCGGGCCGGGAGCTGAGAGCCTGTGTGTGCCCGGCCCCCACTCCCGCCCCTCTGAAGCTGAGCCAGCCTGCGTGTCCCTCTCTGCCACCTCTTCCACACCCACTTCAAAACCCTGTCACATCTGCCTTTGAAAGCTGGCAGTTCTAAACCAGAAAAAGCAAGCTGGCCAGAGGCCTGAGTCCCCAGCCCAGGCTGGCGGGTCCCCAATGAGCCTGTTACCAGGGACAGGGCTCCGGGAGCTAGGGAGGGCAGGCCTGTGACGGCTGCTGTGAGGCCCAGAGCAGGCCTGGCTGCAGAGGGCCAATGGCAGTGGAACGCTGGGTCCAAGGCAGGAGACTGCCCAGGAGCCCTGCAAGGCACTGCAGGAAGCCGGCGCAGACTCCCAGAGCAGCAGAGGTCCTGTGGGCCAGAGCCACGCTGGGGCCTCCTCTGGGCCCTCCTTCACTTAGAGCAGCCGACTGAAGCCGAGGGCCCGTGAGCTGTCAGAGGCGGTGGCTGACCACTGGAAGGTCCCGAGGGTGCCGCCCTCTCCTTCCTCCAGGTGCCTTCACTGCCCACCGCACAGTCACATCTGCACACGGGAAGCTCCCTGGGGAGGAACGGCCGTGACGCATTTGATTCTTCTGAACCAAAGACGGACTGGAATCTTCCATTCCTTGGTGCCTGGGAGTCCAGGATCGCGGCCATGGACCCTTCACTCCTCAGGCTTGGCCCCCTGGTGCCTTCGATGGCAAAGCCAGCACTCCTGATGAGCCTGGGGCCTGGCTGCCACCCCCGCCCCGGCCCCCAGCCCCTCCAGCGCTGCCGCTGGCCTGCAGAAGCCTCTCCAGACAAGCAACCCCAGCGCCAAACCTTCAAACGCTGGAAGCCCCACAGACGCCCGGTGTGGCTGCTCTGTGCCCTGGACACTCAGAGACCAGGAGTGGGACTGTGTGGGGCCAAGGACTCCTCCGGTGCCCGTGTGCTGGGGGTTGATTTGGAGACGGACGCCTGCTGGTCTTTCCAGCTTCCCACGCTTCCTTCTCGCAGGGAAAGCAACCTATTACCGCGCGGGGGCCTGGGCTCCACCAGGGCTGCACCCAAGTGCATGCTGAGCACTGACCGCGGGCCATGACCGGCCCTGTGGGGACTCAGGAGCCATTTCCTCCCACTGGGCCCGGCCGCGGTGTGGGGAGCTCTGTGAAGGTGGAGGGCAGGGAGGACATAGCAGGCCGTGCTTGGGACGGGGGCAGCCTTGGCGGCTGGTGTCTGGCCTCCTCTAGAGGAGACGGCCCGTCCTCCTTGCTACCCAGCTATCTGGGCTGGGTTTGTGGCTCTGGCCATGTACTTTGGCTCCTCAGGGGATGCTCGGGCATGGATCCCACTCACAGTTCCCTGCTTGGCACGCCAAGCTCCGGGCCAGCTGGCAGCTGAAGGGTGTCAGTACCGGGCAACATGCTCCCGTGTTTCTGGATGGGTGCTGCTGCCCACGTGTGGGGCTGGGTCCTCACAGCTGAAGCTTGCTTGCCTGCTGCTTGGGAGACCCTCTACCCTAAAGAAGCTGGTGGGAGGGCGTGGCTGGCGCCAGCTGTGCCCCCAGGTGGGGATGCTCTGAGAGGGCCTGTGTAGGAGGGGCCCATGGTGACCGTGAGGCACAGTCCCCTACGTGGGTACATGCTAAACAGCTTGAGAACCAAGGAGCCGGTGGCAGGTGGCTTGCTTTGCATTCCTGAAGAGGAAAGCGTCTCCCCACAATGGTGTCTCCTAGAGGAGGTCACCACGGGAAGTTCCTCAATTCTCTCCTACCTGAGGGTAAAATCATCTTGTAGCACGGAACCTCGGTGGGGCACCTACCTATCGCCTGGTCTTTGCAAGAGCATCCCAGAGCCTAAGTGTGCGCCCTGCACCCAGAGGAGCCTAAGTGTGCGCACTGGGCTTCCCTGTCCCAGCCCGTGGTATGGCACAGAGCGTGCTCCATGCAGCCCGAAGGAGAGGCCTGCCCTGGGCCTAGACTCCTTCAAGGCATTTCCTCATCACCGATGAGGTGACTCAGTGTCAGCCATGTCCTGATTCCTACCAGGGATTAAAAAAGGCTGCTTTCGCAAAAGCAGGTCAGTGCTTGGTCACTGGCAGGATTTCGACTGCTGGGTAAGTCTAAACCCATCAATACAAGTCCCCTTGGAAAGAATGAAAAGCAGGACACATCTAGGGCTAACAGTCACGAGGTAACAACAGACCCCAGTGAATGGACACACGCTCGTGCACACAGCACGCCCCCCGGGGGCAGCCAGGCGCTCAGACCGGAACCCGCACAGCCCAGGCGTCACCGTGTCTTCTGCAGTGGATGGCCGCCCGGCATGGTCCCCTCCTCCTGCTCCTTTCAGGGCACCCTTCTCTCCACATGGTGAGACCTGCCACTCTGTCATCTGAGGCGTCCCTTTGTTACACAGAGCCAGGAAGCACGGCGCTCCTCAGGCCTGGGCGCCCACGGGCTGCAGGCAAGCCCCCCAATGACCTCACAAGCAGAAGCGGGAGAGGCTGGGCCTCATTCTCACCCGCAGGTGGGAGGAAGTGTGCCCAAGGTGAACTTGGGGTGGCTCAGGGCTCGGCCTGCCTCTGCTGAGATGCAGGGAAAGTGCCACACATGGAATGCCACCACCCGCTGCCGCTTGGTCCTGTCACGTGGGGTCTTCCCCGGTTGGCATAGCCACCGTCATAAGATGACAAATCTCTTTCCTGCCTCTGGAGACAAATGGAATTTTCCTGCCTGTATTTTTAAACATCAGTAGCAGAAATATTTGTTTCCTAACTTTCCAAACAATTCCATCAGAATGTGGTTGGAAATAAAGGTAAGTCAGTTTGTTCGCAGAGGAATCTCTTCCAGTTTGAGAAAAGATGAATTATACGCAGGCAGAGTTCTTCACACAGTGAGCTAGCGACCTGCGGGGCCCTGAAGAATTCACAATTTAGTCCTGGCTCCTGACCCTGTCCGTGCGGTCTTGATGGCTTCCAACTCCACCTCCCAGGACACCAAGGCAGACAGCACCCTGCCCTGCAGGAGTCGTCTTCCCAGGGAGACAGGATACACGTCTGCCAGGTGATGCCCAGGTAAGGACCAGGACAAGCCAGAGGCGCACACGGGGTCGGGGACGAGGTACAACGCTCCAACTCACTGCCACCCTCAGCCTCTGCCTGCAGAGTCGTGGTTCTCTGCGTTGGAACCACAACTGCTTGGATTGTGGATGCAGAGCTGAGGCATGG
Source organism: Geosciurus inauris (assembly GCA_004024805.1). Lineage (NCBI taxonomy): Eukaryota > Metazoa > Chordata > Mammalia > Rodentia > Sciuridae > Geosciurus > Geosciurus inauris. Next base: position 120,432 of record PVHX01000534.1, on the reverse strand, counting down.
AGGGCGCCCAGGGGTGTCCCTCGAAGGAGAGCAGGAGAAAGGGCTCTGTGAGCCCAGGACTTCCTCTACCACAGCCGCCACGCGATGGCGAGGGCGTCCTGCCTGCGTGTGCTTGCTACCTACACTGATGTTATGTGAGGGAGCCTGTGCCCCTCTGTTGCCCGAGGCCTGGCAGCCATGAGAGAGGCCAGGTGGAAGTACCTGCACCTGCTGGCCAGCTGGCGTGCTCACCTCTAGGCTGTGAACAAGTAACAGAAAAATAAAACTTCTGTTTTAAGGGGTTTCAGAGAGTTTCTTGCTTTATCTGCTTCAAGTGGCTTAGCTCATCCTGGCTAATACCAACTGTTTAAAAAAAAAATCCAGAAGCAGAATGATTCTGTGTTGGTTAGAGGAAATGGGAAAGCAGTGGATTTAATACCCGGAGGCAAGTTCCAGAAAAGCCTGAGTAGCCACAGGGGAGAATGTCTCCTAGCAGGAAGAGGGTTAGACTAGACAGTAAGAGGTTGTCCTTGGGGAGGCTTCTCTCTTGGGGACCGCAGGAGGACGAGCATAGGAGGGGAAGCTTCAGGAGTCTAGGTGGGAAATAGGTAACAGAGATGCCACCTGGCCAGAGTGTGGAGTGGCCTGGAGGCCTTGGCCTGGACCAGGAGCACTGGGGTGGCCACAGGTGGCCATCTGCCGAGAGCACTCTGCCACTTGGCGATGAAGGGGGAGGGAGGAGGAGAAGGTGCTGCTGTGCAGGGACAGAAGGCCCACCAAGCAGCAGGCACAGAGCAGGTGCAGGAGGCAGGCAGCATGAAGCCAGGTGCCAGCTCATCCTCAGGCCAAGCGCTGGTGACGAGCCCACCTTACGTCACTGATGTCGGGAAGCTTCCTACACTACAGTGGAACAAGGATGTGCCCTGCAGTCTGCTGAGCACTCAGGAGCACGGACAGGGAGGGCCAGGGCATCCCTCCTCAGGGCAGAGGCCACCTCTGCACTGTGCTGAGCGTGGTTCCCCGACCGCAGGACACGGGTCTATTTATGGGTGTCCCAGGTCCATTTCAAAGCACATGCCAATTAGCTTTCCTTTTTCCATGACCACAGACAACACCTGTGACCCCAGACAGTCATCTTGCTAATGCACATGAGGTCAGCGGGGTCCTTCAGGGAGCCTGTGTGGGTGATTCATCATTCTCATTACCAACGCCCCAGTACAGGCCTTGCTGCTGAGGAGCGGCGGGTGCCATCCTCAGATGCAGGAGCCTAGAATATGCAGGTGGACAGGCTTCAGGACCAGCAGGAAGCTTTGCTGCCTCCTAGAACCTCCCCAGGGTCCTCTGAAAGCCCTCAGCCTCTGGCTGGCAGGCCTGAAGAGTCAGGGTGCCTGGCCTCTTGCCCTGAACAAGAGGCTCTAAATGAGACACCTGGCTGGGATGTGCTGGGGACAGCTGAGGTCATGAGCCTCGAACTGCAGACCTGCCTTCCCTCATCATGGCCTAATCTCTGCACCAAAGAGATGAACAACTCACAAGGACCAAGAAAGCTGCTGACTTGGCATCCAAGGGGATGAGTAGCATTTCTGCTTTGGGGACGTGTCCACACAGCCATCGTGTCCTGTTTCTCCTGTCAAGGCCCCTGTCCACTTTCCTGGGGACCGAGACCTAATGGGTGTGTGGCTTTGTCCTCTGTACTGTTCTCCGTGGGGCCTTCACCTCTCCCCCAGCAGAGCCCCAGGATGAAGTGTTGAACACAAACACCCAATGGCCAGTGGGCTTGCCTGTCCTTCAGCTGGAGCTCAGGCACCAGCTGGCATTCCATCCTGGGCAGGCTTCTCAAACGCCAATTCCAGCTTCCAAGGGGACATGTTAAAGAAGTAGATTTCGAGTAAATGATTGCAACTTATTGGAAATAACATGCTACTTAGCGTCTGCAGTAAACACCGGGCACCGGTGGGGGGGCAGCGCGGGAGCAGATGGAGCCACTAGGCTCTGGTTTCCAGAAGGGCTCGCTGTTCTGCCTGACTTGCTTCTGCATCCTGGTGGAGGAGGGGACTTGGGGAAAGGTCTCTGGCCCATTCCATCTCCTGTGCACGGGAAACGGAGCCCGGCCGAGAACCCGGGGCCCCCACCAGCATGGGCCCTACGGCGGTCAGCACGGCCGTCCTCAAATGTATCCAGCCCAAGGTGTGGGCTACACTACGGCGGCTGACAGTGAGGCAGCTGGGCGCTGGCTCGGCTGTCCTTGGAAAACGTGGCTCCCCGAGTGCGGGCCTCTTCACGGCTTCCTGCTGGGTTTCCAGCCGGGGTCTTGCCCCCCTGCGCCAGGTGAGCCGTATCTCCAACCCACCCGAGGCTGCTAGGAACGCTCCAGAGCTGCTCCTCCGCCAGGGCCGGCCCCGCCTTGCAGGCACCCTGGGTTCTTGGGGCCTGGCGTGGTCAGCTTTCCGTCCCTGGGCGAGAACACCCAGAAAGAACAAACTTCAAGGAGGCCAGGCTTCTTTTGGTCCATGGTTTCAGAGGTTTCAGCCTGTGGTCACTTGGCTCGCTGGCTTCTGGCCCGTCGAGAGGCAGGACAGGGTGGCCGGGATCGTGTGGCTGAGCAGAGGTGGCCTGCAGAGAGAGCTGGCTTCCAGGGCAAAGCCCCTGCCCCACCCACTTAGCTGGGCTAACCACGGCTGAGGCCAGTGCCCCATGGCCAACCTCCTCTCCAAGGCCCACCTCTGGACACTGCTGCACTGAGGATGCAACCTTGGGGACATTCAGATCCAACCACAGCAAGCCCCTAGCCACCGGGAGCTGTGTTGATGAAGACGCCCCGCGGGGCCCTGCAGCTGGAGAGGCCCCACGGCACCACGTCAGCCCAGGCCTGGGTGGAGTTGGTGCTCTCTGCGGCAAAGGCCTTCAGAAGCCTTGGAAACTGGATTTGCTCTCGTCCTCTCCGGCTGCCTGCTCTCCAGCAGCACTCTGCTTGACTCTGCAGACAGGCCACGTCCACTTACGTCCAGGGATGCTCCTACAGCTCAGGTAGAATCTTCTTGGCTTGCACAATTTCACCAACAGTGCTGGTCCTCCAAGGACCAGGTGGGTTTGGTGGTCAAAGATTCATTCAACAAACACACTGGCCATCTACTCTCTGCCAGGGCCTAGGTTTCAGCTGGGAGACGCAGCAGAAGTCCTCCTGGGGAGGAGCTAGCACACAGATGTAGAACGGATATGTGGGCTGTGGAGAGCGGAGGCAGCCAAGGCATCTTCTTGTGTGGGAATTAAACTTCCACAAATCAAGTGTTGAAAACCAGCCCATTTGATTCCATCCTCACAAAATGCCCTGCTGTATCACCGGGCCCTTTATTCAGATAGGGAAATCGAGGCATGCGGGAGTCCGAATGGCACAGGCACAGGACGGTCTGCCGCTCACTTGGGCTGGGCCTTCAGGGCAGCTGGCAGTCTCCCAGGGCAGGGCCCCTCTAGACTGCTATGCTGCTCCCCGTTTCTCCGTGTTCCAGCGCTCAGAGCCAGAGAGAACTATCAAGGACGTACGTGGTTTTCCAGCTTCAACACCCTCAACCTATTCTGTCCCAAAGTAAACCAAGAAGTCACAGAATGGCTTGCTCACCACAGCTTCAAAAATTGTAGCTGGACCCATGTTTTTTTAAAGCTGAATGTGGCTTCGCTTTGTGGCAGGCGACGTGGTGGAGGAAGTGAGAGCTGCTGTGTGCACCAGGCAGCACTGGGCAGGGCAGACCTTGCAGGTAGGTTGACGCCACCCAGCAGGTGTGCCTCTGGGTCCTGCTCCCTGTGTGATCTGCAAGCCAGGACCACGTGGCCCTCTGCCTTCGAATGCCGCAGGATAACACCTGGGCTGCCAGGGCAAGCCAGAGGACGGGCACAGCACGGACCTACAACAAAGCAAGCACCTGAGTGCAGGACGAGTGTGAGCAGGGCATGCAGCTCTCCTTCCCACAGGAACCGGGAAGGTCATGAAATCACCTCAGCCTCCTTCTTCGGCTTCAAAACTCCTCTCCAATGGTGACGGGACCTTAGAAGGTGAACTACTAACTGCAGGGCTCTGCAAACCTGTCAGTTAGCTTCTGCAGGCCTTGTCTTCTAGAGGACCCTGGGCCTGACCCCGTGCAGGCCTGGGGATCCACTTTAGGAAACAGCAAGGCTGGTCTCAAAGCTCTGAGGCAGCAGCACATGGGCATGGGACAGTCACCGCCCTCTGGTGACAGAGGTCTAAGGAATTGTGAGCAGCAAAAGGGCCTGTCTTAATTCTTCCTTCCTCTGTGGGTGCCATGGTGGGCAGTGCCGCCCCGTGAGGCTGGGTTGGGCTCCATGGTCGGGCCACGGAACGTGACCCTCGTGTTCACCTCCTTGCTCCAAAGACTCCCGAGGCCTTTTCAGAGCTACCAAGGTGGATTTCAAGGAGTGGTTTTCCCAGCTGTTCTTTCGATAGCCAAGCACTTACTCACCTCGTATGGAAAAGGAAAAAGGAGAACCCCGCTTACTGGTACCTCCACATTTTCTGCCACTTGTGTGCACTCCTGGGGTCTGGTATGGGCTTCTGTCCTTAAATCTTAGCCCAGATTTCCAGGCTCGAGTCATGCACACGAGGACAGAATGTTGAGCTCACAGATTGTTTTATTCTTTAAAATTGAAAAAGGGAAAGTTAATCATTGCATATCTAGAAAATATTTCTTTGCTCAAATCATGTTTAGAGCTTTGCAGTCACTGTTCTTAGCTCTGTTTTTGTGTACGATGCACTTTGTGGCCCCTTTTGGGTTTTTCTCAGAAGTATACATTAAGCTCACAAAGAAAAGAACCCCCTGGAGGTTTAGTTCATGCATTTGATGAACCTGCTGATGTTTAAGAATCAACCGCTTCCCTCAAAGGATGACTAGGGTCAGGGGGACAAGAATGGAAAGTGGGGAGGGGACAAAACAAGCCTCATGACTCCACGGATCCAGAGGCATCGCATGGACCCAGGTCCCGACGGCGAGGACCGCACGGTGGCCCCTCCTGAGCCGTGTGCCACGGTGCTCTGCCCACACTGTGTCTTAGTGAGGCTTCCTCCGGCCTTTGCAGACCATGCTGAGGGGCACCTGAGGAGCAGCAGAACCCTGGGTCCCAGACGCTGGCCTCAGAGAAAGAGGAGGAAGGAGCAGAGCGGGAACCCACCTGCTGCGAGCTGGGACACACGCAGGTGCTCACCCTGCGCTACTCGGGGTCGACCCCCTTTTCACTGAAGGGTGACCATCTATTCATTCACTAAATTAAAAACACACATTGCTCAAGTGCTGTGTTGGACACACAGCGAGGACACAGAAATAAAGAAGGCAAGACATCCGCCCCAAAGACATACCAGCTTCACGAGGAAGAGGGGACCACGACCCACCCCAGGGCACTGCCATGGGCGGGAGGCGACTCAGAGACAGAGACCACCGTCCCTCTCAGGTCAGCGTGCTGATGGCCATCCTGCTTCCTCACTCCAGGGCATGCAGCCACCTGTTCACCTACATAAGCAGACCCCACAAATGCTCCCAGGACCAGGGAGGTGCTGCCGCCTACCTGCCGTCGCCCCAGCACCTGGAGCCCTCCCAGGGACATGGGGCATGTGCAGGCCCCAGACACTGGAGCCATCACTGAGCAGCACCCTGGCTCTGCATCTGGGGGAAGGATAGCCGTGGGGCCGTCCCCAGGACACAGGCAGCCCCCTCAACTCCAAGACATGGGGAAGGCGCACCTCCTCCCCAAGGAGCGGGGCTGTGCAAAGGTTGGTCACTAGGGACACCCTGCACCAGAGGCAGCTGGCAGGGAGAGGCCAAGAGGCTTTTAGGCCTCTGTGGCTTTGAAGAGAATCCCTGAGTGTGAGACACACTCTTGGTGGCTGCAGGCACCCTCTCCTTGTGGCTGGCCCTCTGTAGTTGGCTGGTTCACCATGAACCCACCAAAGCCCTGAAGGCAGCACACCATTCAGACCACCCTAGAAACCTCCTTGGAAGGCAGAATGTCTGGGCAGTGGTCTTTGGCAGGGGTCCTGGGGACAGAAGTCTCAGGCTCTGAATCTCTTATCTGTTCTTTGCATTAACAGACATTTTGCCACCAGCCCAGAGGCTGCGAGAGAAGCAGCTGTAATGGCCACTGTCAGGCCACTGTCGCCCCCTCCCAGGTCCAAGGCAAAGCAACACCCTGACCAAGCTTCCTCGGTGTGGGAAGCACAGACCCCAACCAGCAATAATTTCACATATAAACAATTCTTGCTAGGCATGAAGCACACACCAGACAGTAATCAGCTTATCTAACAGAACAGGCCTCCCTTCCTACCACAGAGGCGGATTAGCAGACTTGAATCAGCGTGAAGTGCAATCAGGGCCTGGGCGGCGCTGGCAGGGTACTGTGTGCTCCTGCTGGGCCCCGGGTTGCTGGCACGGTGCGAGGACCTGAGGGGACGGGCAGGAAATGCTCGTGATGTGCATCATACCAGGAGGTAGCAACTCGGACATGGGAAGAGCGAGTGTCATGGGACAAAAGTGTGCTTACAGCGGAGGCCCTCCGTCCTGTGGCCCTGGGGACGTGTGCAGCAATCTGCGGGACGGAGTCATGGCCTCCACCCAGCTCGGGGCCCAGCACCATGGAAGTCAGGGGAATTGTACCTGCACTCTGCTGAGCAACTCCTCTTAGGAATTCCTTCCTGAAGGTGCCCAGACCAGCCCAAGGCACCTTCTTAGCCCCCCGGTGAAATTTCTCACCTGGCTGGAGATTCTGGACGTAACGACAAGCCCTCAAGAGGCTTCCTTTCCTGAGTCCATGTCAGAAGCCACCTGAGCTCTGAGTGGGCAGCTCCCGGGCAGACTCTACTGTGCTTGACAAGGATAGATAGCATTTTGCCTAAAGAGGATCTCGGTTGTTGATTTGGGAAGAACGCCTCTTCCCCTGCCACAGCTCCCTCCACACAAAGAATCCAACTACTGCTGGCTTCTCACCCAGAGAAGTCACCGTCCTCTCCAATTCCTCCCCTGTCTGTCCATCTGCCCTTTCTTCCTACTCAGATTTCCTAAAGACCCAAGAGCCCAGAGCAGATGTACATGCTGGGAAATGACCTCTACCATCACGCAAAGAGGGAGATGCCCCCCGGCTTCCAGGTTGTATCACACTGCAAATGACTGCCCACCTCACTGGCCCCAGTGCCCTGCCACGTCTGTGCCTCAGTCCCCTCAACCCCCGACGTTTTCCAGTACATGGGGAAGAGCAGGCTGCCCAAGGTGGCACCATGGATTCCGTCTGGAGACGCTAACCCCTCAGTGAGAGGTGGGGGTGCCCAGGCCACCTGTCCTGTTCCTCACCATCGCATCCCTTAAGACACACATCAAAACCACAGCACGGAACCCTACAGCTGTGATCTTAACCCCTCAGCAAATCCTGAGGCCCGAGTGGGTAGACTCTCAAGGGACTGACAGGTGCATAAGCAAACTGTTAAGGCCGCTGAGTGAACCACAGTGCGACTGCCAGCACATGTGAAGGTACACGGTCCATGGGCGCAGACGGCCAGGAGCACAGGCAGAGAAGCCACAGAACATGGAGCCGTGCGGGTTGGCACAGCCAGAGTCGGACGGGAAGAGAAGCGTGGTATGCTAGGAGCAGCTGGTGCTGAAGACCCTCGCAGAGGTCTTTACAGTCACTCCAGACTGCACCCCAAGTGGTTCTGGTGTTCCGAATGGCGCCACCACTGGAGAGGCTGAGCACAGTTGCTCCTGACGGGACAAAGCCACAGAGCGCAAGAAGGGCCCTGAGGTCGGGCGCGATGGCCCTGGGGATGAGGCCACCCAACAGCACAGGCTTTGGGGAGGAAGAACAGGCTTGGCCTGTGCCCAGGATGGGTGTTCTGGGAAAGCAGACACTGAGTGGAGACAGCTCCGTGGGCCTGAGTCAGCAGGGCCTCCTCCTGACAGGCCCCGCCACTTACCCTGAGCCAGGTGTGCACAGGGCGTGCACAGGGCGGGGTGCCCAAGTGCCAGTCACTCCCAGCTGCTCTGACTCCCAGCCGCCACAAAGGTCATCTGGGGGCCATCCAGCTAGGCTTCCAAGCCTCGCGTCTCTACCCGAAAAGCACGCAGGGCCACCGGCTCCCCCGCCTACCCCTCCACAGATGTTGGCAGCGGCCACTCTGTTCAGGGACCACCCTCCAAGCTGCAGGTCTGCTTTCCAAATTGATATCCTGGTGACATCAGCCCCTCTCTGCACTAGCGAGTTAGCACTATCTGTAAAACGGACTGATGCCTCCCCCTTGCAGAGCTGCTCCGGGTTCCATAAGCGCGCCTTCCACCAAGCCCCCTCAACTTCATCCGGCCCCGTCAGACGAGCGTGCTTCAGAGAGGCTTGAGCAGGTCCTGGCGCGGCACGTCGGCTGGGATCCAGCATGTCTTCTTTCACGTATAGACTTTGGGAAAAGGTGCAGCCGCACCCCGAGGTCTAATGGCAAGGAATCTGGGCACAGTAAATCTGCGATCAGCTGCGTGCTGGGGTGGGAGCTTTGCATCCTGAGTTTCCTATCCATAGCTAAAATGGACTTGGCTGTGGATCTTGGATAGGAGCTGTCAGGTGATTGCCCTGGAAGGAGAGCAGCCGTGCTGCCGGAGTCCCCAGGAGGGCAGCCCTTCCTGGGCAGGGCTGTGCTTGCCTTCCGCCCTCCTCCCTCAAGAGGTCTGGGCCTCCGCATTCCATTCTCCTTCCCTCAGACGCCCAGCCCCCTTGCGGCCGGAGGCCCAGGCTCATCTGCAGACAGGCCTGGCTCCCAGGGCAGACAGTCTTAATGGCTGCTATTAACAATGGGCCGCCCTGCCCTGCGAGTGGCTCGCCTTACAGCTTTTTCTCTGATTGCGTATAACACTGTGTCACATGAGCTGTGTTTAACAGAGGTGTAATAAACGCCAAAGAAGAAATATGACCCAAAATAAAAAATAGTTTGTCCCGGAGTGGCCAGGATCTCACGACTCGCAACAATGTTCATTTCAGCTCCCAGCACAATTTCCATTTGCATTTCTTTTTTTTTTTTAAGGGTCTCTGGGGGCTTTAAAAGAGCTGTTTAAGAGAAAAGGCAGAAAGACTGTAGGACTGTCAAGCAGGGAGCTCTGCTCTCCAGACAAGGAAATGCAGCCTGCAGACCCAGACAGACTGAGAGCAAGGGCCCTCTGGGCGCTGGGACGGAGGCTGGGAGGGAGGAGCAGAGGACACCGAGGGCATGCTCAGAGGAGGCAGCGCCCTCCCTGGTGAGCTTCAGAAACCAGCACTGGCCGCCAAAGTCGGGGGACTGAGCACTGGGAGGTGAGCCCCCAAACACCAGGCCCCCCACACACCCTGGGGCAGCGATAGCAAGTTCTCATTTAGTCACAGGAAAGCTCAGCTCATTGAAAATAAGCAAAAAACACATCACGTTCTTCAAATAGAAGCTGGCTGGAGCTCTTCCAACCAGAGAAAAAGGCAATAAACACCAAAACCCTCCACAGCCCCTTGGTTGACCAAGGGGGCAGCAGGTGTCCCAAGTCCTGGAGGTCTCCAGGCAGGAGGAAAGCAGGGCGGGGTGCAGGAGCAGCACCACAGCACCCACTGCTGATACCACCCTGCTGGCAGGACTGGCCACTCCCAGGAGGGCAGCGGCCTTTTGAAGGATGAAGGTGCAGGGACACCACCTGCCTGTGGTGGCCCCTCTCCAGAGCTCCCGGCCTCCTCACCCCTCAGACTAACTAACTGGTACCCAAACCTTCCTGCACCTCTGAGAAAGGCGGACATCGAGGCACAAAAGGCCTGCGGCTCTGGAACTTGACTTCAGAGGAGCCCTTCGCCCATGGGGGTACTCTGGGGGTCACCAGGGGAGAAAGGGTCCTCTGGGAGGCCAGGCAATGGGGACAAAGTGCTCTGTGGCAGAGGTGGGGTCCATAGTAGGTGGCTACGGGGGGAAAGCACTGGTTTCTCAAGAGATGGTGTCCTTGGTTGGGACTCTTGGATCCTCAGAAGTCACTTATCTTTAGAAGGCCAAAGAGGAACTCAGAAAGCTCCATTTCTGTAGGACTCAGTTATTAGCATGTGAATCTAGAAAATCAGCCTTCTCCATGAAGGCACCGGAGCCCCACGGCCTCCTCTTCCCCAGTGCTCCCCAGGCTGCCAGGAGCTGTCCTGTGGCCCCGAGCGCCGTCTATTCGGACCCACACAGCCAGCGTCACTGGTAGGTCTTGGGTACCCATTTTTTAGGAAACTGACCCAGAGAAGTTGAAATGAGTTCAGTCACACGGATGACGAGGCTCGGCTTGGCAGGGCTCACACCCTGCATTGCCTGGCATGGGCCCTGCAACTCTGGGAAGCCTGGGCTGCCTGGTGTGTGCAGGCTGCAGGCTGCTACCATCTTGTGAGCTAAAAGGTGGGGGTGGGGGGGGTAGCAGAGGGACAGGCAGAGCCACAGCGCAGGGATACGCCCGTGCACAGGCTAGAGGCCAAAGGAGCAGCCGCACCCTGTCACAGACACTGTCCTCATCCATCATTCCCTGCCTCATGGTGAAACCTGGCTCAGGGTCCTCGTCTGGCTCACTTCCTGGGATGATGATGTCACTTGCATCAGTAGGGCACACACCCCTCCCTGGTCTGAGACCGTGTGTACGAGATGTTGAGCTCCCCATGGTCGCTAAACGAAGGGCAGTGAGCCCCGCCATGTGAGGGAGAGGCACATGACGAGGCAGGACACCTCCCACTCAGGCCTGTCTGCCGGCCTTGCTCCCCCTTGCTCCCATGCACAGGCCCTCCAGCTCACGGTCAAAGACGAGCCTGCTTCTGACCGCAAAGGGGAGAGTCCCATCGTGGTTGGAGGCCAGCATCTCACTCAGCTTCTGAGAGATGCTCACATCTCCTGGAACCTCAGGCAGCACCGGCAGGCAGCCCACGGCAGCCCACCCACACGTACATGCCCAGGCAGGCAGCCCCAGGTCCAGATGGACTGCACGGCTTTCCTGGGGAGGGCGTTCCTCTCACACAGACAGACCCACAGCACCGGGCCCGAATGGGGGTGGCACGCCAGTCACGTGTCTGTGGAACGTGGCCATCCTATGGGGACCAGTAGTTCCATGCACGGGGGAGGCGAGGTAAGCCGTGAATCCAAGCCCAGTTTCAGAGGCATTTAAGGAAGCAAAAGCAGAGACACAAGGCAGGCCCCACGAAGGCCAGGGAGCGCAGCAGCCGGGCCTCCCTGCAGGGCAGGGGCAGGGGTCTCTGCAGGCACCTGCCAGTGTCCTCTGCTTGCTGAGCTGGGGTTCTGAAAGGAAGGGGCAGCCTGAGAACACGAGTCCAGTCCCGACTCTGGTGCTGGCTCGGTGGTCTGCTGGATCCAGAGTTGGCTGGTGCGAAATGAAGAGCAGGTTCTCCTCCTGCGCAGAGCCCGACCCGTCGCGGGACTCCAGAGAGGACTGCATCTGCCTTTGCCTCCTCTTGGATGAGGAAGGCCGTCTCTGTTCAGTGGGATTCACTGGTGGGGGAACTACTTAAGAAAAGACCCAAAAGTGCCTCCCCTTCAGGAGACCACTGAGCCGCCTCCAGCTCAGCCCCCGGCTCAGCCACACCCCCGCTTGTTTGCAGCCTTGTTCTGCTGAAGAACCCTGTGGTTTTTAGCTGCGATTTCATGTTTTGCTTAATTGTCCAGAGTGGCAGATGTGATTTTGTGTTAGTTCCTATCCCCATCTGTTTTCCTGTGCCAGAAAATATGCGGAAGGTGCCGGGGCTTCTGCGCAGGGTGGGCCTTATCCGTGCTGACGATAAAGTACTCAGGAACTTCAAAATACACCAAGCCGAGCTGGCGGTGAGGACAGAGGCCCCGTGTGACGTCCATGCCTCTCCCCTTCCAGCTCCCCTCACTCCAAGCCAGCCTTCCTCAGCAACCAGCAGTTGCAGTTTTCTAAGCAACCGAGAGCCACTGTGTCCCCAGCCCTCAGGATGGTCTAACGCAGACAGACAACCACATCCAACCTGCCCTGCCACATGCCACTGCCCCACTCCCGGTGTGGGGAGGCCGGGTAGCACTTCAGGCAGAGGAAGAGGTGCTCCTGCCTCCCGCCTAGGGACCTGCCTCTAGTGTCACACCAACGGCTCCACCATGAGGTGCTTCAAGGGTCCTGAAGAGCCACAGATCCACCGCGTTCTGAGACCCAGGAGTTCCACAGTCAGCCCTGCCTCCCAGTGTATTGTTTTATAAATAGACAGGCATGACTGAAATAGAACAAGGCCAACTCCAGGCACTTCGTATTGGACACAAGGCATCCACGTTTGGGACTTGGAATCAAGCTTTACAGCACTCAGAAAGGGTGTGACGGGATGAAACAGAACACAAGGGAAAAGAGGAAAAACGAGAGGAGAAAACGTCTGGAATACAACCCATTTGCACAGGGAAGCCATCAACAGGGAAGGTCAAACTCCAGGAAACACCCTTTCTTGTTATCTAAACCCAGGATCAGGAGCGTGGGCGGAGAGGCTGCCTCCTTCCTGGCTACATGACCTTGAATGGTGTCCTCTGCCTTCCCTCTGCCTGGGTTCTGTCCACTCCCTTGGTGTCCCCCACGGAGCACAGTCTGTGCCAGGAGCAGAGCCTGGCAGTGCCCCGTAAGTAGCCAGTAATAATAAGGACAAGGAGGAGCAAGTGAGGAAAGCGAGACAGGAGACCCGAGGGCTCTAGGATGGGCGGTGGACGCCTCTTGGTGACCTGCACCCAGGTCTGCCGTCCACCTCCATCCGGCCACGCTGCCCTGTGCCTGTAGCTCCAGTCGAGCGGCACACATTCGCTCTGCTGCTGGATATCTCGCTTGATGGTGCCGCACTGTTCCTTGGTGTTTGTTGACACCTGAAAAGTCACAATCAACCAGGAATTTCCAGGCCGCCAGCTGAGAGCCTGCCACTGCAGGACGGGTGGCGTGGAGGCTTCCCTGGGACACAGGATGTGTTCATAGACACTTTTTAATTCATTCCAACAAGTTTCGTGGGGTCAGCGAGGACAGCTGTGAGGTCATGTGCCAGCTTTTCCAGGACCCCCCACGCCCCGCAGTGTGCACACGCTAGACTCACAGGGGCACATTTCCACAGCGCCCTGGAAACTGGAAGGGTTTCTAACCACACGGAGCAAGCCAGACTCTGTCTCCAGCTGTCGGTCCCAGCAAGTCAGCTCACCTCCCTGAGCTCCAGCTTGAACCTTCATCTGTGGACTGGGGACCCTTGCTGACCTCAGAGGACTGACATCTGGCTTGTGTAGTGGACATGCAGCATCTCTACAGCAAGGCTGGGCATATGGAAGGCATCCAGCAAGTGCTTGCTCTTGGCTCACCTACCTGTCTTGGTGACAATCACTGTGAACAGTTGCCCCTCCTCCCTGAACCTAGCCCCAGAGGACAGCCTGTTCTAGGAGCCGACCTACAGTTTTCCTTCCTGTCCAAGTTTCCACATAAATTAGAACAAGAATTATCCATTTGCTTCAATCGTAAATGGACAGTGGACGCTCAGGCCGCTGCATGTGTACACAGGCACAACCACGTGTGCTCGGCACACTTACACACACCCAGGCGAGCAAGACAGCACTTAACACAATCACGGGGAGAAGTAGAGGCCAGGCTGCTCGTCTGCATCACACACTTTCTGCTGTCGGGAGTCACCAGGCAATCCTGAGACGAGGGTGGGATTGCTGTGTGCGGCAGCCTCAGCTGGGGCTGGGGATCTGAATCTCTCCTCCAGTTTCTTCTTTCCCAAAGACCAACTCAAGGCAGAATTCAATGCCAACTTGGGTCACGAAACAAAATAAAAGCCAAGATGAGAACACAGTCTTTCAGTTCCTTGCCAATGTTGCTACAATAATCACGGACGTGGTTTCCATATGGTCAATGAATGTACTGGCCTAAATGTCTCCACACAGGATTTTGAAAAGGGTTTCCTATCTCATGATATTTCACAATGGACCCCAGAGTGTACCACGCGTAGATCTGTGGACCAGAGTTCCCGCCGGCAACAGTGGTTTCCATGAAGGTGGACTAGGGCCAGCCAGACCAACTCCAAAAGAACCACAAAGGCAAGACAAGCAAAGGAGAAATGCAGGTAAGAATGTAACAAAGTCAGATGACTAAATTATGAGACCGAACATCTGTGGCCTAAATAAAATATGTGGTGGTACAGGTGGCCCCATAAAGTTTTCCTGACGTCCCGACGAGACCGGCAGAGCTCACTTATGAGTAATGTGGTCATCCCCACATTCCTGCAACAAAAACATCTGAGCTGGCCGCGCTGTCAAATATTCTGAATGAATTTGTGACCTAAGGGAAATCAGAGTAAGAAGCCAAAGTAATCAATAAGGTGGAATACTACACAGATACACACGAAGCCCGCTGTGGACTGATAGGTGCTCTACTTCCATCTTGTGTTCTAACAGTACAAATAAATACAAGAGAGCTGCCAGCCATCAGTACCCCTGGGCGGTGTGTGCGCCTGTGACTCCCACAGCCAGTGGCCCACGGCAGTAGACAGCAGGGGCTGAGCAACACACCCGCATCCTCCGCTCGTGGATAAGGACTCGGGGTAACTGGGCTACCAAAGACGATACCTGCCCCAGTGCCGAGGAACAGAAAGAGGGGTGATAATACCTCTCTGCTGCGGTCCCATGGGCATTCACGTCCCCTGACCACTGGCAACAAAATAGCAAAGAATCGGATAGTAGAAATTTTCACAATCCCACAAGCTATTATGGTCTAAGTAGGAAGTGACATCCACAGAGCATGTGAACATAGCAGCCACATACTTTAAAAGTTCTGCTGGGAGCACACAAATTAATCTTTAAGAACTCGCACCCGAGCTTGGAGGTCCCTCCGTCGGCAGAGCCGGCTCTGCACGCTCTGAGCACGGCACCTCCTCCTTCCTGCTGCCCAGTGCAGCACACGCTCATCCAGCTGGCACTCTGGGTCGAGCCTGGTTCCCTGGCGCAACTTCACACTGAGGTCTCAACAGGACTACCCAGGCTGCTCACCCACACCTGGGGCGAAGACACCGCCAGCGCAGCGTCACGGCAGAGGCTTGCCTGTTTCTACAAGATACCGGGGGTGTCGACCAGCATTTCCAAGGCTCTCCCCTTCACTCAGTGCAGGCGGAGGCAAGCCGGAGTCTGAGCAGAACACCAGAAGTGTTCCTAAAAGGAGCCGGCGCACACTTCCTCTCTGCCCCTCCCGCATTCTGACCTGGGTGAGAGAAGGGACGTCTGGCTCCTGGAAGCCATCTTGGATCACACCGCAGGGATGGAGAGTGGAGGCCAGGGAGGTGCCCACGTCCAGCCAGCTCTGGACAGCTTCTCTTCCTTCTGCTTCTTGAGAGTAGGGAGGTGGTTTGTGTTGGTCAACACTGAGCAGAATCCCAACACATCCACAGTGGATTGGAACTGTCACTCTGGTTAAGTCATTCAAGCTCTCTGAGCTCGTGTGCCCGTCTCTAAACTAAGAAAGATAAAACTCCTTTCCCTTCAGAATTACTGTGAAGGTCAACATCGAAATGATGGGTTTGAAAAGTACATTGTGCTTTGGAAGTTGTAGCAATGCTAGTAGTGTTGCTATTATGTTTCAGTTTATTCCAAATTCCCAGATGAAAGTAGGTCAGTGATTGACAAATTAAAACTAGCTGAAAATAGGAACTCCAATGTCATTACTCTGGCAAGATTTTATATTAGCAGAAAACGAGTCCAAGATAATTAGTTGCAAGAAAGTGACCACAGGTTATTAAACATTTCTAATTCTTGGGTTCCTAGAAAATTTGCTACAAGGATGTTATTTTAACCTCCTGAAAAATATGGAACAGCAGCATCTGTAACTCCATGTAGGTTCCAAAGCTTTACCCCTTGCTCACCTAATGTCATTTGGAGGACAGAAGCAACACTACTAGCATTGCTACGACAACGTCCAAGGCCAGGAACGAAGGTGGCCTGGGCCATGGAGGGATCCCTCCACAGCAGCTAGAGAACCAGATCTCCAATTACAGCATCGCTGGGAAAGGCGGTTGTCACACACCAAGGTGAAAACGAACCCCACTATTTATTTATCTTTTTATTTACAGCGCCAGGGATGGAACCCAGGGCCTCTTGCATGCTAGGCAAGTGCTGTACCGCTGAGCCACTCCCCAGCCCACACTTTGTAGAAACACTTGGCTCTTGGTTTGGGGTTCATTTCACTGTTACCTTTAGGGTTACCCTGGGTCCTATTACTGACTAGGAAAAAGAAGTGCAATGCTAAGTGGAAAACCGTGGAACGGCATGAGAAAAGAGGCCCAAGCTTCTGCTGGCCATGTTGGCTGGGGCTGCAGTGCTCACCCCAAATTCTGTGGGTTTCTCCTTTTAACTGGGGATTTCTCTGGAGGCCACACCGACTTCATCTTAGCGATGTGAACGCGTGGCAGTGTAGGTGGTGAGGAGATGGCATGAATTTATCTCTCTGTTGAATTTTGCAGAACAGAGGATGAAAACAAAATCAGGCCTGCAGGTCTGACTCCCCACATGTGGTTTAGGTAGGAACAGAGTGAGGCGAGGTCTTCACGGAGCATCCACCTGATCTGCTGGAATGCCTGCCAATCAACGAATGAAGGGAAACTGCTCACTAAGCCCACTCATTGAAATGAATACTGGGTACTGAACCAGCCAGCCTCTCGCGGTCTCCACCACACCGCATTAACCCAGAACTCAGTGCTTATGAGCTTGGGGTTGAAGGAGAAATGTCTCACATTAATCCTCCAAATAGCCTGAGGTAAACAGTGTGCTCCACTATTTGCCGAAATTCCATAAAAATTATGTCCCAATAAAAGTGCATTTTTTGGAGTTTCAAACACACACCCAACCTAGCAGCCCTTTGGCATGCATGCACATACCCCTACATGCTTGAAATACTACCGGGGTCTAGTAGCATGTGCATGCAAGATAAAGCTCGCGAGTGCATGATTCACTGTACACGTGTGTTCTGTTTTGTACACTGGCTCCGCCAGCTGGTATGCACATTGCCTGTGAGGAAAAGTCCTTTCCCCTGGCCACCAACATGGCCCTTGCAGCAGGACGTGAGGGGGGAGGACTTCTAAGGGCACAGAAGAGGGAAGGGTTTGGTCCCAGGTCCTGGAACAAACCCATATTTGCTGCCGAGGAATCCCTGAGAAACGGAATCTGAAAAGACAGGCGGTGGAGAGGAGCAGGGGAGCCAGGCTGGTCGCTCACGGATTTAGAAAACCTTAGTGCAAGTGAACAGAAAGAAAATCTCCAGCACGAATGGCCACCCTTGGCCGGAATGTCGGTGTTGCAGGGGCTCCTGGGGACAGCGCGAGCTGGGGTGTCCGAGTGGAGAGCAAGGCATTCTGGGAAATTCCTGCCCATCAAGCTTTATTGTGTTATTCCAACTAAGCGGAGACAAAAAGACAAATCTCAGCTCCCCACTTTCATTTATAATTGAACTGGGTCCAGAAGGAGGCGGCAAGCACCATCTGCAGGCCTGGCTGCAGGAGCAGCCGGGGAATGAAATATTCAGATCACCCTGGGCCACCTCGGCCGCCGGCAGGGCAGCCCGCTGGTCGCCAGGGAGGGGAGGAGGAAAGAAAGTTTTCTGGTGGGGTTTTGTTTTCCTATCGTTGTTGCAAGGGACCCTGGTCACTTAGCCCACTCGTTGAAATGAATGCTGGGTGCGGAACCAGCCACCCTCTCCATGACACCGCATTACGAGCTTGGGGTGGAAGGAGCTAAGTGAACAAGGGAGCAGAAAGACACGGTGACAGAGCACAAAAGATGCCTTTGCGTTTGTTTACCATCTTCAGAGAAGCAGAACCTGGAATGCAAGAGAGGGAAAGGAGGGCAGAGAGGGGACGCCAACCGCCCGCCAGCCTGGGGACGCTCCCTCTGGAGGAGGGCCTGTTGGCGCCCTGCTCTGGGAACGGGGTGCTGTGAGCACCAGTTGGGGCTGCTCCATGGGTGACAGGGTAAGTGGCTCCAGCCCTGGCAGCAGGCGAGATGGAGTGACAGGCTCCATTTAAGATGTCACCGCACATAATAAAGTGTAAAACTATACTTAAAATAAACGAGATAGAAACAATAAACTTGACTCAGTATTTGAACTTTTACAGACACGTGGAGCCTGGAGAGAAAGCGTGTGAGGGGGCGGTTGCTCTGGGGTCTCCTGCTTCCGCTCTGCTTCTACGGCGGTCACTGTTGGGGGATCTGGTTGCTCTGGGGGAGGTCAAGCGGTCCTATCTGTCCAGTGAAGTGGGTGCCTGACTAGCCCCTGGCCAGATGCTAAGGTGTCAGGAGCACAGCCACACCCCGGGCCAAGCCTCCTGGTCCCGGTTCTCTGTGCCCTCTGCCCCCAGGCCAGGGCTGTCCTGCGCTGTCTCTTCAGGGGCCAACACCGTGCTGTCAGGGCAGGTCGGCCCCAAATTGGAGCGATACTTTTTTCCCTCCAGGCCCTGCAATTACTGTTTCATGTGGGGGTGGATTCAGTGTCAAAGCAAATGTTTTCCTTATGTTTCTTTCTTTAAAAAAGAAAAAAATCATAGATGGGAGCCAGCAGACAATGCGCCTGAGTCTCTGCATCTCCTGCTGACCCCCCTCCCCCCCCCGCCCAGGACTTCCTTGTGCGTGGGACGGGGACATCAGCTCAGGAGGGACTTGCCCCGGAACCCATGCTAATAACCCATGAAGGCAGAGCTTGGTGCCAGTCTCTCTTCCCACCCTCACAGCGCATTCTGGAACTCAGTCCAGCCAGGCAGTGTTACCAGTCGCTGCCTGGGCCAGTGTCTACACCACCCGCCAACCTCGTGTGCAGTGGGAGGGAAGCTGCTTGAGAGCAGACCCGGCCCATTTCAGCTTTTCACTGTGGCACACAGCACATTAGTGACAGCACTCCACAGAGCCCTGCAGCTTGGTAAGGCTGCACAAAGCCCCTGCAACCGGCATCCAGAATGGGGTGTGAGAAACCCATGGGGGCACCACAGGTCCCAGTCGGCCTGTGAGCCCATCTCAGCAGAGGTCTGCTCTGCCAGCGTTTGACCACACCTTCCCTCCCAGTCCTTGGGGTTCCATAGGCTGGCACCCTCTCCTGGCAGTGGTTCTGCAGTGTTCAGGGAGAACCTGCCGTCTGTGGGCACAGTGGCACTCAGGACCCGTGATGCACCAATCGAATAGAAAGAGACTCCAGTGTTGGCTTCTTGGCTGTTAGTGCTGAAAGGCTGTGAGAGCAGGTGACTGGCACGTGGGGTGCTATATCTGCTTCTGTGTGATGCTCTTGGCTGGTGCCCAAGGGGCAGGGCGAGGCTGTGCCCTGGCTGGGATGGGAACAGAGTAGGCAAGCAGAGGCGAGGCAGGCTGCTCACAGGGGATGGGAAGTCCCCCTTTGGCCATCTCTGGCAGGGCCCGTTAGGCAGGGCCCTTGTGCCACCTCCACTCTGCAGAACCAGGCCTGGCCTCTGGTGTCAGACACATGGAGGGGCTGCGTTAGCGTAGCACACGGCACCATGCACTGACACAGACAAGCAGTGATGAACCAGCAAAGCGCTGTCTGCAGCCCCACCCCGCAGTGAAAATGGCCAGCGGTGCTCTGTGAGCACGAGCTGTGCACACAGACCTGTGCTTCTGCACAGGAAGAACGATACAGGCTTGGGAGAGAGGCTGGAGGATCCGAGGAGAGACTGCTGTGAGACTCCCCGTGTGACCAAGGTACGCGCTGCTGGGTGTGGGTGCTCACAGGCAGCCGTGGCGCTGGGACAGTGCGCTACCAGTGGAGAGTTGGCTTGACGCATGGCTCAGTCGGCCCCGAAGTCTAGCCACGCTGAGAGCCACAAAATACAATTCTAAAGTGAAAAACACTGCACAGCACAGAGTGCTTGCTTGGTCTCACCAGATGCGAAGGCCTATTTCCCTGGCCAGCCAGGGTGCTCCCTGGGGCCTCAGGGGGCCAGCCAAGCAGGCCGGGGAGCTCACAGACCCCGGTGAGTTTTGCTGGGTCAACCCAGTCTGGTGCGTGGGCTTCATGGAAACACGCTGGGCTCGGAGACGGTAACAGCATGATTTAGAGGCTGAAAAGCAGGCTCCAGGGAGCCCACAAGCTCTTTCAGAAATGTTCCCTCATTCCTTGTCGATAAAATTGACTCAGGTGCCACACCCGACCTCACTATCTCCATGTGTTCAATGGTAACCGAACTTTCCTGGTTGAGAGGGTAGATGAGGCACCATCAGGCCCTGTGGTCTTTGCAAGTGAAGACATCACTCTGGAGTGGCTACCTAGATTCTTTTAATCAACACCTTTGTCTTCCTTATTTTCCCCAAACTTCAGACAACGATCAAACATACGGCTCCTCAGTGAAGGAGCGCAACTCCAACATTAGGCGCAAACGCCATTGGCCTTTGGCACTGACCTGGAACATTCCCGGGACCATGTGAATTGTCTTAAAATCATTGCCTTTCCTGACTTCCTGTCTGTATTCCCTGAACTTGACCTTCAGAGTCATGGTTGCCCATCCACTCCATCAGTGCCCATCAAGCTCTGTGCTTGAACCCCAACACATTTCATGACTCCCCTATGAAAACCCAGGCTCCAGGGCGGTGGTGCTATCTTCCCATGTGTCCATCGGAATATCCTCAGCTCTTGAAGCAAAAACAGGGTCCCTACAAAAACCTGCTGCAATTTTCTCTTGACAAATTCCAGATTAGTTTTAAAAATATGGCTAAATACCACTTGTGCCTCCTCGTTGACGCCTCCCTCACCACTCCCAGGGCCTCACAGAGCTAAGCCTGGTGACTTCTTTGATGGATTGACACTTGTTTGAATCATATGTTCAACAGCATGATTTTCACTTGGCACCACACTAGCACTCTCTGGACCTGGCCTCCATTCTTCCTCTTGCATGTCCGTGTTGCCGACCCTGGAGGCTGGCACTCTCCTCGCAGACACTGCCATCCCCAAGCTTCTTGCAAATGCTGATCCCGGTGAGCTCCACAGGTACCAGGTCAGCTTTCCTCTAGTGCATAGCTTTTCTGGTGTTTTCACACTGTGTACGCTTCTACCTGGAATTACTGAACTGGATGGGATGCTTCCTCCCCCGGCACTGCGGGAGTACCTGAGACCGTGGATCCACCTGCATTTTTTAAAATTGCAGGAAAGAATAACGATATATATGATAGTGAACATATGCACACAGCATTTGTGTGTGCAAACGTGTGTACCATCTCTTGGGCAAAGCGCTTCCCATCTCTAGCGATTTGGAAGGCTTGAGTTAAAGTATACCTTTAACTCAAGAAAATCAAAGAAAATACCAGAAAATCAAAGCTTCTAACTGAGGCTGCTATTTTCTCCCGAAGGGGGAGGATCAGGAAGGCCTTCTGTGACAGGACATGGGCTGCACAGGTCGGTGTGAGGCAGGGAGGGGCTGGCTTTGGTGCCCAGCCTCCCTGTGCCGTGCTACTCATGTAATATGACAATGACGGCTTGCATCAAAGCCACAGTGCAAATAATCCCCTTCTCCATGCCATCCTGAAGCCAAGCCAGCCCTACAGTCAGGGGCTGTGTGCCAGCAGCGTGGCCCCTGTGCCAGCCAGCTTGCTCTGTGTAGGGGGAAGGAGGGGAGTGGGCTTCTCCCCGGAATCGGGTTTTACAACGAACGCTGCTGACTGGCACCAGGAGGCTGCCTCGGGCCCCAGAGCCTTCTTAAGCCGCTGGCAGCCTGCCGGGGAGCTCTCGCTGTGCAGCCCAGAGAAGCTGGCTGGCGGCCTCGGAGCCGGGGCGTTACATGGCGCCCTGGGGGTAATAACATTTTCCAGAACACGCAAGCTAATAGTCCCATGATGGGCGACTCAGGGGACTGCGGGTCGCTCTGCCTCGCCTCGGCCTGGAAAGCCCCTCCACTCCGCGGGCCCGCGGTGGCAGAACCGGGGCTGCCCGTCATCCACTCCACCTCATGTGGAGGGTGTCAGGTTCAAGCCCAGTGGCTTCTCTTTGTCTTCTTGGTTTGAATTTATTTTGTTAAGAAAAAAATACGTGCGATATGTGTACCAAGGGGCATTCTGGAACTGAGCACATTTTCATGTCTTCTTTTAAAAGACAATGGAATTGTGGATTCATAAAAACATCTAAAACGCACACACGTGTAGGAGGATGTCTGGTTCACACCAGGGCCCGCCCAGACCCAGATCCCTGAGCTGGAATCTGCTATTGTTTTGGTAGGGAAGCTGCAGAAGCTGACAGGGAGCTAGCTTTTGCTCTTCCACCCAAGTCCATGAAGAGAGATGCCATGTTCAGCTCAAAACTTACCCTGAGCTCCTCAGATTGTGCTCCCCAAGTTCATACCTTCCTCCAGGTCGTAGGCTTCAGCATTAGATCCCCTACCATGCAAGTGTGGTGGGCCTGGCACTTTATAGAAAGGTAAAGGCAGAACAACCAACGCATTCTTTTAAGCTTTTAGATTAAAAGGAATATGCCTGCCACCGAGGCTGGAGGTGAGTTGAAGCACGGGAGGGAGGCGGGGTGCTACCACCAGCTGACGGCAGGGCGGTGAGGCAGTCCATGCCCACAGCCGCCATGTCACCCCACTCCTGTCCCTCGCACACCCTCCGGTTGTGCTGGAACAGTGCGCTGCGTGTCGCCCCCTGCTGGAGCACGGGGCCCACCGCGCCCTGCACAATGGCTCTCCACGCCACCACACGACCACATGGAAGCCCACATGCGGCTGGTGCCAGCTTCACGTGTTGAAACAAACCAGTCACTCTTTCTCCTGCTAAGCAGTTAAATTAGAGAGTATTCAATTAATAACAGCTGAATATTCTGTCACGTTTAGGAAGATGTATGGTGAGACAAGCGAGTTGTGATGTATCTGACAGGAATGATAAAAGTTCTCCCGACACAGTCTGGCAGATACTTGGCTCCTACTGCGGCTCTTTCTCATGTTCTCAAACGTCAGCAGCACAGACCCGAGACCCAGTGCAGGCCTGAGAAAGCAGCGCTCCAGAGTGAGCAGGGCAGCCCGTGCCAAGCTCTCAAGAGGCGCCGGGCTGCTTATCCCTGTGCTCCTGCCTGCAAGCCAGCAGGGCACACAGACACCGGGGACTGGACGGCAGCCGGCCCCCGCCTGCACAACCCGCCCTGCAGGGCTCTGCCCTTCCCTGCCAGCCTCCCACGGCCACAGGAACTCGCCTTTCTCATCTGGTACATAGTGAAGGAAGACCAAGAGAGAGGCCCCGTGTCCACCGCACTCCACAGTGGTCTCGGGCCTCTCTAGACGGCGCTGGCCACCTTCAGAGGGTGAGCAGCTGCTCAACTGCACAATGATCCCAACCCCGAGAGCCTTCATCCACATTCAAGAGACTGCAAGGCCCAAATTGGATAGGAAATAAGAGACACCACAGTGAAATCGCTACATATGGGAGCCCAGAGCCATCCATGCCCAGCTCCAGGGCACTCCCCCATCCCAGCCAGCCAGCTGAGCAGCCCAGTGCACAGAGAACCACTTTCTCCTTTCCAAGATCCCAGGAGGTCAAAGGCCCACAAGGGCTGCGTCACTCCCACAGGGCTCTGGACGAGCTGGACAGGCTGCACGAGGGCAAATATGGTCTTGCAAAATGCATGTTTAAATTCCAAAAACTCCTTTGCTAAAACCGAAACAGCGTCTCTCACAACTGGGGGCTGATGCACCAAGAGCATGTCCAGGAGAGGGTCAGAGATGAGAGCCACGGAGGAAGGCGGAGCTCCCCGGTGTAAGGCCTCAAGGGGCGGAGCTCCAGCAGAAGTGAGGAGAGGCTCCTGTAGGACGGACCAGTGAGCCACGGCCAGCACCAGCATGGATCCAGCCCTGGCGGACCTTCACGTGCACCTTCCAACTAGCCATGAAACCCAAAGACACAAAGAAGATAGCACAGGGTGCTTTCACTTCCCCTGGAGAACTTTGGGATTGTTACTTTCAATGTTCACTTTATTTTAAAGAAATAGGACATAATTGCTACACAGCCTCTGTACGTGATCTGTTTATTAGTTTTCCCATTATACACTATTACAATAGATATTTACTAGAGACTTTGATCTTCTCTCAAAGTCTTGATAGGTTCCTTTTTAAAAATTTCCTCTTTTTTATTAGAGCATCATAGTTACACACAGTGTCAGGTTCCTCCCGACAAAACCACACCCGGGTGGAGTGTGGTCTCGGTTCACCCCCTTCCTCCTGGCCTTCCTTTCGCCCATCTATTGATTCATTTTCACTGGTCCCTTCTACTTACGCATAGAGAGGGGTTGCTGGTGGTCTATGCAAACACACATACGATAGCACTTGGGAGGCAGGACACTGGTGTGGAGGCTGCTTGCCTGGTGGACTTCAGGAGGCTGTTCCTGTCCTCTCACCAGACCCCTCAGCAGAAAACCTCGAAGCAACTCATGTTTGCTAGTAAGAAATCAACTTCCTCTTTCAAAACCTTTTCTAGTTATATCTTTTGAAACTTCCATGTCAAAACACAAACACGCATATTTTTTCCCCTCAAGGGGAGTTTATCAAATTGAAACTGGTCCCAATGAGCCAATTTTCATTGTTTCTGAGCAGAAAATACATATGCAAGTGTGCACTGGCGGGCAGGGCCTGGTCTGTTCTGCGACCCTGGCAGACTGCTCGAGGACCGCCTCCTGGGCTCGCTGCACCTCTGCCTGCAGAGAAACTGCCCCCTCAGTCCCTCCATGTTCTGTAAACTTATTAAGATGGCCGGCTTCCCCATCTACTTTATTGGCAAATGTCTCGGATTCATAAAGCCCTGGTGGTGTTTACGAGCAGAAGGTCACTTTATTCCCTCAGACACAGGGTGACACCGTGGGGCAACAGAGCCTACCACTTAATTAGATTATATAACTGCCAAGAGTTGGTGAGCTTTTGAATTTATATTCCAATTAATATTTAATAGAGCTTAATTAACAGCCCCTCCTTCTGCACGGCACTCTCTCCATCTCACCTCTCCATCTTGTTCTGGAGTGGAGATCTGCCACCAGGCTTTGGTGAGGAGGCAAGACCCGCCAGAGGCCATGGCTCCTGGCGATGCTCTGACCCGGCCCTGCAAAGACCGCCCGCTTCCGGACAGTGGAGCCTCCATGCGCTGGGAACGGCAGCACCCCAGCACCCAACCCTGAGGCGACGCACCAGCTCGGACTCCTTGGACACACTCACGTCCCAGAGCCACTCTGAAAGCTGCACTGCATTTCTAAGGTAACACTACTGCATCTCAGGACGCACACCCGGTGGACAGCCAGGTTGTAGCTGCAGTGGTTCTCAAACGTCTTAGTCATGGACCCTTTCTACTCCGAAAAGCTGAGGCTTCAACAGCCTTTGTCTGTATATGTTGTATCTGTCGGCATTTAGTATGTTAGAAATGAACGAAGAAAAGTTTCAATGTTTAATAATTCATTACAAAATAAACCCATTACATGTTTACATGAATAGCATATTTTTATGAAAAATAATGTGTGAAACAAAAACAATTAGTCAGAAGAGTGGGCTTGCAAATCTTCCCACTGTCTGGCTCAATGGAAGACAGCTGGGTCCTCGTTTCTGAGATCAAGTGGCCCCTGGAAGACACCAGGACACACAGGCTCAGAGACACACTGGGAAGCAGATGCTGTGCCCGTTTGATCAGACACAGCTTTGACCACAGGTCTCTCAGAGAGGCTGCCAGGTCGCCAGACCACCTTTTGAGAATGTGACTTGGGGAATTTCTGGATGTCGCAGAGACAGGACCCTGTGGGCCGGAAGAGGGAGCGCTCTTTGCCCACCCTCCACTGCAGAGGAGGCTCGGCCCTCACACAGCTCTGCCCTTCGGAGCTTCCCAGCTTGAGAGAGAAGACAAGGAAGGTCTTTTTTTTTTTTAAGGACATTTAAAAGAAGATGAAAAGGTACCATGAAGGTCTTTCCCAGGCCTCCTGCATGCTCTCTGCTCTCTCTTGCTTGGCTTCCAGACCCTCTGAGACAGAGCTTCCTCTCCAAGGAGCCGCCCAGGCGCCGCTGTGCACGTGTGTTTTCTATTGTGGGTTTTTTTATTTTTTAATGCTCCTGTTTGAGAACATATTTTAGTTGCTAAGAGACTAGTTTCTTATTGTAGACTCAGTGAGAGTGAAGATAAAGCAGCTGTCAAAATAGCCATATCATAGCCACAAATGATATAGTTTATCTGCATTTCTACCCTCGCTAATGGGGCCTAAATACTGTATTCTCAGATACTTCATACACAAAGACACACACACATGCATTTTCTTAAGGAAGGCCACCACAAGATAGGGCGTGAACGCAGGAGGCGGGCACACCCACGTGCACCTCCTGCCTCCAATCTCAAGGCTGCTTTTGAGCAACACTCCAGAGAGGCCACATGCTGTACTGGCTCCATCACAAATGCTACCACATCTGGAGTATTTTTAAAGAGAGATGAGATACCTTTCTAAAAAGGTGATGTATGTTTCTTCTCCTGTTCAGTTTGGTTTGAATCTTCCCTTTTTCACGTTGAGTGAAAGAGGCCTGGCCTCATGCAGCTGTCCTCTCCCACACTGGACACCATCTTTCGGATGTCGGTAATGGCCAGGCGGGCCAGGCCGCGGCACTGCTTCTGTTCCGTGTTCTAAGCCACATGCGTGCTCTGCCCACCACGTCGCACGGTCCCCAGCTGCTGTCCCTCTGCACAACGCTGCTGTGCAAAGGGCCCAAGCCCTGTTGGTAGCAGCAGGTTTACGGCGGGAAGATCAGAGCTACCAGAAATCCCGACGACGGAAACTCAGACACGTGAATGTGTGTTTCCTATCACAGCTGCTTTGCAGGAAAGTAGGCTTTGGTGAAATTTGAAGGAGAAAAAATAGATGTCATTTTTTCCCTTCGCCCAGGACTGAGGACATTAATAAAGGCTATTTATCACTGCTCTCAACTATTTTTAGGGTAATGATACTTAAAACTTGGAAGAATATTAAGCGATTGTTAAGAGTAACTACTGAACAGCATCTAGCGTCACGGAAGGTGCCCAGGCTGTTGCAGGGAGGCTGGTGCCCGTGTTTCAGCCTCAGCCATCTAGTGCAGTAAACGGCTTTGCGGTGGGTGAAAGCCAGAGGGCATCTGCGACACGGCAGGCCCTGCCTTCCGGGGATGGGGGTGGCAAAGCCGATCTCTTCCCTCTCCTTCCCAAGCTTCCCCTGGTAGCTTAGAGCCGTCTCAGTGTTAGGTGAAGGGAGGCCACTCCTGAGGTTGTGCTCTAGTGGCTTGTGGAGCCCCCAGTGGGTGTGAGGCCCACTCAGCATCGCCCAAGCCAGGACCCTCTAACATCAGACCCCTAAGGAACAGGAGCTGCTCCTCTGGCTCTCGCCCCCACCCCCTGCATGACCCAGCCTGGAGTAGAGCAAGGCCCCTCCGCTCCTCTCCACCTCCACCAGGACCCAGCCCACGCACCTCCCTGGGGCGCCCTCGTGTGGCTGGGCAGATATGTCTCTAAGTCCTTCTTTGGGGCTGGGTGCAACGTGTGGCCGTGTGTTCATCTTGCGAGGAGTGGGGCTGGAAGGCGGGGCCATCCACTCCCGTTCTGACCAGAGCTCCTGGATAGCCTCCGAGATCAGCTGAACGGTTGTGTGTAAACTTCTCTGCCACAGATCAGAGGTTTGTGATGGGAATTCCAAGAAGCCAGAGGCTTCTGCAAAACAGGCGAGTGATCCGGAAAGCAGCCGCTCTGCTCAGGTGGACTCTCTTCGTGGTGAACACTTGACCTTGGATGGCAGCGGTCACAGGGGCTGCTGCAGCCTATTCTAAGGACAGAAACTGACCTCAGGCAATGAGCCAGGAGGAACCTGAACTGCTCCAGAGGATTTGCTGCCTCTTTCTGAAGAGGCCGGATACAGAGTTCTTAGTTTTACTTAATCACCCTTCAGCCTGTCCTCCATCCACATGGCAGCTTCTAGGAGCTGCCAGGAAACGGGAACAGGAGGTCGGCTCTCGCACAGACCCTAGGCACACCACACGTGCACACTGTGTCCTGTACAATTATTTTACTTTTTATGGTGTAATATGATCTATTTCTTGCATTTTGAATAAAAAATTTGATGCTTTAGGTTTTAACTCATATCAAATCCTGCTAGTCTGTATCATCAGCAGTACCTTTATTTTGCTTGAAAAATGACAGATTAAAAAAGAGAACAGAGGGGCTGGTTGCGGTGGCGCAAGCCTGTAATCCCAGCACTTTGGGAGGCTGAGACAGGAGGATCGTGAGTTCAAAGCCAGCCTCAGCAACGGCGAGGCACTAAGCAACTCAGTGAGACCTTATCTGTGCATAAACACAAAATAGGGCTGGGGATGTGGCTCAGTGGTCGAGTGCCCCTGAGTTTAATACCTGGTATCCCCAAAAAATGAGAGAGAGAGAGAACGGAGGATGGAGGGTGCTTGTGCTCTTTATCCTGGAGGCTGCTGCCCATCCTGGGGGTGGAATGGTCAGACTCTTCCCATGGAGGGCTCGGCCTGCATCAGTTAACACTTCTTCCCTGTGCAGATGTTAGAGGTGGAGGAAGAAATGTTGCTGTTTTGATTTGCGAATCCTTTTTGGCGCTCATAGGCCTTCTGCCCCCACGAGCCCAGGGGCTTGATAAAATCCCCCAGGACAGGCTGCAGCCACCACCTCGTGATCACTGTGGCTAAGGTCAGATTCCAGGGTACGTCCGGCATATTCCTCCTCTCAAAGGATCGTTGATTATCTACAACTTCTCTAATTCTGGGCCCAAGAAGAAAGCACAAGACACTGCTTTGCCCACATTTTAGGTGGAAACTGGCAAATCCTTTTATTTCCAGTATTCCCACAGTCATGCAAGGTCCAGAGAGGTCGAGTGGCTTGCTTAAGGCCACAGGGTTGATGGCTGAATCTCAGGCCTATCAGGACCACAAAGCAGAGTCACTGCCCGATAACAGGCCCAGAACAGAAATACAAACCACCCAACGCAGCTTTCCTCAGAAGCTTTGGCCCTACCCTTCTACGCTCTGGGTAAGTAGGTATGAATCACACGCACGCGTGTGCACGCATGCACGCACACACACGGCTTCCCCAATGTAGCAATGTAGATGCTACATTTCCCTGCGTACAGGAGTCACCCACCTTGCACATTTTATATCTGGAAAAAGGGCTTGGCGGTTTTCACTGGTAAGAAAACAGAACTTCAAGCCAGAAGATCAGGAGGAGCTCTGGAGCAGGCGCTCTGCAGCCTCCTCCAAGTGCAAGTGAGTAGTGTGAGGCTTCCGTTCCCTGTGCACACCTGGAGAACAGTGTCCTCAGGGGCTGGAGAGGAGTGAGAAAATGCACTGACTTCCCAAAGAAGTTTGTGACGCATGGAATCCTTGCTCCACAGCACTAGGAGCCCACTCATCAAAGCAGATCCGACTGAGCCCACTCCAGAAGAAAAGGGACCATGTCTCGGCCTGGGGCCGTCTGCTCTTGCCTTCACCCCACCCCACCCCACGGATACGAAGAACCACCAGGATCCCGTACAGCTGCTTGGGCTGTGCACCAAGATCTGCTCAAGGTACACAACAAGGCTGCCATGTGCTACCCCTCTACTGCACCTCCCACCCTAAGTGAGACAGGCTTGTGCGTGGTGCTTCCTGTCGCATCGCCGCCTGCTCTGAACCTCTCCTCTGAGGCACTGAGCACAGGAAAGTGCTGCTGAAGCCTATGGGCTGACTTTGCCAGCTTCCCTTTGGCCACAGGGAAGTTAACATTCGATCTGCGGGTACTCGGGGTGACCACTTGGAAACGCACTAGGCTGTCCTGGGGAACGCCAAGGGCCGTATGAGCAGCAGATGGGTGTGAACGACAGACAGGTGACCTTGAGTTTGATCCTGAGGCCCGGCATGCATGAAGGAGGCCAGCGGACGGGTCACTTATAAGCATGTGGCTCAGGGAAGTCAATGGGGGCTGCACTGGGCGGTCGGGAGCTGGAGGGGAGACTGTGGGGTGTAACACCCCTCCCTCTGGTTTTGTGTGTGGGAGGCAGAGGCAGCACTCATTTGGAGGCCTCTCTGGAGGCCCTTGGAAGGTCGCCTCTGGATGAGCTGTCACTGCCGTCACTTCCTAGACACTCCTAGGAGCGATGTGTCTCTCAGGTGGGCTCAGGGGCTTTGGCCAGTCGCCAGTCTCCAGCCTCCACTAATCAGCATTGAACTGATGTGGTTACTAGTGTTACTAACTTCTTTGGGTTCTTCAAATTCACATGATGTAGCTCAATCAGAGGATCCAAAACCACTTTGCAAAGTTACCGTGTTAACCAGTAGTGATACTTGAAAGGCACCTTTCCACACACGTCTTCTTATTCTTTTGCAGTGCTGGGGGGTAAACCTGGGACCTCGCACACACACGCTAGGCAAGCGCTCCACCACTGAGCCACACCCTTAGCTCCCAGATATCAATCCTTGCAGCGTGTTGGTGAAGAAAGAACATGATCAGCCCTACTTTATACGGGTGGAAATGCAGATGTGGATATGACTGTCATTACTAAGATGAACTGGCATCTGCACGGGGCTCCATCCTTTACCAAGTACTTTCAACACCCGCCTGCAATGACAGAGTACGGTCCCGGGGCAGCATCCGGAAGAGACAGAACTCAGCAATTCTAATTTCCAGGCCATTGCTCAATCTGTGGCCCGTGCTCTCTCCTATTTTTCACTGTAGAGGGTAAATTCCCTGCTTTGATATTTTTCTGTGGCATAGTGAGGGAAATGCAGGCTTTGCCACCAGCTCTTCCATTCATTCACTGTGATCTCGAACAACTTCCTGCATCGCAGACTCAGTTTCTCTGTCCTTAAAATAAGAATAAAAGTGTTGCCTTCCAAGTTTGGGGCAGGGAATAAAAATATCACCTTGAAAGTCTCTTACGTGGCATGGAGTCGGGCAGGTAGCCGTCCCTCAGCTACGCGGCCATCCCTCCTTTCTCTGCCCCCGTGCTCCTGTCTTCTTAGGTAAGATACTAACCCGAGAGCTCAGAGACGACTTGGGGCCAATGTAAAGCCCTTGCTATGAGGCTGAATAATGTCCACAGCTTTCCTGCCCATCTATTTCCTCTGACTGACAGCTCCCCAAGAGCAGAGGCCAGGGCCTGGGCTGAGCACGCAGGGCCTGCGGGAAGTGGGGTAGACCACTGCGGCCACTCAGGAGGCAGAGGGAGCCAGCAGAGCAGGAGGTCTCCTGTAGGCAAGACGCTGCCCTGCTTCACGGGGGCTCCATGGAGCCACAGGTCTGAACACACTGGGTACTGAGGAGGCTCTGCAGAATATCGGCGTGACCACCATGCCCTTGTTTCACGTAAGAGCACCTCTGTTCAATGGCCCTCAGTCACATACCAGGTGTTGTAGCTGGGAACTGAGAAGCCACCTGTGTCTTGATCTCTGAGCCCATCTCAAGGCAGTAAGGAACGTGAAATAGCAGAGTCTTCCAAACGGACAAGATGAGGCCTGAAATAAACCCAGAAAATAGCTGCGGCCACATCAGACACACGGGTCTGAACTTCTGACTTCAACTTCCTCGCCCCAAACACGTGGTCCTGGTCTGCTGGTCTCCTGGGATTCCTGAGCCCTGCCATGGTGCCTCCTGTCCCGTGACCCTGTCTCCTGGTGATTTTCTGCAGCAGCAGGACACACGTGGAAAGGAAGCGATTTAAGATTGATCTAACGTACCTGTGAGGTCCCACCGACTTCTGCTTATCTAGCCAACACCCATCCTCTCTCTCCTCCTTAGAAACTAACAAGCTCCATGAGTGTGCTGGGAAGAGAGTCCATCTCAGCCTCGAGGGCAGCGGGGCGTGGGGAGGTCCTGGATGTCGCTGGTCCGGGGTGTGCACGTGGGAGTTTCCCCGCGGTGCTCTCTGAGGAACTGGCTCAGATGGGGAGTGCGTCCCCTTCCTTCACTGATGTGAGCGCTGAAATCTGGTGGCCATGCTGAACTACAAAGGGCTCCTGAAATGGGACTCCACTGATCCCTGATGACTCATCTTGGCGCTCTCTTCCTCCAGGCCTGTGTATCCACCAGCTCTCTCGCTTCTTTTCCTTTGATGTTATTAGCAGACGGTCCTCATTCTATATGAGGCAGTGCTGGGAGCTGTATGACCAAATCCTAGATTTCCTTGGAAACACGAAAGGTCCTCTGAAGCCAGCCCAGGCTCTCAGTACCTAACAGACTCTGAGGGGCACGGTGTTTGGGTCGGGCCTCGCTCACTTGCCGTGGCAGCAGGGGAGGCAAGGACTGGGGTGCAAACACGGCAGGGCCAGGGGCGTGGATCCAGTCCAGAGGGTGATCCCTGGAGGTGGCAGGGGGAGCCGAGGAGAGGAAGAGGAGTGGGCACGAAGGAGGCGCCCCGATGCCGAGACTCTGAAGTGAAGAGGGGAAATGAACATGGGTCCACAGCACTGCCAGCAGCCCGGTCAGTGTGACAGCCCACGTCCTGCCACATGGCCACCTAACAGCCTGGCCGCTGGCTGGGGTGGGAGGGTGGCAGCAGCCATAGAGTACCTGGGTGCCGCTGAGGCCGGCTGGGCTGGGTCGCTGGGCCCGGCCTGGGGCTTCGTCCTCACTGCCTGCACACCGCTTGCCTGGCCGCTGGAGCCACGCCTGGTCCGGGCTCTGCACAAAGCCGTGGCATCTGCACGCTCGTCACTGTGGACCATGGCCATCCGTCCCTCAGAAGCTAGGCTTCCAGCTTTCCAAGCCGCAAACTGGCCGGGACATCTAACCCCCATTCTGAGATAGCTGAATAAAAGCTGAATCAAGGTGAGTTAAATTGATCTCCATGTGGCATTTTTTTGGGTCAAGTTGCAACTCTCTGATTTCGCATTTTAAAAGTCAGAGGTTAGGACAAGGTTAGTCAAAAATAGACTGTTTTTATATAACCGCTTCCTTCAGCAGACGCCTGAGCTGTGACCTAGATATTGTCCTCAATGTGTCGTCTACCTGTCTGCCTACCTCAAATGGGTCTGCTACTGCCCTGAAAATCCGGGTCTGGGACTTGCTGCTCGAGGCAGTGATGGGTTCTTCAACCTGTGGGTAGTGAAGATGCCTGTGGTTGAAGTCTTGGAAGTCTGCTCTCTCCTTACTCAGACAGGATAACGGATCTGCAGCTTCCTCTCCTGAGCCTCTCCAGGACTCGCACACCGCGAGTAGGAAAGGAAGCCGTCTCCTCGACAAGCCCCGAAGCCTGCCTTCACACCCAGGAGCTTTCCTCTGGCTTTAAGAGAAGACCACAGCTCTCAGGCTTTCCTCTTGCCCTTGAATCTGTACTTTTCCAGATGGGGCATAGTTTTGCCTAAACATGGTTGAAGGAAAGTCTACCGTGAATGAACTTGACCATTGGCCATTAGCTCTGGGTTTATAAGTCCCTCTGGCAATGGATGGTGATAGTTTCTGCTGCTATCGTGGGTGATTTTTACCCTAGTACTTCATGGTGGGCTCAGTGATTCATGACCCTCATGCACACACATGCCTGCCTGCCAGCTCTGCCCTCCAGGATCACGCCATGGTCTACGGTGGCCGAGACCCTACTAAGACACTCTCCCTACTTACCGCCAGAATGCAGGAAGCCAAGGGTTGGCTGCTGCCCGCCACATGGCTAGCAGGGACACAGCCTTCCCACAGTCCTTCTGCCTGCAGCTCCTGCATTTAAATGACGAGGCAGATGATCCTAAGATGCCGTGTGCCTTCTCCTGTCACTTGCAGCTGACACACACTTGGCTCGCTGGCTGTCGAGGATGAGGACAAACTTGTTCACAGAAACTGCAGGTTGGAATCTTGCAAACCTCGCAGAGTCAGGAACACTGGATCATTCACCTGCCCCGACACCTCCTGATCACCACCGAGGGTTTTGGCACGTAGTGTCCCAGGCCCACTGAGCCCAGAGACGTCTCCCTCATGCCCCACGTGTGAAGCCATCATGTCACACCACAGCACCAAGCGGCCACAGGGACTCTGGGGCGAAGTCTCCACTGATGCCTTGGGAATGTGCCTCATGTCCTATGCTTTAGTTAGGACACGAAAACCAGGACTCCTGCCTTGAGGTGAAGCAGAGGAGGGCACAGCCGTCACTCACACCAACATGCACACATCCCTGCGCCTTTTGATGTGATCCCTCCTACGACAGTTTCTAAATCTCTACCCTGTATGTAGCGAAGAGCTCATGGATGCCAATATCCACGGGCAGAGCAAGGTCCTCCTGTGCTGGCTCCCACAGAGTCTCCCAACTAGGTGTGTTATCACACTGCCTCTGTGCACCAGAAGGGCTGATCATGAGGCATTCATCTTCCACGTTGACTGTGAGTTCCAAGAGCAAAGACGATGCCTTATCCACACCTGATACATCACAGACACACTTTGATATCTTACGAATGAATGAATGAATTCATTGTTGCCTCATGAGCACCTAACTCGATCCCTGGCACACGGCAGGTGGCCAGTGAGCACCCTAATCACATGTCACTCAAACCCTTGTCCGTGGGGCCCGAGCACTGAAGTCCTCCCACAGAAACATGGTCCTGCTTTCTCTTTTGTGCATGCGCGGCTTCCTTCTCTGACGAGGTGGCTTCACTACAGCACAGGGGCCAACAATGGGGCTAACGCCTATGGCCCCTAGAATGTGGCGTCCTCGAAGGCAGATGGGAATCGTCCTGCACGTCGAGCCTTTGCAAACTCTGAAGCGTAGCTTGCTCATCATGTGGCCTGGCACAGAGTGCGTGGCATTCAGCAGGTCTTGTTGCCACGGTCAGGTCCCAGTCAGGACTGCTGCGGCCAGGGCCTGGACCGTGGCGCTGGCCCCCTGAACAGCCTGCTCTGCTGGCTCTTGCCAATAGCCAGCTGTTTTCAACAGCACCTCGGGATGCCTGTACCCCCACCCCAGTCCTTCGCTGGCTCCTTTTCCTCTTCCCATGTCAGATCAAATTTTATTTCTCCTTTAAAATCTTGGCAATGTGACCTGCCTTGCCTGCTCTTAAGTCTATAAGGCTTCGAGGCGATGCATGCTCTATTTTAGTTTTATTTACTTATTTTAATTTGGGATTAAAATATAAAATGTTAGCCAAATAGTTCAATATCATCTGATTTTGTGTTTCAGACCTCAGGTAAATGAGTGCTCATGTGTAAGGAGACACACTCACACTCACAAGCACCGCGGCCAGGATGCGCCCAACTCCAGAGACGGCACCATGCTGCTTAAATTAAAAGGAAGAAAAAAAGCAAGAGGAGGGGGAAAAAGTACAATCACCTGAACTTTTAAAGACAATTTGCGATTTAAGCTAATTGTCAGATCTGCTTTTAGAAGTGCAAATGCTCGTTTCTCTGAAGTGAAACTGATTAGGTCAACACTGACAGTCTTCTCAATGGCCACTACCAAAGCCCCGTTTGGGTGGTGTGGGAAACCCTCTCTCACAGGTATTCACTGAGTCTTGGAATACTCTCGCTGACCACAAGCCATGAGAGAGCCAGCATGTGCCCAGCACGTCCACTAGGTAACGCCAGCAGCCGAGGCTGAAAACAACACCCACCAGATCCCTCCAGCCTGTCTAGGACTGGGACAAGGCTGAGGGGCGGGAGCAGGCAGGGAACTGGTCCGAGCTGCAGGAAGCTCCTGTACAGCACCTGCACCAGGGCAACCCGCCTTGTCAGGATGCCTTTCCTGGGGACGGTGGTAAGTGAGGCTTCTGAGCTATAGCTCTGGGGACTGGGCTCACTCAGGAACGTATTGAGCACCTATAGCATACATAGCATTACTAAGTAGCACAGCAACTTTGGAAGAGGAGCAAACACCTCCAGTTTGTGCGGAACCTAAACCGAAATTGGTGTCACTAAGCAGACCAACCACCACACGAAGCAGAAACAGCGGAGTGGTGCAAGCGCTGCCCTTGGGCAGCAGTGCCATGCAGCTCGGTAGGGAAAAGCAGAAAGGAGGCCGGTGGAGCTCTACAGGGGTGGCTGCCTGGAGCTGGCGAGACCCACTCGGGCTGTCAGTCAGGACGTGCAACGCACTGGCAGCGGAACCGTGGCTGTTTCCTGAAATGGCTGCACAATTCAGTTAGACAGACTGATGC
The DNA here is from genome assembly GCA_004024805.1 of Geosciurus inauris. Taxonomy (NCBI): domain Eukaryota; kingdom Metazoa; phylum Chordata; class Mammalia; order Rodentia; family Sciuridae; genus Geosciurus; species Geosciurus inauris. The sequence goes on along the minus strand of PVHX01000534.1, from coordinate 84,351 downwards.
TCAGGTGCTGCGGATTGTAAGGACAGCCTTACTCGAACGCCGTTGAGTGGTGTGCACTCTCCATCTGTGCATGGACACAGTGCTTACAGCCACCCGAACACCTCCGCCAGCGTATCCTGGGGGGAAATGCAAGTTGCCCGCAAGAAGAGCAAGAGCAACAACCACTGGGAAGGTCGTCAGGCAGTTCCTGACATGGAATATGTGCAGAGCCTGCGACTGTGGGACACCAGGCCTGGATGTAGCCCTGCGGGAGGCGGAAACACACGTCATGACGAGGCTGGTCCACAGCATCCACAGAAGACTCTCGACTGTCTGGCAGTCTGTGAAGGGTAAGCCAATAGCGCTCTGTTCCCACGAGGTGGTATTTGGCAACACAAAGGCACAAATTATCAAGGATAACAACAGGGTAAACACCTCCGAACACTATCCCCGATGGCGTGGACCTGCAAGCCCGACATGGGCTTGTGTCATTTCATTCACAGAAAGCAGCTTTCGGAGGACTTGTCTACAGTGCTGGGGCACTGGTCAGTGACTGCTGGGTGCAGGGATGGCGGGGGACTGACGGGACGGACCTTGAGGGCCTTTCCATGTGGAAGCAAGACCCGCTACCTTGATTGGGGTGGTTTTCTGGGGAGTAGGAAATGTGTGTTTGTCAAAACTTGTCAAACTACACAGAACACGTCCTGTGAGCCAGGCTTCTGTTCCTGTGAACATCGGGAAGTCAGCTCAGAGGGGGAAATGTTTGACAGGCTCATAGCTCTGCAGACTCCGGCCATGGTCAGCCGGCCCTGTTGCTCTGGGGCCTCTGGCCAGGCAGCGCATCATGGTGGGAGCATTTGGTGGAGCCCAGCTGCTCTCGTAGAAGCCAGGAGAGGGAAGGAGACACACTCCAGAACCTGCTCCAAGGCGCCCCCATGACTTGGGACCTCCCCCAAGCCCACCTCCCACAAGTCCCCACCTCCCCACAGTACACAGCCAGGAGCAAAGCCTTTAACATGGGCCTTTGGGGGTCATTCTAGACCCAAAATACAGCAAACCTAGGGAGAGGAAGTGCGTGTTTGCCAATCCTTCCAACCATGCATAAAACACGCACGTGTTTCTATAAATGACATCGCGGGGTGATACAAAATAAAAACTTCAAAAACAACAAACAATACATATCAATACTGAAAAACTCTGGGGTATTTTCTGAATTTCATCCTAATTTATTGCATTATTCAGGAGATTGATTGCTCTATCTTTAAATTCTCCTAAGGTCATGTGTGACTAGGTCACTCTAGCTCCAAATTAACTCCAAATAATGATGGTTCGTAAGCGTGGAGCCCAAGGCTCGGGAAGGAGCTTTCCTGAGGGCTTTGCCTCAGGAGTGGAGGCAGCAGGTGGGGAGATTCCTCAACAATGCCGGAGGCCTGGCAGGCAGGGGCCCGGGGTGGGCAGACACCACTGAGACACTCTCCCCAGGCCCTGGGCCTCTGCTGACGGCGACACAGCCCACTGGGCCCAGGACACCTCCACAAAGCCATCTACGGATGCCTACTTTTGGGCTCTTCCATGATCCAGTGCAAATGTGCTCCGCAGAACGAGCCAGGAGGCAGCATCTGAAGAGGACCAGGAGTGGGCCAGGCCGCGGACAGGGCTGCGGCTCTGCATCTCCACCGCCCCTGGTTCCTGCGCAGGCCCCTCCCTCCTCCTGCCCCCACCCTGGGGCTGCCTTCCTCCTGCACCTCGCCCTCCTCCGCCCGGCCCGCCCCATCTCTGGCCGCTCGGACTTTCTTTCTAACTGGTGCATCTCTGGCCGGTGTCCTGGTCACGCCCGTGTGCTGCGTGCCTCTGCTCCTGTGCGGCTCCCTCTCCTTCCCTGGCGTTGCCGAGGAGTGGACCTTCCTCAGAGAGATGAGGGATGATGAAAGCATGACTCGGGTGGAGACGAGCAGGCGTGGAATGAGAGAGGAAGGTGCCAATTAAAGAAATGAGCCCCGCGCATCCCTGGCTTGACAGGTGGGGCCAGCAGAGCTGACAGCCATCGCGTCAGCCGGCTTTGTGGGGCCGCGTGCCATGTCCCTGAGCTCAAAGCAGCGGCTGGCCGCACCGCTGGCCTCCCCCGCCTCCCCCCAAGCTATTTCTAATAATGGTAATTATAATGATTTGAGGCTTAAGCAGGGCGATTCCGGCCCAGAGGCAGATTGTAATGAAGCAGTCAGGGTGATGGCAGAGGAGAGGGCAGGGTGGGGAGAGGCGGGTGGGCACTGAGGCCTGAAGTAGCTGCGTATAGGGCTGTGCAGCCAGGACGGCCTGGTCTCTGAATCCAAAGTGTTGAGCTGCAGGGCTCTCAGAAACCTGTTCCTGCTGGAGGCAAAGGGTCACTCACACCGCAGGCAGGCCTCAAGGCCCAGTGCCCTGTGCCGGAGCCTCGCCAGGCCCGTGGAGGCTGTCCAGCCCCTTGTCCTTCACCACAAACAATACCCTCCCAGAGGCCTTGGCCAGGATCCACTTACTCTGATGAACACCTTTCCTCGCCCCCGCTGGCTCTTCCTGCCGCTGAAGGATACCCCGGACACCGAAAACTTGTCCTGATTGGGGAGTGCATGGTCCTGTGGTCCTGGGCCCGGCACAACGGCCTTTGGGGCAGCCTGATGGGTCTCTGCAGTCACCAGTGTTACCCACCTCTCTGCTCTGCCCTTATTAAAGCCATTCGTTCTGAAAGCTAAATGAATGTTTCATCTTCAAGTGCAGGAAAACCACACGGCGGGCAGTGGTCGGGATGAAGGACACGGCCTGATCGCTGCACTCTTTCCCGCTCCCTGTCCCGCTCCACCGCTCCTCTCAGCTCTGTTCCCGCTGTTCCCACTGAGGCCTGCATGCAACCCATGGCCCTGCACACCCATGCAGGCACACGCAGATCCTCTCATTTATTCATCTGTTGGGCCTGGGGATGGCACCCAGGGGAGCTCTACCACTGAGCTACCCCCAGCCTTGTTATTTGGAGACAGGGCTTACTAAGGTGCCCAAGCTGGCCTGGAACTTGGGATCCTCCTGTCTCAGCTTTCCAAGTTGGTGGGATCACAGGCATGTGCCACTGCACCTGGCGTTCAGCACATGCAAATCTATGATATTCCAGGCCATTTTGTGAGGTTCAGAAACATACATGTTCTATAGATAATATATCCATAGCTTAATTTCATATACAGACTATGCAAATCTAGGCATATTTATTTGGGGTCTCTTTAAGAAGTCACATTTTTATGCTGCCAAGTATTGAATGCACACTTATATTTGAATACTTCATTTTACAAAAATGGTGTTTTTCAAATAATGGTGGTGATAAGAATATGGAATATATTTATATTGTAATTGAAATGCAGATGAATCAAGATTGCAGTGCATATATAGCACATGCAATATATAATGTAGCAATTTTATAATATATGCGATCAAACAAATTAAGCATTCACATTGAATTTTAGCAGGAGAGGTATATTTTTGCAATAGCATCAATGAATTATGTAAGCATTTGCAATGTTCTGTATTCCACTTTCCACTTTCTGTCCACAGCTCGTGCTGTGCAGATTGCAAAGGAACAAGCCACGGTGTTCTCTTTGTTCAGCCTTCCCTTACTGCAGAGCTGTTTCCGAAGGGACTGACTTCATTAGAAAGGTGCTATGTGAATTTTCCCTCCCTAGATGACGGACCCTTGGATAAGATTTCATCTTCCCCTTTTCTCTGCTTTTGCTTGTTGTTCAGGCACTTTAGAAAATGTGACCCCAGAGAGAAAAATGCCCACTCGGTGAAGCCACATCTGTTACTTAGGTAACAGCATATCATCAACGCCCCCTTCTGCAATTCCTCACTATAGACAATTTAATACGCTGTCATCCTCAGGGCCTAGCACTGTGCATGGCATACAGCGATCATTCAATAAGTGTTGTTAAGTGAACCAAATACGTCTACTTCACGTACTGGGATAAAAACACCCAGTCAGTCCCTTACTTGGTCAGTGCTTGGTGAGTAATGGCCAATACGTTATTTGTATGGCAACAGCTTACAAAGCAAAAACCACTTCAAAGAAGAAATTCAAACTGCGAATTAATTATTCAGGCAAGAAATAATAAGGTGGGCACACCTGTAATCCCAGCACTCTGGGAGGCTGAGACAGGAGAACGGCGAGTTCAAAGCCAGCCTCAGCAATGGCGAGGTGCTAGGCAACTCAGTGAGACCCTGTCTCTACATAAAACACAAAATAGGGCTGGGGGTGTGGCTCAGTGGTCGAGTGCCTGAGTTCAATCCCTGGTACCAAAAAAAATAAATAAATAAAAGAAATAATAGGCTGCACTTAAGTGATTTAGCATGGCAGTTTTTGTATCTTTGTATTTTAAACACGCAGGAGGTACCCCGTTGGGTCTGGCTTACTATGTGCAAGGTGCACTTCCTTCCAGCCAACACTGGGAACCTGAGCTTTCAGTAAAGTTTCTCACAACAACATTCTAGCAGCAAATAAACAGGTGATTTTGAAGCAGGTAGTGTGGTAGGATCTGATTATGGTGTAAACTACAGGCCCACTGAAGTCACATGCATCTTAATTTCTATCAAAATTGCCTTCGGCAAACAGCGCAAAAGATACAAGCATGCAAACAAAATATACCCAGGCCTACACAGCACACGGCATGTGGCAGGTAAATGCAGGCAGGTGAGGCTGCAGCCCAACGGTCCATTTGGAATTAGCTAACCAAAGAAAAATACCCAAAGAACATTGCTGCAGCCTCAGCAAGAAACAGACACAAAAACATCCATCAAAAAAGGAAACACAATTCAATTGCATAGAAGTTAATTTCCTTTAGCTGGTCAATAAGAGGAAGATTTAAAATTATTAAATAAAACTTAAAATCTCATTTAGAATTAACTCAGATGTAAGGTTGTTTAATTTTGTTAATTTATTGAATTTTTAATTGGCTATATTAAAAATTAATTTCAATGTTCCTTTAGTCCCAAATTAAGGTTCCTTTGTACTTGAGCGGTTTCATCTCATCAGTCTGAAGACAACCTTACTGCGGTGCACACAGGTTACTTTTTCTAAACAGGGAATAGATACGGAGCCAAACCAGAGCGAGAGGAGGCCGCTGTGATTTTTCTGTGTGCTTTGAAATGCAACTACCAAAGAGACCTCACTTGGACCTCACTTTGGAAAGTTTGATCCCAGGATTTCTTAAATGACTCAGAGATGTGCCTGGCCCCCAACAGACCATGCCTGCTGCCTAGCAGTGCAGGCAGTGAGGAGGGCCCAGCGCACCTTCCTGCTAGACCTCAGGCCCGCGGTCCAGCAGCAGAGGCACCCGCTGTGTGACGGTAGCCCTGACCCTGGGGATATGATGGCAGTGTGGGACACCATCTGACGTCAGGAGCACTTGGTCTCGTGGGTGGGTCTCAAACACCTGGGTGTAGGAGGAGACAAACAGGGGCTCCCATGATCAGGTCACCATGGAGACACCACTGTCTCAGGACAGGAGGGAGAGGTACCCATGAGACCTCCCCAGTGGCCCAGGCCAGAGGGTGGGGCTCTGGAGGAGTCGTGCAGGAAGGTGTCGATACCGGTACAAAGGACGTTCAGCAAGACCAGGACTGAAGAACATGTTCCTGTGAGCACGATGGAGGGCCCAGCAGGTGGACTCCACCACTGGGGATCTGCAGGATGGGAGACAGGAGTCCACACAGCTGCGCCCCAGGGCCTGGGCAGGCTCTGCAATCCTGCCCGCCCCACAGCTGGGGGAGCGTGTCCCCGGGCTACAGAGAAGGGCGCCTCAAGGAGAAGGGCAGATAAGCAAAGACCAGAGAGGGGGCTACACCAGGGGCAGAGCAGCAGAGTCACCTCCACCAAAGACAGGGCGGCCCCCGAGGAGGAGAGGCAGGAGAGAGAAAGGCCGCAGATCCGGAGGCACGGAGGGAACGGGAGTTCAGGCCAGAGGCGAAGGTGCCTGCGGCAGGAGGCTGCGTTCAGCACCCAGGCAGAGGGAAGGGTTTTGAGTGTCACTAGACTGAAGGGCTCTGCGGGCACAGCTGGGAGTCCGTGCAGCAGGAGCAGGCTGCCCTCCGGTCTGCAAGGCTGGCACAGTGGCTTCACGGGGCTTTACCCACTCCTGCTTCAGACAGGAGGGAAGGGACGCCCTCGGTCATCAGCCTGCGCCTGACCTCTGCCCGCGGAGCCTGTGGCGGACATCTCCCGTGCTCCCCAACATGGACTCTTGGCTTCCGACCAGCTCAACGCCAGCGGAGTAATGACGGAGAGGAAGACAGGCCTGGCCCCGCCATCTCTACACGGTTCTCCGCTCCAACTTGGCCCCGTCCTTCTGGTTGCCCCGAGTGGGGACGTGCCTGCTGGTGGGCACACAGAGAGGGCCCGAGCGCTGACCCTTGGCGTGCCGTCGGCCTCCCTGCCCCTGGTGGTGCTGGGAGGTCGGGACGCTTCCGACCACGGGGCCCAGGGACACCGAGACCTGCAGCACGGAGCAGGCCGCAGAGCCCGCTCACTTCTGTGGCAGGCTTCATAAGGCTCCGCTCTTTGACTGGCGTTGAGTTTATGTGAAAGTAATTAACAGTAATTAATCCTTAATTACAGTAATTAGCCAAGTCGCAGTAAATTAAACCACATCTGGAGCAGATGAGGGCTTCCGAATGGGAGGCAAGGAGAGGCGACAGAGGAGACGCTGAATTCATCTGACAGCATCTGATTAAGTCTACCTGTTGCGGCGGCCTCATTTGCATGTTGTTTTTGTTTGTATCTCCCAGTAACCCTTTCAACGCACTCACAGCATGGACCTCTTGGTCCCTGCCTAAACACCAGCCAGGCAGTCCCCTGCCTCTGAGCGGGGAGCCCCCGGCACCCAGCAGGACCCCGGCACCCAGCAGGACGGCTGGTGGCCCGGCCGAGTTCCCCTCCTCCTAACAAACAAACATATAAATAGCAGGGGCCTCATCAAGTGACAGGCTGAAATCAGAGAAGCCAAGTGGCATTTTTTTTCCCCTGATGAAAAAGGGAGATGATACGAGCCTCTGACATGTCTGCTGGGGGAGGGGAGCAGAGGGTAAGGAGAAGGGACCACAGAAACAAGTCACGTGGGCCCTCCTGATAGGGGAGTCCTCAGGCCACGGGTCAGACGCACGCGCGCGCACGCACTCGCAAAGACACACCGGAATCTCCATTTTCCTGACCTCGTCTGGAGAGTGCTGCCGTCTATGCACAAAAGACAGAGAAACGATGTGCATTAGTGAAGGTCCACATGCAGCAAAATACGGTGATAAAAATAAAACCCACTAAGAACGCTCCCAGCCCCAGACAGGAGCTGACAGATCTTAAAAGCAGGAAAAGCATGGCTATTCTGTCTGCTTCTGCAGCGCCCAGGGACAGAGCCCGCTGAACCCGCTGGGCTCGCGTCGTCTCTGCTCTGGTCCTGACCAAGCTCACACAAAGCAGTACTTTTGGGGGCTTGTGCTCCTGGAGTCTGACCTGCCTGTTGGTCAAATCCCAGTGCAGCTGGGATGCCTAGAGGACAGGAGGTGCCCAGGTAACTGCCTTGGAGGCGTGGTGCTGAACCTCGCCCGAGGTGGGAAGGGCCCAGGGAGACAGGCGCCAGGGACTCTTCCCCCTAACTCTTACGGCTGACCAGCTCAGAGACACGAGCTGAGAAAGTGACCTGGAGCAGTCCCAAGACCCACAACTCCACGCTGAGGCGTTACTGGGTCAAGCAGCCACATGGCTGGTTTCGGGCACAACTGGCATCACCAGGACCCAGACGGTGTGCATGGGCTTTGGGCTACACAGCCTTGCCAGCCCACGGGCTTCTCCTTCCTGTGGATGCCATCCATGCTGGACCAACAGCCAATGGCTGTGCTCCTGGTAAAGCCAAGCTCACGACAGGAAGTGGACCCACCAGGGACATGCGCCCAGTCTCCAGCCATCTGCCACCGCTAACCTCCCTGACCCCAGGGGTGGCCTTTAGATGTCCTAAGGCCCTCCAGACTCGACCCCAAAGTCAGGGGCTCTGCCGTCCCAGGCAGCATGAGATGGGGCAGGTCCAGACGCTAAGGTCTTCTCCACACTCTACGTGGCGTGATGGCACCGCACGTCCTGTTATCGGAAGCATTAAATGAGGCTATGGGGGGGAGTGCTGGCCACGCGTCTGATGTGCAGGAAGCGTTGGTGACGTTTGCTTATGTAATTACGGTAACAACTGCTGTGATTTCTATTATCTGTCCCACGCTTAGGCACTTGCACAGCCTGCCAGGGAAGGCACAGCTGGGCCAGAGGCCACCTCAGCCGCCAAACACGCCGCACAGGAGCTGTGTGACTGGGCAAGCTAGCTATGCTGGGGCCACGGCGCCCTGAGCGTAAGAGAGGTGACAAGCACACCGACCAGGTCTACCCCTTGTAAAAGGTTCCACCAATTTCCTGAGGGCAGCTGGGAACGGCCCAGCCACAGTGAGCACCAGGTGCCTGTCACTCCCACACCCTATGTGCACAGACGTGTGGACACGCAGCACCTCTGAAGTCCCCATGGCCCTGTCACAAGCATGTGCTGCCTTGTGAGTCCTAGGAATAGGCCCAGCCTGTGACACCCTCCAGGTAGGCTCTGAGCAAAGGTCGTGTGGAGAAGGTGAGGGACGGGAGGCAGGAAGACCAAGGAAAGCACGGCCCAGGCACATGGGAAGAGGCGAGAGGAAGGCCAGGAGGTGAGGCTTCCCGGGAGCTCGTCACCAGCAGGACATCCATCATGGAAGGGGGGTCCCTTCCATCAGTGAGGGGCCTCCAAGGATTCGGTGCAGATCATCTTGGGCTAAGCTGCTACTCACTGGAAGAACTCACTATATACTTCTCTTTTGTGAACTGCTATTACCCAGCATATAACCCTGTATGTTACTTGAAAATTCTGGAAAATGTGCATCAACCACTCTCGTTCAGATGACCTGAGCAGCGTGCTGAGTGGCAGAGCGTCCACGCCCAGCCCCCTGCCGAGGAGCCTGCCACAGTAGTACTGAGATGACCTTGGGGTTTCCCAGAGGTTACGAGGAGCCAACCTGCCCGGCCTCTCCAATGCCTCCTGACTGGTGTTGTGGTTTACACCCAGGCAGAGACCAGCTCTAGTTAGGGCTCGATTAGGATGCAGGTGATCCTACAGTTAAAAGTCACTCTGATGCTGGACCAGTGCTGTGATGTTGGGCCAGAGGCCCTGAGCAAAAAGTGCACATTTTAGGAAAAATAAACAATTATTTGGCTGAGAAGGCATCCGTCCCCCTTCTGCTGAGTAAAGTATGTTCAGTTACCATTCACACCCATATTTTCTCTATTTCCTCCAATTTCATTTTCCTGCCCTTTCTAAATCAAAATACGTTATAATTCTGAATAACAGGCTATCTGCTGCCTGGGGTGAAAATGTTATGAAGTAATAAACAACTTCCAAAAATTATAAATTACTTCTACCCTTTTGTGAAACAAGTCAACTGCTGGTTTTGCAGGACACAGGAGTACTGTGCAGACCTGTCCAGGCCGGGGGTGCCTTGTCCACTTCCGCAGGAGGCCAGCCCTGCATGGGGTCCCCTGTTATGGCCACGGCCACACCAACCTCGCAGCTACCGCCACGTTTTGTTCGTTCATTTCCTTTCCCGCACCCTCGGCAGACGGTAAACAAGGAGGTAAACACGAGCCCCCCACAGACCGGCTACCAACTGAAGGGCTCCTGGGGTCGGCAGAGCAGCTCCGACTGCTGGCCTGGAAGCTGGGCCTAGGGCCTCTGAGGTGCAGGCAAAAGGAGCCTGTGGACCTTGTGGCACCCGAGTTCAGCAGCAGATGTGGCTGTGGCCACCGCCTTACATGCCAAGGCAACGGGGCCACGGGTAATCTCCGGTGCATGGGACGGGACCACCGGCTTGTGCTCCAACTAAACTGAAGACTCCTTCCCACTTAGTGACTCCAGTCTGTCACTAAACCTGAGGGACAAGGCAGTAGCAATTGAGCGCACAGCTGTAGGGGACAGAGAGAAAGGGACCACACTCTGCTCCATGCCGCAGAACCAGTGAGGAAAGTTGCCGGGTCATTCACCGTCCAGTCACGTGCTCTGTGTCGCACTTGCAAATGTGCTCCACTGAAATGCCCAGGGTGATTCTCTGAATGGCCACCAAATGGAGTTCCATCTCCGACACAGGGAGTGGTAAAGAAAGGACACACACAGCCCCGTCTCCTAGACTCTTACGACTAAAGCCCACGGAACTGTGGGGATTTTCTTAGACTGTCAGACAGACATTAAGGGCACACATTAAACAAACACATAAATTACACAAGTTAATGACCGCATTTGATTATGTTCATCATGCACATGCCACGGGGTAAGTGCAGGAACTCATTCCAGAGCTGCTTAAAGGTCGAAATCTTTACCCCTGGGGTGTAACTCAGTCAGGCAGGCCTAAGATTGGTGTTGAGCTCTAGCAAATCCTTAACACCATCCAGCCCCGCGGGGCATCTGATCAAGATGAAATGATCAAAGGAGTCACTGAGCCTGGGAGGTGGCCATGCCTGCAACTTCAGCAGCTCCGGAAGCTGAGACAGGAGGATTGCAAGTTGAAGAGCAGCCTCAACAACTAGCAAGGCCCTACGCAGCTTGGTGAGATCCTGTGTCAAAACAAAAAATAAAAAGGGCTGGGGATGTAGCTCAGTGGTAAAGTGCCTCTGGGTTCAATCCCTGGTACCAAAAAAAAAAAAAAAAAGGAGGAAACCCAGAGATTAGAGGCTCCTTCCAGTACCATGCAGCCCAAGAGCAGCTCCTTGAGGCAACTGACCCCCTCTGCCATCTTACCGAGGCGCTCTGACAACACGGGTCCCATGGGGGCTCCAGGGCTCTGGGCCTGTCCCAGTGTGGGCTGCTCACGCCACCAACGCATGCATCCAGGTCGCTCCAGGTTTTAGGAAGTACTTCTCCCTGAAGACCATCTTATCCTGCACAGACTTCTGTGCTACGCTCAACAGGGGCAAACAGTGCTAATTCAACGGAGAGGGAGGTGGCCGTGCCCACAGCCTCACCAAATTCCCTGACATGGCTCCCTCACTCGCCACCACACATCCAGATGTGGCCTGGGCTTCCGTCTTAATCCATCAGTTCCAGCTGCACATGTGGCGGAATGCCACTGGGCTGATGAAGCCGCTCACGTGGCACGCTACGCTAATCGCTGTTTGCAGGGCTAAAATAACTGGGCCTGCGGGTCACTGTCCAGTTATGCAGGTGACATGTGAGCAGAAGCAGGAATCTGTTCCCCTCTGTCCTGTTCTCCCTGTAGGAAGCCCATGGCACAAAAAGGCCACAGTACCTGAAAATTTTAATCAACATATTTGAATTAGAAACCTCCTGTTCCCTGGAGGAGACAACTGTGATTGACCCAAACACTTGTCTGTCAAATGAGAAAGCTCACAGGTAAACACCGCGCACAGACTCTGCACGTTCGGCAATGGTCTCGTGGTATTTCCTTTGTTCACAGATTAAACTTTCAAGTTTAAAGTGGCCATACAAAAAACCATGCAGTGAGGTACTTTCCCAGTAAGACAACACATAGTTCAACCAGGAGGGGAAAATAAAAACAAACAAACAAAAACTTTCAATTAAACACAAGAGGACATCCCAGAAGCTCTGAGGAAGCTAAATTTGATTTTGAAATCCTGAGGTCAGCAAAGACTCCAACTAATAACTGAAAATTAAGAGGACAGAGCCCAGGACAGTGGCCAATCACGCTCCTCACCTCAGGCAAGTCACTTTATTTCTATGTTAGTATCCCTGCCCCTAAAATCACAGCTACTGCCGAGAGAACTCAGTGCTACACATAAAGAAAACAGGAAGCCAGCCACACCACAGGGCTGTTCTGATTTCCTGGGAAGCACTTATTACAGGTCGGGTCTCAGGCGATTCTTACTGGTGCATCGGCCCGGGAAATGCAGGGGTTTCGGGACTGCTGAGAGCACACAGAACCGGAGAGTGCTGGCAGACACCCAGCCCGTCGGGCAGACAGCGGTCCTGCGGGAGTTAAGGTCAGGCCAGCAGAAGCACCCGGGGACCCCAGGGAGGAGTGAGAGTGGGTGCCTGGGACCCAGTGCACGCGAGGCCCTGCACCCCTCGGAGGCATCTCATGGTACTGCCTGCTCGCGGTGCTTCTAGCAAGTGTGTGCACAGAGGCAGACGGACAGGGAAGCCTCCACACGAGGGACAGATGGACATCCTGCGGTCCTGAGGACGCGAAGTCTGGGGGCTCACGCCTTAGTACTTGCTTCAGGGCTCCCAGGCATTGGTCCCTCTAGAACAAGAGCTCTCAAAGGCCTAACACAGACGATGGACGAGTGCAGGCTCCGGTTCCTTCTTGTCATCTCCGGGAAAGCTCCACGGGGCGGGAGGCTGCAGTGCTCTGAAGGGCTTCAGATAAAACACGTAACTCAAAGGTCCCTGCTACAGCTGCACCCTGCACTCCTGGTCAGAACCACGGGTACCACCTGCACAGCAGCGAAGGAGCCCAGAAAGCAAGTGGGGCCACACCAGCCCTGAGCAAGACTGCTCACAGTGCACCGCTGTGTCAGGGAGTAAGGCGCGGCCTGGCGTGCCTGAGGGCCTGGGTTCAATCCCCAGCATTACAGAAACAAAAACAGAGAAAGAAAGATAAGAAAAAGCAGAGGGCGTGGGGAGTCTGGCCAGGGCCACCTCTGGAGGATGCTTGGGCAGCCTTCTCTTCACTTTGCTTCTAGAATGACACCAAAAGTATGTTTTCCTGTAAGTATTGCAAAGGGCACTTGTGTGCAAAGGTAAGCCACTAAGTGAGGCTTCGTCACCATGTCTGGACAAGGCAGCACCCTGGCTGTTGTGAGACGGATGCGCAGAGAAAGATGGAGCATACCCTTAGGAGGGAGCAACCCAGGTCGGGGAGTGCCACACCGCTCATGAGTCTCTGGACTTGGTTTGCACCTTGTGTAACAGAGAAGGAAGTGCCAAGGTTCCAATAGTGCCTTCTGCAAGACCCCTTGCTACAAAGGTCCACCTGGCCACCTCATTTACCATTTGAATAAATTCTTCTGGCATCAGAGAAGGGCAAATCAAAACCAATTAAAATGCTTTCAAGCTTCTCAGAGACTCATTCCAAATTTGGGGTGAAAGTCCCTGTTCCGGGGAAGCATCCGCGTCCAGGTCGACCCACAGACTTGCCCAAGCTGCGTGCAGATTGATACTGTTTGGGACCAGAAGCTGAGCTCAGTAAGTAAACACTCCCACACTGCAGCTCCTTCCAGGCTGTGGGCTCTGGCCCTTCTTCTCATCTGCACGGTTCAAATTAATTATACACTTTAATTTCATGAATTATTAATTTGATTCTGACTCGGCAGCTTATGATTATCCACCGCTACAGACTATACAATTCCAGCTTCATTAAAACATCACCAGCTGCCTAAGAGACAGACATTAAATGGGGGAGAGCAACAATAACACTACGCTTCCGGCACATAGCAACGGTGCTCCTCAGCCGCAGGCCGTGCAGAGGCTCTGCGGCAGGGCTGGCCCAGGCAGAGGGAGGTCCTCCAGCAGAGCCCACGCTCAGGGCTTCTGCCTCCCGGTGTGCACACGACTCAGATGGCCAGGCGACATGACAGGGCTTGCACGTGCGTCTGTCCGTCTCTGCCTCCACCCCTTTCATGTGCCTGCCACTCACTACAACACGAACACCATGGTGACCGCCAAAGCTCTGAACAGGACCAGGCTGGACCCCGCCCAGGGCCTCAGTGGGCACAGCTATCCTCCTGGGGAGAGCTGTCCTCCTCTGGGTTGTTTGATTTAAAGAGGCAGCTTGGTGTTTGGGCAGAGAGAAGGTGTTCAGAGCAGGTTGTGACCAGGCTAGTAGGGTCACCGCCCCACCCCGAGGTCACACGGGTAGACCACGAAGGCCAGGGCCTGGTGTGTAATGGGCACTTAATTGGCACCTACTCCAGCTGCACCTTGTAAAATGAGAGGCTGTTGCTCATCATCTTGGTCCTCTCTGCACTGATTTCCAAGCTCCTGCCTCGAAGATTCACTTTTCCTACAAATCGTGTGGCCCTGAGGCAGTGAGGTGCCCCTGGAGGCCACGCCTGCTAGTAACCGGGAGAACTAGAGAACCGCACGGGGTTTGGCCTCGACCTCCTGGACATTTGGGCCATCGCTCAGCAGAGCTTCTATTACCTTTCATGATGGTCACACCCTTCTAAAGGGGACTGGAGATCCAGTCTTGGCCAGGCCAGCATTGTGGGAATAAGTGCACCTCCTGGGGGTGGAGGACGGGGAAGGGAGGGACGAGGAAGACATCCTTCCCCTCTGCCCTGTCCACAGGAAGGCCGCTTAGGAGCGCGGCGCCCTCTACCACCAGAGCAGAGCATCGCTGCCGCTGGTGGGAACCCCAGGTCACTAAGGATCGTGATGACGAGGAACGTAAGCTCCCCAGCGTGATGGCAGTCACACTGGGTCTTGGGCCCCCGGGGGCTGAGCAGTGCTTGCACCACCTGCCAGACCACGGGCCACACGGAAATACTCTTGCTATGGAAGTCAGAGGTGGGTTGAGGCTGGGAGGTCGGGAGGAACACACCGGATTCCTAGTCTGGGTTTTGTTCATATATTGAAATGATTAACAATTCACTTAATGATTCATGTTATCAGCTTAAAACAAAGAAAAGGAATGCAAGTCTTCTGAGGGTTAGCAGACTCTTCCAGATACACACACGGCGCCTCCCCTGCACCCCTGTGGAGGACAATGGGAAAGAGAAGGCTGGGATCCAACATTCCACTCCACTGCCTCAGAAATCAAGGACTCTGAGCCTTGGAGGGTTTCAGATTGATGGAATTAATTAAGGGAGATGTCCAGCACTGTCCACGAGGTTACTAGCAGGTACTGTAGACCTGAAAGTCAGAGAAACGTGGGCAGGTGGCTTGGAGAGAGGCGGCAGAAGAGAATGGCACCACAGCCCCCAGAAGCCAGCGGGGTGGTTAGTCCTTAGGCTGCTTCCTTCGTCCCCACCCAGTGCTGCCCAGAGAGGGAAGACAGGCCACCCGTTTACCAATGGAGTCACTGAGACGCGAAGCGGTGCTGGCTACTGGGAGACTCCATGGAGCCCCATCCTCTGCTCCCAGGTTCACAGGCCACGGTCCTGTGTCCACTCCTAGGCTTGGGGACAGAAAGCAGCCAGCTGGTGCTTCTCCATGCCCAGAGGATCTTCTACCACCAGGCCCACCTGGAAAAGCCCCTGCATGACGACATCGAGGGGAAGACTCCGGAAATGGGCGTGAGCAGTCTCCCCTGCCCCCTAATGCTACTGACCCCGAGGTTGGAAGGAAGCTCACAGGCTCCTGTGCTCACCCACCCTTCCCTGGCCATCTTCTCCCCAGTCCAGGTGAGCAGAACACGATGCCACCAAAGACATCTTGGAGAGGGCTCCCTCCTGCTGCCCAGGGATGCTCCTCATCCGTTGACTTAGTTGCTGTGAACACACCTCAGCAAGGAACCGCAGGAACACTGGGTGCCTGAGCAGGAAGCACCCCCTGGACTGGAGGCCCAAGACCAGACAGGCAGGGCTCCCTGGGCATTGCTACCACGTGAGCAGGCCGCTCCCCGCTCCTACCCAAATGCCATGTCTCTTCACATGGGTAAGACGTAGCTGGGCCTGGAGGCAAGAGTACTCAAGGCCAGTGATGGCCTTTCTCTGTGTGAGCCCCCAGTTTGGGCACTGGCAGACATCCTGGAGGGACTTCTGCTCTGTCAGCGGATGTCAGCCTGAGAAGCAACAGCTTCTGTTCCCGTGACTTCTTCAAATGAATCAGAAGGCTCCAGGACTTCTGGACACACCAGAGTCCTAGGGGCACTGCAGCCTTTGCGGGCAGGACCATAGCATGGACGTGCAGCGCTGACGTGGACTGGACCGCAGTAGAACCGTCACTCACACTTCCCCATGCCTCTGAAAGGGCCGGCATGTCCACACAGGGACTCAGCACTGCGAGGACTTCTCAGCCCCCCAGAGACCAGCAGTCTCTGCCATCTAGGACTTAGCATCTGACAGGGTGGTTCCCCATGAACCCAGATATCTACAAAGTTGCCTGTGGTCATTGGAACAAGGAGGGAAGAACAAGGAGGGAAGGGCTTTCTGAAAAAGGAAGCACAGTCTCTTACTGTCTCCCCATGTTTGTGATAAACACAGCGCAGAACCTGTCTGGACACAGGACTCTTCAGTTTCCATGTGAAGCTGGGTATTTTGCATTCAATACAAATTAGCTCCTCAAAAATCAGAATCAATTGTCATGAAATGTAGGGAAGTATTTCCCCACAGGGCAGGCATTTGTGGTAGAACTGGAAATGTTCAACTTGATTATAATGCTTCACGAAAAGGTCAGCGTGGATTCCAGGACTTCACCTGGAGGACGTAAGCTCAGTTTGCAGGAAGGGCGAGACGGGGATGGTCAGTTTGCCCAGGCTTGCCATGTCCACATCACTTTGATCACAAGTCCCCGGGCCAGCAGCAGACCGTGAGCATCAGAGCACAGAGGAGTGTGTGTGCACACGTGCACACTTTAGAAACACGCAGACTCACGTGCTCTCTGGAGCCCAAATGCCACCAAACTTCATGGCAGAAATGGTGTGTAATTGCTGGAGTGTGCGTTGGACAAGATAAAAACAACCCTGCCACAGAGGGACCCAGAGCATCGGTCTCCACCGGCAGGACCTGCGGCAGAATCACTTGGAGATCTTGCAAAAAACCACCTGCCTGGGCTTTCCATGCACAAACATTCTGATCCAAGATACAGGGTTTTACAGGGTCCCCAGGTAAGTCCAATACGTCACCTACTACCCTAACTTCCTGTAAAAGAAGCATTAGCAACTCCAATTTAGACCTGAGACTTTCAAATACTCAGGCCAAGTAGGAATGGTGCCAGGTTCAGGCTGGACATTGCCATTTGGACCACTGTTCATTCTATACTTCACTCTAGACATCAGACTTGAGCTTCCCGACCTCCCCTCTAAGGATATGGATAACAGAATCTCTCCCAACCCCACTTCGGATTCGACCCTGCGCAAGAGTGGATGGAACAATGGCTCCTAGCAGTTGCTCGCTCCTGGGATGCCCCGACCAGCTCCCTCGTGCACCAGCACGCCTGGGCAGGCCTTCCCTGCAGACCAGCTCGCTCAGTCCATCAGGTCAGCAGGGTCACAGCCATGAGCAAGGCTGAGGGAAACTCTGGAACCCTTTCCTTATCAACCAAAGGTCGCTGTCCACCCAGATCCGAAGGGTGAGCCTTTCTTCAGTAGGTCCAGGTGTGACTCAGCGTGGGGCTGAGACTCACTGTGAACACTGAGAAGGCAAGGCCACATGCTGGGTTTTAGAAGACCCTCCACTCACTTCAATTGCAGGTCATGACATCTTGCAACCTGAAATTCAGAGCCAAGCTTCTCTTTCAAAGCTGGATCCTACCACAGAGGGCAACCTTCCCAAATCCCCACCGTTTCCCCAGAAAGTCTGCTTGGTCAGACAGCCAAAGGCGTCGCCCAGTCTGTCAACCCCTGTGAACAGCTTTGGTGTCAGGAAGTTGCAGGGGACCGCACATCCCAGCTGCGCAGGCCTCGGCCGCTCCTGTGCTCCTGGGTCAGAGCCACACAAACACTGGCTCACATGACAGCGGCAGTCAGAACTGTTCCAGAGCCCACATTTGCCACTCAAGTTGTCAAACATTCCCATTGGACTCACATGCACCATAGTTGACCCTACAGGAGCAGCACCCCAAATGAAGGTCGGTGCATCTAGACCACCCACACCACGTCCTCAGAGGCCCAAGACAATCCCCCTGGAAGCTTCACATGGCAGATTTTGCCCAGGCATCTGGCCATCTTTATGGAGGGTGGGATGACAGATCTTTTTGCTAAAAATAACAGCTTCTCCAAAATTACCTTGGATATGCTACCATACCAATGACACAAAGTTGCTATTATTTATCAGCATATATAGCAAAGTTAGAGTCCAGGAAAAGGTGAAATGTGCCATGTCACAGGCAGGTTTCAATGGAGCTAATGTGTTGCTAAGGTATCTGCACCTCAGCAATCAGACTCTGGATCTTTTAGGTCTGTGACTTAGAAGTGTGGCCTTGGACAAGACCTTTTACTTTGAACTTCAGTTTCTGAATCTGTGCAAATGAGGATATTACTTGCTACCCCAACATTCTGTTGAGGATTACATAAAACCACCCAGGTGACACCTGACACATAGGAAGTGCTTAATAATAGCTGGAGCTGGGCGCGATGGTGCAAGCCTATAATCCCAGCACTCTGGGAGGCTGAGACAGGAGAATCACGAGTTCAAAGCCAGCCTCAGCAATGGCGAGGCACTGAGCAACTCAGTGAGACCCTGTCTCTACATAAAACACAAAATAGGGCTGGGGACGTGGCTCAGTGGTCGAATGCCCAGTACCAAAAAAAAAAAAAAAATAGCTGGCATGTCAAAAGTCATCACTATGGTTATGCATATGGCTTACGCGTCTCTGAGGTTATACCAGCCCTTCCTGTCAGTGGGGGGAGGACCCGACGAGTGGTGGACCCTCTGGTTCCATTCACTCCTCTGAAACGGGCCTCCCCCTAGTGGACGCTGCTAACTTCTCCTGCCTCAGCCCCACACCTGTTTCCAGGCAATGCTGGATGAAATAATTGCTTCCTTCGTTTCTCCAGCGGGCACGAGGCCGTGGTCAATGCAGGGGATGTGCCTGCAGCGTGTACTCCACCTTTCTGGAGCCAGCACACACCTGCCCATGTGGCTGGGAGGCTGCACTCCCCCATCCCAGGGCTAAGGGAGTCCCAGCTGCTGCTGGAAGTATTTTTAGCTGCATTATTTATTTGAACACCTGCCTGAGGATCCTAGACAGAGCTCAGTCTGGGAAGGGAGGAGCGCCGGGGCACCTAGGCACTCCTTCCCAGTGGGCTGTGCTGGTCAGTCTGCACCATCCTGTGGCATACCTCTTCCCAAAGTCCGGCCTGACCACACCACAGACCAGGCAGATGAAAGTCTCAAAAGAATCTCCCCCAAAGCCACGTTCTTACACGGAGGCTCTCAGGGGACCTGAGAACCAATGCTGGGTCCCATCGGTCTCTCAGGTGGGGGCACGCTATTCGCGGATATCATTTCCTCCATTTTTATCAGTAGGAAAGCAAATGCCAGGGGTGCAGCTACAAAAATGGCACCCTCTTTCCGACCTTTCTGCTTTTGCTTATTTGGTGTTTTGCAAATGTAGAGTGTGCCTGTCCCCCTCCTCTGGCTCCAACCCTACCCACTGTTTCAGTCCAGAGCTTCAACTCGGCTGCCTCGCTGTCGGTTCCCCACCACTAGCCCAGAACTGCACTGCTCTCTGCCCCCAGAACGATGTTGTCTGTATTCCAGGAGCTAATGTTTTAATTATGGTCCATATTGAGCTGTCTGGCACCTAGGATGTGCTCACCAAACTGAAAGAACGTACTGTAGGTCTTGTAAGAAAGGAATCGTGCACGTTTTAGCCTTTTTTTTTTCTTTAAATACTTTCTAACTCAGTGCCAGGCACATACCAGGTGCTGCATAAAAGCTTGCAGACTGAGAGCCTCTCTCAAAGCCCGTTGCAACCTGCCATTATTAAAATGTTTACAGATCAAAATTCTTGCTGCTGGCACTTAGGTCTGGACTCACCAGGTCATGCTTTCTCTGCACATTCTGCCTTGGGCTAAATTGCCTAATTTTTCAATATTTAGGCTTCATACTCTGTTCAAGGGGCAAGGAGCTTATTATTTATTTAGCTCACATGAGTCTTAAGTGACTGAGTGTTTATGAAAGGGTCTGTAACCCCAGACGAACGATGCTGCCTGCAGTGCAGAGTCCCCCTGCCTTACACAGATCAGGGGGAGGCATGTGCAGACACACATAAAAGCGCTACTTGGCCGTCCCTACGCACACCATGTTTGTATGATCTGAAAACATCTTGCTGGCATAATTCATAAGCAGAATGTCTTTATATTTAATGACCCAAATATGACAGTCTCATGCCTCTGAAGAGCAACTTAGACCTAATAAACCAGCAGTTTTGTCCCCCACCCCAACAGTTTCTCTGCTGTAGATTCTGACCTGAGTGTCTGCTTTGAGAAGCTCACATGGGCACAGGTCTGTGTAGCTGCCCTCTCGTCGGGTAGAGATGAGGTGGTTTGGGGCATTGGCAGTCCTGGCACTGCGAGCTACAGGTCTGAAGATACAGACTGTAAGGGGACTTGCAGAATTTATGCTTTGAGGGATGAGTTTATCCTGGCCACAATTCCCGAGTCAGAGGCATGGACTCAGATAATGCACAAAGTCATGTGTTATAGGGACAAGCTGGGCATAAGTGGACATATCATGAATATTTGTTCATTTAGCAAAAATTCCAGTATGATTCATTTCACAAAATCTCCTCTGACCCAAATGCCGCTCCAGGCACTGCAGTATCACAGGAGACATGTCACATAACATCCCTGGAAGTCCTTTCTCTCCAGGACAAATGACAAGGTTCCACAGCAATGCCCTCAGGAGGGGCTTGGGCAGCTAAGTAGACCATGATTGCTGGGACTGGGAACCTCAGAGTCAACTGACCCATAGGACCACTGGTCCTCCCAGGCCCTCAAGAGCAACCAACTGTGAAAGCAGCAGACAGCACTCCCTGGGTGCGAGGGCTCTGCAGTGTGACGCCCCTCCTGAAGGAGGCTGAAGAATCAAGTGCTGCAAATGCACACGGTTTAGAAGACTCCTTCAAGGAAGAGCCAATGCAAAGGCACAGTCACTCGTTCATCAGGGACTCATGGCCAGCACGTTGAGCAGCTCCCTGTGTGGGGCAGGCACGAGAGTAGGGAGCCTGGAAACCCTGAGATGATGGCAGTCTTGGCTTCGAGGAACTCAGAATTGAGGTGGGGACTGGAATCCTCTTTGCACGGAGGCCTGAGCAGTGGCATGACTGGTCAAGGGTTTACTTTAAATGCATCATCCTACGACTAACCCTAAGCCATCCAAAGATGCAGAAGGACTGAGCCAGAGGTGCAGATCTTGGTCCAAGCCCTGGCTCAGGCTCCCTGGACCAGTCAGTCTCCTCTCTGGGGGATCCACTCCCTTGTCTGCAAAATGAGGAGCTGTTCTGCAGAGCAGGTCCTTTCAGCTCTAAGACGACATGATTTGAACACTTGTAGCAAGATTTGCTGGTTAGAACCAAAGACCTCAGTCTCTTGACAGAATGGGTTTGCATTGGAAAGGGCATCCCAGGCACTAGCATCCTGCCTGGAGGAGGTGGAAGCTGTGCCATCCACTGGCTGTTTCTTCTAGGAGGACACTCAGACCTACACGTGGATGCTGTCCTGGTGTGGATTTCTGACCTCCATTTCTGCCATCTTCACAACAGAGCCAAGGGACACTGCTGCCCACCCTGCCCTCCCTCTGCCACCTCCCAGCCTCTGCAGCACAGGGTAGCAGGTGTTGGCAAGCGCTACATGACTCCCCGTGTGGACGCCCAAGTTAACGTGACCCTCCGCACGTGATGTGATAAACGGGGCCCGGCCTGCATGGAACGAACTCTCAAAGGTCTAGCAGCCAAGAGAGCCTTGGCCCAGGGTAGATGCAAGGCCCTTCCAGCGCACGAAAGATTCCTTTATTGAATCAATCAGTGAATTGAAAGTGTTAACCAACATCACTTATACTCAGTTTATTGGCACTAACTTCCAAAAGGAAGAATAGAAACTGTAGAAAAACCTCAGTCTGGATTTTAAAAACAGACCATTTAATGATGCATTTCGAGCCTCCTCAGAGATGTTCCCTAGACTTGGACGGCATGATGCCCCTCGCTGCCCAGCAGCTGGCCATGTTGCAATGTGTGAGCTATAAAACCAGGCATGCAAAGAGCTGAACCACAGAACTGGATCTGAAGCCTTTCCTACATGTTTAATTCTTCCCTTCCTGCTTCAACGTGTCCTTTGGTCCTGAATGCTTCCGTTTTGGTCCTCAAGGCACAGGTGGCTCTCATTCCGGGCTGTATAACAGGCTGGGAACTCTGCTCTTCAGAGATGAATGAATAAAGGGAGCCTTGTCAATATATTAGCATGATAATGACAATGTGCTCCTGGGGCCTTCTGTGCACCCCTGAAAGCACCTCCTCGCCTGCAGCCCTGGGGCGCTCGCCCCTCTTCCCCAGCACCTGACTCCACTCCTGGAGTTCCAGAGAAGAAGTGACTCCTCCATCAAGCAGTGGCCCAGAAGGTGCTAGAATGGAGAGAGGGAGGAGAAGAGGAGTGGAGACAGACAGACGGACCAGGGAGTAAAAAGCCTAATGTCCTTAAAGATGTGAAGGTTTGTGCAGAATGCAGGGAGAAAACAGGAGACTCCCCTGCTTGGGGCCTGGGGCAGAGAGCTACAGGGCGTGGGTGAGGCCTGCTCCACCCCAGCACCACCACCCGCAGCAGGCTTCTGGTTACTGC
Source organism: Geosciurus inauris (assembly GCA_004024805.1). Lineage (NCBI taxonomy): Eukaryota > Metazoa > Chordata > Mammalia > Rodentia > Sciuridae > Geosciurus > Geosciurus inauris. The sequence continues at coordinate 61,836 of PVHX01000534.1, read as the reverse complement.
AGGCTGTCTCTTGGGTCTCCCCCTTGATGTGACTGAGGCTGCTGCCGCCATACACGGGCACTTCCTACTTTTTATTTCAATACATAAGCAAAAGCTAGCTCCAGATTTGGCTTTCAAAGGCCTTCCCATGAAGGCTGGGAGGAGAGGCAGATAGCGGGAATCCCCACCTCCTCCCTGGGGAGAGTCTCCTCCTTAACCAAGGACTTGCTGGGAGCCCTGGGCGGGACGTGAGGGTTTCTGTGCTCGGAACCCAGCTGCGTCCCTTTCCTCTTGTCTAACCTGCGTGGTGAGGACGTGTGGGGCAGGGAAGTCACTCCACAGGGCTGCCATGAAGACACATGTGCAGATGGAGAAAGACAACACAGCCAGTCCCCGCCGCAGGAGCGGACGTGGAGAGACTGTCTCAGCACGGGCGCCTCCGCCTGCCTAGCTGGAGACTCCACGGGGAGGTGCTGAGCCGTGCAGGCGAGGCGGCCACACACCAGGCCCGGCTCGGCCGCCTCCCTCCTTTGTCTCCCAGGACCTGCTCGTGTTTCCCTCATTTGAAGGGAGCCCGGAGCAGGAGCAGGGCTGACCCTCTGCTCCTCCTGTTGACTAACGTCCCCCACCTCGCTCCGACCCCATCGGGCACACATTACCATCCGCCCCACCTCCTTCCTCTGAGCCTTCTGATATCAACCGGCAAAAGGGAATCTAAAAATAAAGCCGGGGCCAGAGTGTGCACCACTCGATTGGGCTCCTGTGCTCACAGATCTGCTTATTTTGGCCTCTCTCTCCCCAGCGATAAGGCTGCTAACAGCCTGTTATCAGCCAGTCGGTGAAAATGTGCTCCAGCCTGATTAGGGCCTCAGCCTGTGCCAAGGTTATAAACAGCCGTTATCGTTTTCCCGAACAGAATAATCCGGACAGTATCAGCTCAGAAACATATGGGCCACACAGAGAAGATAGCCGCTGACGGACACTTCATTTTAATTGTAACGAGTGGGTAGCAGCAGCCTGGAGACGGCAGGCAGAGAGCTGCCCACCACGGCAGGGCTTTTTTTTCCCTAAATCCCTTCTTCTTCCCTGGTTTCCAACAGAGGCCGTGTTGACTTTCTGGGTGGCATAATGAACTGGCCCCTATCCCAGATGTTCCCAGTCACCAAGCATGACCTTTCCCTAAAAGGCAGATGGGGCCATTCTGATTCTCCTATGCAGAAAAGAAAGGAATCAGCAAAGGGGAACCTACACAGCGCACTCTGCCCCAGCTCAACTCCAGCTGTCCACTCACCCCTTGGTGTCACCCCAGCCCTTGGCCACTTGGAATTTACGAACGAGGGTTGTGCCCCTCCCCTCAGCCTCACCCACATCTATAGGAGACCAAGCTCGAGAGGACAAGCCCACACACGTGGGGACTTGCCAAAGCTGGCTTCTCCCCATGCCTGTTGTCACAGAAAGTCAACTACCTGGCATGAAGGGCGAGGGAGGGGACAGAGGGCCATGAAGGTGAGTGCTTGGGTGGGGCTCACCTGTGTGCAGGCCCTGGTGGGTGCACTGACTGCGTGGCCTTGGAACAGGGGCAGGAATGGAGCTGGAAGCCCTGCGAGAGAGCACAGCTTAAGTGGGCTGTCTGGGCCACGCCTGGGTGGCCAGGTGGGCCAGAGGGGGCCGGGGGCCTCTTGGGAAGAGTGCGCGGTGCCCCAGCTTGCACCCAGACGCTGCCCTCGGCCTGGAACTCGGTGTTCTCGCTTGGTCATTTTTCAAGTAATGAAGCATCTTTGACCTGGTCCTATGTCTCTGACCCTCTTCTCTACCCCCACGGCTCCTCTGTAGACCCTCGAGGGTCTTCCCCTGATATCGTAGAAACCCAGCCCTTCGCCTGCTGGGCACATGGTCAGTGAACTCACAGCACTGGACGTCCTCAGTTTAGACTCCACTTCTGGTGGCTTTCCCCTACGGAGGACAAAGAGTAACAGGAGACAATGGGAGAGCAGACAAGGGCCGCAAGAAGGGTCCTCTGACCCGCGCCTCTGGGCACCGCCTCCCGATGGGCAGAGGGACTGCTCTGCAGGGAAAGAAGCGGTCACCAAAGCCAGCATCTGCCGCAGGGTGCGGGGGCCACGTTGTGGCAGGGGGGCCACAGGGCTGCTCGTGAACCTCGACGTCCCCCACTGCAGGGCACATCCAGCCACAGCCTGCACGGGCCGGAGTCCCGACCCCTGGACACCCGCTCCGTCTCCATGCCCTACCACCCAGGGCCCAGCAGCATCCTGGCTGGAGACAACTCTTGTGTCTCCGTGATACGCGAAGTCGCGTCCGTGGCCTGCTCTGCAGCAGTGTCCAGTTCCAGACGGAGGAGCGTGGAGCCCGGCTGCCAGCTGAAGTGGCCTGGGGCTCACTGCTGTGTGATTCTTCTTTTCAGGGCTTTTCAATACCGGCCTCGCTCTGACACTCTCCCAACAAACTACGGCTTAGGTTGTTTTGCAATATCTTCAAGGGAAGGGCCAGGGGTCCATGAGGCTCTGTGCTGGGTGGTCCACACTTGACAATATCGTCAAGGGAGGGGTCAGGGGGACCCTGTGAGCCCTTGTGGTGGTGGGTGGTCTGCATTCCCTGGCTTGGTGGTCAGAACTCAGCCTTCCGACAGTTTCAAGGTTGGATTTCAAGGTCATGTGTGGGTCTTTCCCTAATTGCCTTCTGAATCTGAGAATATCCTGGAAACCTGAGAGTGCTCCCTCAGAGGGCACTCTGCAGCAGCTAGCTCACCCCAGAGCGGGTCCCCCTTCCTCTATTTTTGTTTCCTTATTCTGTTTCAAAGAGCCCAGCTTTGTTCTTCCAGGGTCACAGGCCAGCAAGACGGCAGGGCTTCCTGATCCAGCACTGGGCCGCGAGGGGCTGCTTCCGTTTCATCCACAGGCCCTTCCCCGACGAGCCCCTGCTTTCTTGCACCACACACAGGGGCGGGGGGGGCCTTCAGGGCACTAGATGGCGACAGAAGTGACTGGACCCTGGGTGAGCAGCAGCCGCCTGCTGAGTCTGCGGATGCTGGCCTGGCAGCCCCACGGACACCGCGTGGCCTCCTCAGAGCCACCACACCCTGTCCTGGCAGATTCACTGGGGTGTCCCCAAAACGTGAGCAGCTGAAGGTGACCTTCCTCGAGTCTATGCCCAGCCCCAGCACCAGGCCTGGGCCGAAATGAAGAACTGGACTCTGCACAAACCCGCCTGGGTGTTCGAGGCCCCGCATGCTCTGCAGGGATCCTGCAGGGAGCCCAGCCCACCTCCCCAGCTGCGTCTGCCTGCCTCGGCCCCAGTGGCCAGGGCTCTGCGGTCCTGTGCAGCAAGCTTCTGCCAAGACTGTGTTCAGCTCCTGGCACCCAAGGCCACTCAACAAACACGCCTTACTCAGGAGCCAGCCCCTGGTCCCAGAGGAGGCTGCAGCCCTGTACTGGCGCTGGGCCTCGAGTTGCTGAGACTCCATGGCTGCCTCGTGGCCTGGCCTCAGCTTCTGCGGCCTTGGCCAGGCCGAGGCTCCGACTGTCCGACTGACACGCAGTTGGCTATGAGACATGCGACCCGACGTAGGCACACGCAGGCAGGCAGAACCCGGCTGCGGAACTACAGCCAGGCAGCTCCTCCGGCAAGGCAAGGCAAGGCAGCGAGTCCAGGCGAGGTCTGGTGTGCCCAGAGGCCATGAGCGGGCCTCGACCGAAGCCTCCAGTCGAGGGTGTGGCTGGGCCGTGGTCCTCCCTGCCTCTGAGGGTGGAGTTAACACCTGACACCCAGAGGCCAGCAGGCCCACAGAGCCACTTCAGCAGGACACACAGCGTTCTGGGAGCAGCAGATCCTCCTTGCCTTTTTCTTTTCTTTTTCCGTTTCCCTAAAAGGAAGTCCTGGTTTGGAGACTCTGAAACCCATTTGCATTCCCAAGACAAGCTCGTGGGCATAAATTCATTTCTGCTGGGGTCTTTCTCCTTCCTCTCTCCAGGAAGCTGGAGTGGTTCCTAAGCAGCTCTGGTGGCTTCAGCACCAGGGCCTGTGGGAGACAGGGTGGGCAGCTCCCTACCACCCTCCGCGCCCACCCCTCTCCATGCTTCCTCTCCTGGACCCTGTGGGAACACTGCCAAATAAAGTAACAAGACACTGTGGGGAAGCAGCCAGAGCCGGGGACGATGCAAGCCTGGGCTTCTGTCAGGGACGCTCCCTCCTGTAATCCGTATTCCACTCCCAGTGTCAGCAGGGCTGTGACCAGAATAACCAAGGTCTCATGAAAGATTCAGGCTGCCTGTCCACCCTGACATTCGCTGCCTCCTGTTGTCCTGCGCCTCCCCTTCAGCCCGCTGCTGCAGATGGCCAGCTGGCAGGGATAGTCCACCAACTCACGGTGAACACCACTCGAGTCTTCCTGGCTTTTGCTGGGACGGGGGAGCCTTCTCCTTTCTTAAGACGGTTTCTTTGGTTTGGATGAGGGTTTTCCTAAGACCACAACCCTGTGGTCCTTTCCACGGCCTCTAGAAGTGGACCTGGGAATCCAGGAGATGAAGGAGACAGCAGGAAGATTCTCCTCCTTAGCAGGTAGGATGGCATGAACTTGGCTCAGGTTTGAAGCTTCCGACGTCTCAGGGACACAGGGTGGTGCATCTGAAGCTTGTAAAGCCCAAGGGAGGGGCTTTGTGGGAAGGCAGTTCACCCACAGCGTGAGCTCCCCAACGGCCCTGTTCAAGCCACCTCTGAACACAGACACGTAATGAGCATGAATCCCCCAGTCCAGGGACGGAGCGGTCAGAGATGGGACCACACTGGGCATGCCTATCGGCAGGTCAAAAGCTCAAACAAGGCATGTTATGACTTAAGGGAACCAAATGTAACAAAACGGGTGCCATGAGTGACTTCATGGCTAATGGGTCACTGGTGTCCTAGGCAGAGCCCTAGCAGAGTCCAGTGATCAGCTGTCCTGTCACGTCACATACTCCCAGATCACTGGAAAGTCATTCAGTAAATAAAGCTGAGGATGCCACAGCCCCTGCACACCTGAGGCCTGGTGACCACAAAGACGGCAAGACACGGAGAAGGCCGTCAGGTGACATGAGCCACAGAGGCAGCTGGGGGAGAAAGAACTGCAGCTCCGCAAAGACCAGAGACCCGCTCACCATGCCCCTTGGGAGGAACTAAGCATCTGGGATTTAAATAAAGAAATGAAGACCTAAGACAGAATTCCAAAATGCAGGCAGTCTAAAAACAAGCACCTAGTGTAACTCAAATGCTGCGGCCACGGAGCACATTAGCACCAAGTCCCAGACCAGTGTGCTGAGGCTCCCCAGGCGCTCACAGAGCGTCTGGCAGGTCAAGGTAGACGGGGCTATGAGCAGCACCCATAGACGTTCTGATCCACCTGCCACTAAGACCTTCTGAAGAGGGTGCAAAATCCTAGAATACAAATTGAAAATCAAAGACAAGTTGATGGCATCTCAAAATTAAACCTGTCACATGAGAAAATTATAATCAAAATTGCCTCTGTGCTCCTGAAACCCTTCACCGGTAGGCGCATAAGATATACATATACATGTGTTTCTGCATATGCATGTGGAAATCAAAAGGCAAAGCATATCAGTGGTTAATCATAAGATAATATAAAGAGAATGTGAAATGTGGTCTCACGCGTGCATTTGCCTATAAACACACGCCTCAGACGTGTGCAAATCACAGGGCCTCTCCAGCTACACAGCAAGATGGTCCTCAAGAGTCACAGGTAAACCTGTGAAGACTGAGTTGTGTTACGTCCCTTGGGAACATATGTTTTAAATGAATCCACAGTCAGATATTTCTGAAAGTAAATAATCCTGCAATTCGTTGTGTTTGGTAACAATAACTTTTTTAAAATTACCAAACACAACCCATATTAGTTTACAGTACAATATTTGCAGCATTTTTTCTGGACATACTGTAATATTGTGTAGGTGAGAGGCTCCTAACTGGGGACAACTTTGCCCCCCAGGGGACACAAGGCGATATCTGAAGACACTTCAGCTGTGGCAGTGAGAGACAGACAGTGATGGCCTCCTGGGAAGAAGCCAGGGATCCAGCGCACAGAACTCCCTGCAACCCAGAGCCACCCAACCCAAACATGCATGTGCTCAGGCTGAGAGAGCCAGACGCAGATCACCACCACCCCGACGGCACTGCCCAAGTCGTGCCCACAACTTTGAGGCTTGAGAAGTGAGATGTTGGGGGAAAGAACTCCTTTCAGGAGCATTTGCTTGTCACAAGGGTAGCTGCTTCCTGTGGATGCTGTCCCATTTGACTTCACCATAAAACCTACTCTTAGAGCCTAGCACTTGGCTTATACAGTACCTGCCGGCTGAGGGGCTGTCGGGACATTCACCCCGAGACGTCCTTTAGCGAGCAGAGGCCCAAGCCCACGGCTAACATCAAATTCAACAAGATTCAACAGAAGCTAACTTTTTACCAGTGAAAAATAAGCCCATCTGGAACGTAGAGTCCCAGACGGGTGCATCCACCCGAGTCTATGGCATCAGAGCTGTGACGTGCAGTAATACAATAATGTTATTTCTGAGATCTGTTACGGTATAAAATGTGCACACTCTCAGTCTTTAATATTAATAAGTCTTGTAACTAGCAGTTTCAAGCTCCGAATTCTTGAGCACAACTAGAAAGGGCACTTATCCTGAAAAATCTAATAAATTTACAGTTTTATATACTTCCTTCAATTGTAAAAGTCTTGTTCAATAAACTTTAAAATGCCACTATAGAGCAATAACACAGACAGTATAAACCCAGCCCTGGGAAAGCTGTGCAACCAGAAATTGTTCCCCTTTCTGCTAGAGCGCAATAAAGTTTTATATGTTTGAACTGACTGTAAAAAGGTTTGAATGTTGGCGACTGGGGAATAATCTGTCTTCTTTATAGTTATTATCATATTTCCCACAAGACCCCTTGGTCTGTGTCAATCCTTCTTGTATATGACACCTTTGTACTGTCAGCGAAAGCAAGTCGGCTTTACTTTTTTTTTTTTTTAACTATAGGACTTGTATCTGTTTTCCTTCAGATTACAGCTAACAGGAATAAATTATTTCTGACAAGCATCTATTGCAGCATTTTACCAAATAAAGCCAGTTGCGAGCTGCTTTTCCAAGAGGGGGCTCCTCCCTGCTCTTCCCGCTCTTTCTCTCACTGATCCAAATGCAATTCAAGGCTGGTAAATTGGAGGAAATGCCAATAAAGAGAGATCTGTAGGGAGCTGCTCAGTGGCAGAGCCTATTGGGTATGGTGGCTGGGTTCTCCTGGGTGGCACTGGTCCTGCGGGGACAGGGCAGGAGGAGACAGCATCACCCTCCCCACCTCTCACAGCACCTCTGGGCCTCATCCTTGGCCCAGGCCGCAGGCTGTGTCTAGACAGCAGAGGCTGCTGGAGCTTCCTGGAACCTCGTCAGTCAGCCAGGGGCCCATGATCCAGCCAGCAGGGCAGTCGCCCCAGATGTCACACGCACTTGGGCCCACAGCTACCCGGTGTCCTTGGCTGGGACAAGCACAGAGCCATTTTGTACCTGTGTGTGTGCACGCGCGTGAGCACGTGTGTGGCGGAGGCCCCTTCCTCTCCCAGCCCCACGCACCACAGCTCAGCAACACACATGTGGCCTGCCCGGCAACCCACTCCACGCCAACCAGCCACCCAAATACATCGTCCTCTCCCACAAAGCCACATGACAGCCCAGCAGGTTCTCGGGCTTCCTACTCTCAGCACAGCAGAAAAAGGCAGAGGGGAGTAAGTGGATACTCGGAAACACCAGGACTTCCTCCGCCAGAAGACATTTCATGGTTGGCTGTGGATGCACTTGGCACAGATAGCTGATTGTCTGCACACAATCGCCAACACCTCTCGCGGAGAACAGGAGAGTCCCATGAATGCAGGCGCACATCCAGCGCACACACAACACACCACCGCCACGTGAGCGCACACTCCAAACACAACTCAGCCAGATCAAGGCTAGTCACCCCTAGGACAGCTGCTCTGCTGAGGAAGGGTGAATGTCATGGTGTCTGCAGACGGCGGTCCCACCAGAGGAAGGGGCCGGCAGTGAGACAGTGCGTTGACCTTAGGGCTGGAGAAGGCTGACGTGCGCTCAGGCCCCTGAGCTCTGATGCCGTCTCTACAGTGCAAGGCCGTGCGTTTCTCCTGCCCAAACAGTCATCTACGGTGGCAGAGGTGAGGAAGTCCCCTCATGGCGCCAGGAGGGGCGAGGAGCACAGTGTGCCCCTCCTCCCCAGGCCCCCTCGTAACAAAGGCGCACTCACCTGCACCTCTGGTTCCCGGGGCAGGCGGGAGCCCGACCCTGGCGAGAGACGAGAAGCCTCTTGAGGCACTCGGTCTGTGTGGTGGGAGTTCACAAACGACTTGCTCCTCAGCAGGTTCCTGCTGTAGACCAGAAGGTCTCGGGTTTGAGTCATACGTCACAGTACCACCAATGAAAGGAGAATGGACAGTGTTTCTAGAGCGTTTCTGGGTACAGAGTGTAGACATGGGGAAGTGTCAGATCACAGCTCCTGAGTGCCTTGACGAGGGAGTCCCCTCGCGGGGACCAGGCGCTGTGTGAGCCCAGAGCAGCCCTGAGCTGCTCTCCAGCGAGATGGCCTGTCGGCCTCAGGAGCAGGAGCTGGACCTCCACCACCCTGGGCTCTGTACTCCTGCACACGTCCAGCAAGAGCGGGGCACCTCGGGGCCCAGGAGGAGCTGGCTTAGAATGCATACAAGCCCCGGACAGCGAGTCCACGAGGCCCCAAGGCAGGTGCAGCCTTCAGAATGGGTGGAGGTGGACTCAGCTGGTGGGCTGCTCCAGCCCATAGACCCTGTCCACTGCACAATTCTGCCTGCAACAAAAAGCGCAGATGAGTGAGCACCTGGCACTGTCCCTCGTGCCCCTGCCTCCTACAGCGCCTCGATCACTGCTACCCTGCTACGGGGGGAGTGCCCTCACCTGGACACCTAAAATGCTCCCCAATCCTAAGATTTCTGAGAAACAACATGATGCCAATAGTGGAAAATTCCATACCATGAACCTTGGCTCCATGAACACCACCATTAAAACAGTCGACCACCTCTGCCCACGTGCATGAGGGACACAAGAAACACGGAGGAATTTCACACTTAGACTGGCCCATCCAAATGCCATCCCTGTTGGGGACAGTGAGAAGTAAAGCTTGAAGGGAAGGCAAGGCTGCAGACAGGACGCAGAGAGAAGCATGTGCAGAGCAGAGTGCACGCTGGGGAGACGGGGAGAGCCACTTTTTGGAAGGCTGGGCCCATGCGTGAGGAAGGGAAATGGGAGAAGGGGGCAGAGGGCTGTGAGGGGCTGTCCCCCACCAGTGGCGCCACATGCCAGCCTGAGTCAGGGCCAAAGCTCATGACGCTACCAAGCCAAGGTCCTTCTGCTCCCATGGAAACACTGAGCCCCTCAGAGAGCAAAGCATCAATCACAGTCGCACAGGATGTGGACTGTCCCATCACTGGAGCAAGGACAGGCCCTAGTGTCAGGTTTCACAGGCAGCCTCCTGCTCTGGGAGGATGAGGTTGTGAGGAGCTCCAGGCAGAGGTCTAGGAGGCCCCAAAGGTAGGGCTACAGCAGGAGCCATTTCCAACCGGGATGAAGGGCAAATTCTGTGACGATGTGAACCCCTGGAGAGGACTCCACCAGCTTCGGTGACTGTAGCCCCTGCATGAGTGCCATAGGCTCCCTCTGACCCACATCCAACCAGAACAGGCCTTTGCTGACTTGACCTCCTTAGCATCAGACAGGGCAGCAGTGCGGGAAGTACGGGGGCCGTGGGAGACACCTGCACCCACCCCTCAACGCACAGGCACGGTCTGGCGACTACCAACACGACGTTTCATAGCCTGCCCCATTCTGGTAAGCCTGATGCTGAACCTTGCAATGATTTTGCGAGGGGCATTATCCTGATGTTATGGATGAGAAACTAAAGGCTCGCTCAAGGCTGCACAGCAGGTAATGGCCCGCTACCAGGGAGCTGGCCGGGGTCCCTATCCACTGAGTCCCCATAATTTACTAAATGCCTGTCACAAGCAGGGCAGGGTGGCCCGCACCAGGACACTAAGGTGGGCCACGTGCCTGCCCCAATACAAGGGAGAAGCTTCTCGCCGAACCTGTAGACTCAGGATGCCCGCACCATCTCACCCTGGCTGGCTGGGTCCCTTCCACCGCCCCATCTGCTGCAGCGCCTCCCCCAGGCAGTGCCACTTTGTCACCTGCGCAGCAGCCCCATGCTGGACAAGCAGGTAGAGGTGGCGGCCACAGCCCTTGCAACAGCAAGGCCATCCCATGTGGGCAGCAGACAAGCAGCTGGGGTGGGGACAGGGCACCTTGTGTCATAAGGCACCACGTCCCTCGAGCCTCCCCTGCCCTGGGAACCAGAGCGCTCCCGCATGTGCCCTCCCTGGTCGGCTCCCTGGCACATTCCACCCCTGGCCTTGGGTGCCGCGCCCCCAGGAGCTGCCCAGCTCTGAGGCTGCCAGGGCGGCGTCATTAAGAACACGTCTGTGCTGCTCCCCTGCGCACACCGGCTCCCCCGCAGGAGAAGCCACACACAGGCTCCCGCGGGGACCCAGCGAAAGCCCTGGGACCACAGAACGAAGTCGGCAGGGCCAGGGTTAAGCACACCCCGCAGAGCGCCTCTGTTCCGGGTGTCGCGAGAGCCCATTACCTCCTGCCACATTACCTCATTCATTTCTTATGTGCGGATGGTTTATTTTCCCATGAGCACCCTGGCTCTCAGTATTAAGTCCCCTCCTTCGCCTCTATTTCTCTATCCATCACATTTAACACTCTGACAGTAACAGTCTATAATGTTTCTATTCTACAAAACCGCTCTGTCAACTCCGGGCTTCCAGAGCAGCAACTGAGGAAAATAAATAACATCAACGCCGGGACGACAGCACCATGCTCCCTTCTGCTGGGCTTTCTCATTGTACATTATTCCACAGAGAGAGAAAAAATCAAGGGATGAGGGGCCGCGGGAGCAGAGCAAGGCATTCTCCTTCCCCCTCGGCAGGCCGCCAGCCGGCCTGGGGGACGGTCCAGCTGTGGTCCCCTGCAGAGGGAGCCCTTCTGTCCCTCTGCTGGCACCTGGCCACTGCCCCTGGTGCCCGTGGCGCTCCTCACAGGGACTGACACAGGCCCAGCAGTTCCTCTGCCCACTGCCAAGCAGCAAGGGCATGGACTGGGCGTGGCCCCGCTCAGGGGCAGGGAGCACACCTGAGGGTGCCACGAGTGGCGAGCTGTCCCTGGGCCACAGCCTTTGTTCCCGGGGAGGCTGCAGGGAACAGAGACCGTGGGACCCAGGAGCAGGCAGAAAGGCAACGAGACCTCCACTCCGGGGGCACGGATCACTCTAGGATGCCCGCCTCCCGGTACCAGGCTCTATCAAGGCTGCTTCATTATCATCGTGTTAGATAATCATCTTTTAAATACATGTTCTACTTCCATCTAGCTGCTTTTAGAAATGTCTACACAGGACAGATAGATATGACCTTGGACATGACTGGGCTTCTTCATGACTCAGGTCATTTATCATAACAAATGCCACCTCGCCCAGGCCATGCTGCGTGGGGCGCCCCGCCTGCTCTGAGTGGACCTGGGCTGCGGGTGCCTCCGGTTCTCGGGTTTCCTCTTCCACACTGCCGCCTTCTGTCCTTCTGAGCTAGCGCGCAGCTACAGGGAACGTGGGCTGAGTCCACACTGCAGAAGCCAGGCCAGGCCCTCTGTTGGTCCTCACCCGTCAAATGGAGACAAGGGGGTTGAAGGGTCACCTGCATTCAGGTGAAGGTACCTCCATGCGTTCAGGACGGTGTCTCCAGTGACAAGTGCTCGGTGGACACTGTTGGCTGCCACGTGCACACTCCGGCACAGGCCAGGAAATCAAAGAACCGCACAGTGAAACTGGAGTGAAGGGGCTGGAGGGGTGGCTTTGGGGTGTGCTGACGAGTCAGCCACCCAGGTTTCAGTACATGGGCCTGTTTCGGTTGAAGATGTGGGCGCTACGTGCGGCCTCAGAGGGCAGCAGCAGGGTGGACACTGAGCTCCCAGAGTGGGGCACAGCTGTGGAGACCGATTTGGGATGCAGAAGGTATGAGGGCCCAGGGGTGCAGAGAACAGCGGATGGCCCTCCCTGAACACCGCCAGAGGCCACCCTGCAGTTCCTCCTGTTCCACAACAAGGCTGCTTCTCAGAGGGCAAGAATGAAGGTGGCGTGTATAAAATCGCCAAGTAAGAAATGCTGTGTTATGTTCAGACAGGACAGTGGCTATGGCCCAGCTTTGTGCCCCAGAGCAGTTAAAGTCCATCTGAATCTGCAGGCGGTCCACAGGGCTGCACGCACCGACTGCTGCCCAGGGCCGTGGGGTTCTATCCACCCAGGGGTGGCCGAGCAGAGCAAAGAACATGCTGAGGACCCACGATGCAGGATGACGGGGACCAGGGAGCCTGCCTCACGTGGGTTCCCAACTAAACAAGGGAAGAACTGGACCCTGCAAACGCGAGGCCCTTCCACGAGGCTCAAAAAGAGGCCCACATTCCACCCCCGGGGCCAGTCTGAGAAAAGCTGCCATGGTGCAGGGCAGGCCTGGCGCCCAAAGGCGAGGAGGTGCTACCTCCTGGCCCTTGCCTGCCCTCTGCCCCATTCCAACACCATAGTCGCCCAGCCCACGGGGCTACGGGCACTTCTGCTTTTGTGACTTTTTAGTTTTTTGGTTTTTTGTTTTGTTTTTGGTAGGGTAGATAATGTAAGGAACACCATGAGGCTAAGAGATGTTATTTCATTATTTTAAATTATCATAATTGCTGCTCCTAATACTCCTTGACACCTTAATTTTTCTACTCTGGTGACATAAAGGCGGAGCTTACCTCATGGCACCACATGGCTAGAGTTGTCCCCTAGTGATGTGCTTTTCATGTAATTTTTTTTCCAGCAAATTAGCAGAGATCTGTTATGCATAAAGAAGGAACTGGAGGGAAAGGCAGGTGGGCCCAGCCCTTATATTCAAGATTTATGAGAGTGAGACAGAGGGGCACCTGAGCAGATGGCCCACACCGAGGGCAAAGAAGGGGGTAAAAGGTGCCAGCGGTACTCCAGGTGTTTTGCCGCGGGGACCCAGAACCAGGATGGGGCGTGGGGCCTGGTGGGCTCCAGGGCTTTCGCTTAGTAAGGGCCCAGCTTCTGTAGCCCTCAACCCAGGCCCAAGTCCTGCTGTGATTTGAGGCTGGGCAATGTAGGGCAAGCTGTTCACCACACACGCTGGCCAGCACGCTGCGGAATCCCTCACACTACCCCGAACATCCTGGGGAAAGGCCAGCCCGGACCTCTCGGGTTCTGAAGGGGGTGTTACAGGAGACGATGAAGATGTGAAAGGAGATGTGAAGTTCCACAGCTGGAGCACAGCTGCTCGGCTAGCAGCAGCAATCATTATTACAACCCAACACCAAGTTCCAAGGCTGGTGACATGGGCCTCTCTCAGTATCAAGGAAATAGATGTGGGAACCTTTAGGTGACCTGCCCAGCATCACACAGAAGACAGAGCACACTAAACAAGTTCAGGTCGTTCTGACCCCGAAACCCAAATTCATTCCCACTGTGAATGTTGTTCTGGTCCACGGTGACTCAATGAACTCTGGTCTCCTGCCAGGAAGAAGGTCTGAGAACTAGTGAGCTCAGCTAGGAACTGGCTGACGGGAGGGCAGGCTCCAGTGGACGGCTCTGGAGAGAAGGTGAGCCAGAGGCCAGACCAACAGGAAGCTAACAGCCAGGGCTGGGTGCAGCCGGCGGGACCGGCTGGCATGCTAGCCCTGCATGCAGAGGCCTGGGCTCCGTCCCCAGCCCCAAGAATCAAAGTCAACGACAACACAAGAGTCACACCAGTGTCCACTGAGGCTGAAAGGTCTCGCACAGCTCGCCGCTCTCCCAGTCCCCCGCCTTGCCTCGTTCTGGTAACACCAAACTACTGTCCCAGGCCACCAGACCAGAGAACCCACGGACGGAAGCACAGAGGGCGATACCGGCGGTCTGGATGGAACCCACACAGGTGGCAGCCTCCTCTGCACGACCTGGAGTGCCCAGCTGCCAATCAACCCATGTGGCATCTATGACTCCACCACCCCCAGGGAACATTCATTTTCTCTGTGAGAGCGCCTCCAACACCTTATGGCCTCCGAGCTGACGGTGACTTCGATAATCCCGCTGTCCGACCTGAACCTTCCCCTTGGCCTCCATAACTGGACAGCCACCAGGCCCTGCTTATCCTCCTTTTAAAAGCCTCTCAAAATATCTGATCCCGTTTACTCCCAAGGTACCATTCTCCTGCCCCGACCCAGCCCTCTGCCTCCTGGCTGGATCCCCATCTTCAGCCTCTCTCCACTCTCGTGCTCCCCCACACACAGCAGAACGGAGCCCTTGGAGCTGACGGCAGCACATGTCACCTGCCCTCTGTGACCACTGGTCTCCACTCAACCCAAGCCCAAACACCTGCTAGACGATCAGCTGGACTAGTCACAGCAGACGGGCTTCACTGCACCCACAGGAGGCCTGATCCCAATTTTCCAACATGTGCCCATGTTCCCATCGTGGGTGCCCTGGAGCCCGCTCCCGGACCTCCCCGTGGGCTGCTCTTCTTCTGGCCCATCCATTGACGTGGTACTCGAGTTGCTGCCTCTGGAGGACGTGGACATCACAGGCACCCACCTCATGTCAGGCCTGTTGAGAGGCTGGGAGAACACAAAAAGGCATCGCCCCAAAGTGCCTGCAGCCCGGTGTCTCAGCGACCACGCCGAAGGCAGCATCAAGGCCACGAGAGGTATGGTGGACGGCCACAGGGGAGAGAGGGCGCCGGCCACGTGAGGTGCCCTGAGGGCTGCAGAGGAGAGTGGAAGCTGGGAAATAAAAGCCAAGACTCAACCAGGATGGTCAGGCAGACCCTTCCAGCAGCGGAACGCTCAGTCGCCTTCTCAGGGACGACCCGCAGGGAGCTTCCAAAGAGACAATCTTCAAATATCTGAGAAAAGCACACAGGTTTTAGGCACCCCAGGGGCTCGCTGTGTGCAGCACAGGCTGAGAGCGGACGGTGACAGCCACAGGGCTGGCGAGACAGGCAGGGCTGGACGGCTCGGCAGCCATGCCCCAGGGTTCAGACCTCATGCTGCGGACTTCGCTGGCCCTCCTCGAGGTGGACACATCTGGGAGGGCCCAGAGGCTCACCACATCCCGCACGATGCCTGCCACTCCTCTTCCACTCAGGAAGGCACGTGGGAACTCAAGCGAGTGAAAGTGACATTGCATGGTGATAATTTGAACTAGTTCACGTGTGTAGGTAGCTTGCAAACCTCAGGTCTTGGACCACTGCTGATCTTCAAGTCACTCGTGACACTTCGCGGCTAGTCAGGGCAGCACACGAGCTGCCCACGGGGAGCTTGAAGAGAGGGCCAGGGAAGCACATCTTGCATGCTAAGTGTGTCCCGGCAGAAGCAGAGGGACGGGCCGCTGGCAGCAGTGGCAGAGATGCCAGTGGAGGGCCAGGGCACCGTGTCTGGGGAGGCACCCAGGACTGAGCACGAGGGGAGAAGGAGAAATGAGAAGAGGCAGGATAGGCTCAGCTTGGTATCTGGGCATCAGGCACGAACCCTGGAATAAAGTGTCCAGTGAAGTCTTGCTGGTAGAATCAATGCAAGTCGGTTAATTACTGATGGAGCCGGGGAGAGGCATAGGGAAGGGTTAAGAGTCCAATATGAGCATGAAGTTTCTGGATGGGGCAGATGAGGGGAAGAAAGCAGCAGGAGGGAGAAACGTCATGGGCAGGGAATTGGTGAGGTCTGCTTGGATGTGCTGGGCTTGAAGGGTCTGGGACCATGGACATGGAGACTCCCGCCAGGCAGTCACCTATAAGATCTGAAACTCACAAAAGCAATCTGCTGAAACCATAGCTTTTAATTTGCTGGATGGTGTTTCTGTGCACACATGCTATTTGCTGGAGGTGAAGGGTTAAGAGAGAGGGGCCCAGTCCTCGGTGAGATCACGCAAGGCAGATCTGTGAGCTGTAGGCACTTGGATGACAGATGCAGGCGTGGGTGGGCTAGGGTGCACTGCAGGGATGGGCTAAGGAACAGGTGCCCTGGAGGCCACCTGGAGAACACAGAGCCAAGAGGCGCGAGCCACAGACAGGCTACAAGTACCAAGTGCAGCAAGAACTTGGAAGGAGGGCCAGGTGTGTCAGCTGGGGATCTCCTGGTCTGGGAGGCAGGATATGACCTCAGCAGAAATGAAGCAGCTTCTAGAAGGTGGCTGAAGGAGCTGGACCTCTCAGAACTGGTAGAAAGAGTCTGTGCAGAACGCAGTCGCCCTGAGGTCTGCACAGAGGCGGAACCTCAGTTGGGGAGCACAGAGGTGCCAGGGAACTTTGTGACAAAACCAAAACAGGACCTGGCCAGTGGTGGTGTGACTGTGAGACGCGTCCCACCTCTTCAGAGGGGCATGTCACATGACATCTGGATGGTCCACAGCACGTTGCTGAGTGGCCGGAACACACTCCAGGAGTCCATGAGACTCGGTGCCTCCCGGGCCAGGTGATTCTCCAGAGAGGCCCTTGCTGCAAAGAAGGGAGGCCCTGAAAGAGCACATGGACACTGCGGAAGCAGCCAGACGCCCGAGTCAGAGCAGGCCAGGACAGCCAGGCACAGCCTGCCTCTGCCCTCCAAGCCAGGCAGTTCCAGGTGGAGGCCAGGGGCAGTGGTGGAGTAGGGGAGAGGCAGGAGGCAGGCTGTCAGCAGGTCGCACTTGGCCGTAAAGCACTGTGCCACGCCGTCCCCAGTCTACAAGGCCAACAGCTTCTTGCACCTCTGGGCCCAGACCTGCCGGGGGCTCTTGCAGGCGCTACGGCACTGACAGCTCCCCCACTGCTCAGCAGGAGCCCAGGGCCACAGGGCCCACCCCAGGATCGGTGAATGCCACCTGCGGCAGTGAGCAGGGCCGCAGGGCCTGGTGGGAGCCAGCACCTCTCCAGCTCAGTTCTGCTGGCACCGGCAGCTCAATCCTGGGACAAGTGGCTCCCCCACACTCTCCTCCTGCAGAGGCACACAGACCACATGCCACACAGGCCGAGGGTCTCAGCAGGGTCCCTCCCACAGGCACACTCCCTGGGGAGCAGCACAGCCGGGCCAAGCTCACAGAGGCCCTGAGTGGTGGCAGAGAACCCAAATGGGTTCAGCCCTCACTGTGGTTTATTATGTCTATGCCCTTTGGCAGGTGCCCTCGGCCCTCTGTGCCTTGATTTTTTAAGTGCAATTAGAACCTGATAAAAATACCCCCACCTTGTAAAGGTTGCGGGAAGATTAGGTAAGCAAATGCTCCTGAGAGGCTCTTCTATTGCAGCATTACTTTAAAATAGGCACTACGTTTACAGTACACACCACACCTACAAGGAGCCTGCTACGGTGGCGCACCGCACTGCGCCCACCCCGGCCCACTCACCTGGCCTCCAGATAACCACTCTGTTCATTGCTTGTTTGTCTTCCCTGTGTGTCTTGAAAAGGCCCTGTAAGTGGGAAGCGTGTTATCACGCAGTGGGAAGGAGGCGGCCACAACCCAGGGGAGCCTGCCCAGCCTGCAGCCCCAGGGCCCCCATCCACTCGCTCGCCTGCCTGCCTGCCTGCCGAGCCAGCATTTGTTAGGGCCTGCAGAACTTGCAGCTCGGGGTGCTGTGGAAGGAACACCCAGACGCACCTACGGTCTGTATGGCTCCCCCTGCCCTCAGGCACCTGCAGCCCACCTTCCTGCACTTCGCCTCTCCCAGGCGTGAGCCTAGGGCCAGCAGCTGTGTGCAGCTTGGTGTTTCCTACAGGATCCCAGTGGTGTACACAGTTCAGATGGTAGGTGTGCAAACAAGCCAACTTGAGCTGCTCACAGGTAAGAGTCCGCTGGACAGCGGTGCAGCTGTCCATCAGGCCATCTGGGCCTGGCAGCTTCTCCCAGCCCTGGATGCAAGCCAAGCTCCCTGCAGGCTCGCTGGGGATGTGAGGCCAGGGAGACCCACAGAGTGTGTCTAGGTTCGTGCCTGGCCAGCAGGGGTGACAGCAGGAAGAGCACTGGGAGGGGGCTCAGAACACCCTGAAACAGGTGGACTCTGGCATGGAGGGAAGAGTTCCTCCAGGGTATGCTGAGGACCCTTCCCTGGTCTGGTTCATGTCATGCCAGGTTGTGATACTCCGGCAAGCACCTGTGGGCTTCGAGATCCACCCTTCGGTCACTTGGTGGCACATCCTGGAGCTGCCCTGCAGAACCCCCGGGCTGTGTGTGCCGGGTGGCCTTGCTGTGTCTCCATGCTCCACCCATGAATGGGGCGAGAGTCCCCGCCCTGTTGTCCCGTGGCTGCTGATGGGAGTCAAGTGGCTTAGCATGTGTCAAACCCAGGTGTGCCACAGAGCAAAACGCACTGCTCCCCAGAGGACCAGCTCTCCGTTTAAACAAAATAACAACAACAAAGTGTTCTTTTTAAAATGATCACTGAATTGAGGGCTGATCCTAATGCACACTCTGCAGTCACTTCGCGGCTCAAGAGAGACCCCTCCAGCCTCTTTTCACAGCAGGACTGACGACCACTTGCAGAAAAAAAATGTCAAAGCTCATTCCAAGTGCGAGCAGAATTCCGGGTGTTCCCTTCCCACCACACCTCAGCTTGTCAATCCTCTGTCTGATCCGCTCCTTTCCCACAGCCCCAGCCCCCATCCGAGGAGGGAGATGATAACCCATAATGGAAACCTGCGGCCTGCAGACATTGGAGAGGAGAGCGCAGAGGGCGGCCGAGGAGCCGGTCAGGATGCGTGTAATCAGAAGGGTTATCTAATGCGAGCTTCATTCTAATCGAGTCAGTACCATATGTCACCCCGCAATAACATCGCAAGCAGCATGCAGCTGAATACATATTTAATTCACATAATGGGTACAGCAGTAGAAGTAATCAAGGCAGTTTGCCATAAGCCATAAAGAAATGTAGCTTGTTCCTATCAAGAAACATTTGGCACTTAGGGAGAGAACTGTATCGCCAGGGAGAGGGAACTGCACTACTGCAGGCTCTGGGGGAGGGCAGGGCGGCGCGGGGGCGGCGTGGGGACGAGGAGGGGACAAGACTCGCCGCACATGCATCCCCCGCGATGGAAATCAGTGGAAGGGGACCGGCAGCAGGTCGCTGGCCCTGCAAGACAATCAACAGTAATGGATTTACTGGCAGACGCGTCAGGAGGCAATCTCCTGCGCTGTCCTGGGCCCTTCTGTTCCCTCTCGGCCCAACCCACGTCGCAGAAGCAGCTCGGAGGGTTAAGGAAGGCTTTTTCCACGTCTCCTCATCTGGATTGGCATCTGACAGAAACCTGCTCCCCCATTCCCTCCATGTCCTCCCTCAAGGAGATGATTAATACGGCTGGGCGCTGCTCATCAATATCTTTGGACAGATCAACTGGAGTTTTCATTAAACCCATATTAATGTCCTAGATACACAGCTGTGGACAGGTTATTCTAAAAAAAAAAAAAAAAAAAATAGGGAGGGGGTGGGAGAAAAGAAGAAAAGAAAGAAAAGGGGAAAAAAAAGAATGGGAACGTCAAGCCCCTCATGTTCCCGGTCAGCTCGGGAACTGCCGGTCAGCTGCCGGCCTGGAGCCAGCAGGGACCCAGCCCCTTCCCTCATAGAGCTTCTCCCAGCGCGAGCGAGGGATATTTCATGAGGATAAACAAACATTCATTTCACTTTAGGAAGGTGTTTGCTGTAATGTATTGTCAGCGCACCCAGCAATGAGGGGACATTAATTTCAATTCTGGTGTTTAAACACTTTGGCGAGCCCCAATTACTCATTCCCAGCTCAATATCAGGAGCCCCAGAGGAAGGGAGCTGGCTCTGAGGGGGCCCCGCAAGCAGGAGGCGGCCCACCCTCCAGCCTGCAGGAGAGTTGGGGAGGGAGGCGGGACTGTCCTCAGAGGGTGGCAGAAGGTCCTCTTCAGAGGACTCGGCCTTGCACCTCAGCAGACAGACCCGTCCAGAAGATTAAGCCATCCTCTTTTCTTCAGCCTATCTGAGGATTCCAACCAGTGAACGAAGAGCAAAATGGCAGGGTCTCCCAGCAAGGGCGGCGTGTGGGAGAAGACGAGAACCAGAGGCGGGCCATGTGGCCTGGATGGAGATCCTGAAGCGGATTCGAGAAAGGCCTTGGCCAGGGTGCAGCTGGAGGCCTGAGGTGGCAGTTCCCAGCTTCCTGCTGCTTGTGAGAGAGCAGATGGAAGTCCCCCTGTCCCGTGGAGGACTGAGCAAGGCCCTGTGTCCAGTGAGCGAACCTGCAAGAGTTCTGCAGAGCCAGCTCTGCCCTCGGAGGCGCCTCAGCCTTCCCTGGGACTTCTAGCAATGCTCCGAGCCTCTCTTCTAGGCCATCACCATCTGTACTACACAGATACACCAGGAAATCTACTTGTGGGAGCTGACTAGCAAAACCCTTACCATACCAAGGAATCTTTTTAACAATGTAAATAACTACCGGAATGGTCATTTAACAAACTGTTAAAGCGTTTCAAGGATGGAGCCTTAAGTAAGGTCAAGGACACCAGCATGGGCAGACAGCACAGAAGCACAGGCCTCAGAAGGAGGGGTGGGGAGCTAGGAGGGCAGCTGTCCCTCCAAGGCCTTGCCACAAAGACCAGTCCCTGAAGAGCACCACGGGGGATCATGGGGGACCATGGGAAATCAGCATGCAAGATTCCAAACAGGCCAGGTGCGGTGGCACACACCTGTAATCCCAGCACTTCGGGAGGCTTAGACAGGAGGATCACAAGTTCAAAGCCAGTCTCAGTGAAAGCGAGGCGCTAAGCAACTCAGTGAGATCCTGTCTCTACATAAAACACAAAATAGGGCTGGGGGTGTGGCTCAGTGGTCAAGTGCCCCTGAGTTCAATCCCTGGTAGCAAAAAGAAAAAAGATCTCAAACAGATCCCTGCTCTACTTTGGGGACTTGTAAGACTCAAAAACATGAAAATGATAAAAAGAAAGAAGAAGCATGTGGTTCTTACTAAAGGTTCTTACTAAGTGCGTGAAGTCCACTGTCTCCCTATGTACAGGTTTCTCCAAAACAGCTCAGAACCAGGTCCCAGAAGTGGACGCTGGTTGTGGCTGTTCCACCTCAAGCTGCCAGTAAGACAGACAGAACACACTCGAAACCCTGAGGCATTTCTGGCCCCATGTGGGAGTGCCCTGAGAACGCCTGTGGTCACACCAGCCAGGCTGATGGGCAGCACTTACCCACACAAGCGGACCACTGGCTCGAATGCGGACGTCTGCACAAGCTCTGACAGGCAGCTGTGCCTCTGCCCACTGCTGGCCTCCAGGAGCCACCCTCTCTGCTCCAACTTCTCCTCTGTGCTCCCCGGACCCAGCAGCTGGGCACTAGCACCCTGCATGCATACTGGCCTTGGGAACCTGCTCAGCACAATGACTGTAGCCCACCCTGCTGGCCAGTGCCCATCTGGTTCTTGCTAAATACTTCAAATATCACTTCTGAATGCAGAATTATGAATGGCTAGCAGGTGGGTCGTTTGTGGATCAAACTTGTTAGGGCCAAGGATCTCCCTGGCTGGGCCTAGGAGACCAGGAAGTTCATGGCAACCTTGTTCCTCCCACTGGCTCACCTCTGCGACCCGAGGAGGAATCGCCCCCAGCTTTCGGGAGGTAACAAGGGCCTGTGAGCTGCCCAGGCCCCAGCCCCACCCTGCTGTCTGCTCTGTGGCCTTGACATGCATCTTCCTGTGGTGGCCCAGCTGCTCTTGGTGCCCGACGGGTGCACCGGCCTGTTCTCACCCTGCCCAAATGCCATCAGCCAGGCCGGACACTTCCTTCCCAGGAAGCCACACCAGGTACCAGCGGCAGGCTCAGCGAGGACAGAGAAGCCTGGGAAGCTCTCTGTCTCTGCCAGCAGAACCTCTGCTGCCGTGGCTGCGTGCCTGCCGGGAGTCCAAGTGCGGGGCCCTTCACTCGAGCAGGGCAGGTAGGGCCCAGGAGGCGTCTGGTCGCCAGGTGGGGCCTTGGGTGGATGGACGGATGCCTCTCTGGTGAGCACGGGCTGGCCCTCACAGGGTCTGGCACACACATGCCTTCCCTTCTGCGCACCCCTTGCTTTCCCACCACCCACCACATCACAGCGTGGTATGGCCACCACCACGAGGTTCAGCTGCCTGATCGTGGACATCCAGCCTTCAGTAACATGAAATAAGTGATCCCCTTTCCCATATAAATTGTGTCTTCTCAGGTGCTCTGTTATGGCAACAGAAAATGAACCCGCACGCTGGAAAACCAGCGAATGCTCAGAGAGCTCCAAAGGCCTGCTTGTGTAGGACAGCACACGCAGGTTCCAGGGGACCTGACACTTTGACCCAAAACCAGCATCACGGTCGTCACCATCATCACAAGGAGCACCAGGTAGGAGCACAGAGCCCGGTCAGGGGTGTGCAGGTGTCCGCCCACCTACGCCCCACTAGTCCCCTGACCTGTAGGTGGCGCTCCCCTTTATAGGTGAGGAAACGGAGTCCTGGGACGGAGCTGTAAGTGGCAGGTGTCTGAGGCAGGACCTGAGCTCAGGCCATGTCTTAGGTGCTGGCTTTCCCTTGGGGGTGCTGCACTATGTGGCCTGGGAGAGGGTACCCAGCAGTCCCCAAGAGGAGGCTGGGAGAGCGTGATCTGAGGTTCCTCCAGAAGATACAGCAGTCCCTGCCGTGGGAAGCAGCCCTCCAGCCTTTCTCTCACCAACCACGGGACTCTGGGGAAGTGACTGAAGTCCCCATCTTAAAAATGGGGTTACGCCTGTAATCTGAGAAAACGCTATGTAGCCCTAACACTGCTGCTCATCGTGTAGGTTTTCAATGAACATTCACCCTTCTCTTATTTCCAGACACCCTGTTCTTTTGCAGAGGAGGCAGACACACTGTTTTGTGGCTCTAAAGAAAGGAGGAAAGGACCATCCTCCTCTCCCAGGAGCAGCCATGGCAGCGGGGAGCCTTCAAAGGGAGAGCTGCAGCAAAGCATGGACACACTGGACAGTTCTGCGGTGTTATTTGGGGCATCTCCTCACAGACGGAGCCACAGCTCTGCACTCAGAGGACAGGGTGCACATCTGGTCCCATCACAGATTGCCCTGTGTCCCTGAGGAAGTCTCTCTGAGACTCTGCTTCTCAACCAGTAACTGCCAGCAATGTAAACCCTACCCTAGGGTTGGGGTGAGGACCACACAAGCCACTGCCTCCACGGTGAATGTTCCTGTGCTCCTCGCTGAAGCTCCTCAGCTGGGAAAGCCAATGCGGTCCAGACACCTGCCACATCCTGGGATGAGGAGAGGCCAAAGAGGAGCCTCGAGTGTCACCATCTGGCAAGGTGCCATGCAAGGGGGCAGGAGGATGAGCTTCAGTCTCCCTAGAAGTGATTCCTGGAAGCCTAGGGTAATGAGTCTCTTTCTACACCTTCTGTCCTTGAGAAGCAACATCCACATAATCGTGGGTCCCTCCCTGGGGGAGCATCTAAAGACAGGTTTCTCAAGAAAAATGGAGGTCTGGGATCAGAGAAGTGTCCTGGTCTGCCCTGACCACATGGGGTCCTTATCTCTGGTGTCTGTTCACTCCGACACCAAAAATTTTAATGCATTTTTAAAAACCTGCTTGTCAAAACTCAGTGAAGGCAGTAACAGAGATTTCCCTTCTTCTCTCTCAATTTCTTAGAATTCATAAAGCATAGGTATCAAAGAAAAAAGCCTTTCATTTCTGCAAGGCGTTAAGTATCCAAGAACGAGAGCCGTGATGATAATGCTGTCTGCCAAAGACAGGTGAGATCTACCCAGACTTCTCTGCAAAACACAAATGGCCGGCACAAGGCTGAGGACTGTACCACACAGTCCTAAGTGATTTGGGACATGGGTCCAGCCTTCCCACACTCGAGCACAGGAACCTGAAGGGTAACCAGACTTCTGAGAGCAACCCCTCCAAAAAAATGAAAAGGAAGGGGTGTCCACAGCAGCAGCACCAGCACCCACAGAAAACAAAACCTGGTCTCGCTGCAGGGCTCCTGGGCCAGGCTCATGTGCCTCAAGCAGCTCAGCTGGTGACGGGTCCATACTGGTGAGGGCACACACGTGGGTTTGGGCAGCTGGGACCCTGGCTCCCGGTGCCCTGACAAGGTGACACAGCAGAAATTCCCCCCTGGAGATCTGGGTCTGAAGCCCAGTCCACCACCACCCTCACAGTCTGCCACCTCCCTCGAAGTCCACTGCCACCCACACGGTCCCCATGGAGCCCCCCACCTCCATGAGCCTCGGTTCTAATATCTATAACTTGGGGAAGACAAGGGCACAGAGCTTCACCCAGCTGCCCTACAGGTCCAGGCGAGGAGGAGGGTGGGATGGCGCAGCCTGCGGGAGGAGCACTGGCCTGGAGCCAGCGCCAGGGCTCAGGGCTCACAGGGACACTTTCCACCTGGCAGGTTCCTGGAGGTTTGCTCCTCTGAACTAGGATCGTGTCTCCTGCCAGAGGACAGCCTACCAGGTGGACCAGCCAGCATGAAACACGCAAAGCTGCCCACCACCACGGCAGCTCATGCTGCTGGCGGGTGGGGTGGTGCCAACGCGGGTTGTGTGCCCGCCTACGGGTGCCTGTGAGAGGCTGCGTCCTATGCCACAGTGTGCAATGGCCCACAGTCCACGTCCTGGAGCCTTTCTCTCCCCCGCTGTCTTCCTCCAGCCACTTGGTGAACTGCTCTTCACAGCAACACTCAGCTGGGTGCTGAGCAGAGCTGGCCCATGGAGAGACAAGATGCAGAGCAGGCCTGTGCTGCGAGGGTGGCTCCGGCAGCTACGCCGCCCTCGCAGGGCAGGAGGCAAGCCAGGGAGGCAGCTTGGCCTCCAGTTCAGGGGTGCCGGGGATAGCACCCATGCAGACTGGGCAGGCAGCGGCCGTGTCGACCATGTCCTGGAGCTGGCCTGGCCTCGGCCACCAGGCCCATCAGCAGCTGAGGAAAGTGCTACTCAGCCCAGCAGAAGATGGGGCAGACCAGGGATCCATCATCCTGAGGGCCTGTGATCACTTCATGTCACTGGGCTGAAGGTCTCGTTCCTGGGTAGCATTTAGGGTCAACAAGAATAGTGACAAATAAATGACTAGGAGTCATCGCTCCTAAAACACAAGTTCCTTGAAGTCAGAACTTCCTGTTTTGCTTTGCGCCTTAATGTATTCGAAGCACCAAGAACAGTGTCTGGCCCCTAGTAGGTGTGCAATAGGCATGTGTTCAGGTGACGGGTGGGTAGATGGGTGGGTGAATAGGTCTTTCCCTTGGGTCAGAAAAAGCTTCACAGAAGACACACTGAACCAGGCGTGTGGCGCAGGCAGGAGGAAAGGTTGAGCCCTGGCCTGTCTGGTTGATCCCATCTCAAAACAAACAAAAGGAAAAACAAAAGCAACAGAAAACCACATACTTATTTCTAAACACCTGCAAAGAAAAGAGGTGAATCCAAAATCCAACCTAGGTTCCTGTTCTCCCAATTCAGAATACCAGAGGGCCTGTCTGAATTAGCGAGAGAGAGAACATGAAAGGAAATTTACTCCAGTTCTTCCCATCAGGTCTGCGACACCCTCAGCATATCACATCTGTTTTAATAAATCTGTAGGAAAGTTATGTGATTATAATTATGTTGCCATTATGTGTAAATGATGTTTTAATACAAGACATTGACACATTTTTATTGAGCATTTACAGCATACACTAAGAAAATCCTCAGAGGTGCTATTTTGCTTCTTTTAATTTTTGAACATTCCTCTGAATTCTTCTTTTTATTATTAATTTTTAATAAGGTTTTGTATTTCTGGGTAAATATTTCCACTAGTAAAAATAAAGGTAAGTTGGAATTCCCCAGGATGACAGATCAAACCATTAATAAGAGTTTAAATTACTTATTATTTTACTTAGTGTTTATTTTATAAATATTTAACTTTTTGCAACTGATTTTTCTTTTATTGTTTATGCATACGCATTTATGTTTGTGTGTGGTATAGGTGTGAATATCTCACGCACACCATTTCACCATCACCTGTGCACAAAGAGAATGTGCCAGCTCCCTTGCCCCAGTTCTCGGGTTGTGATTCACATTACTAGGAAAAGGCACAGATACAACGGGCAGGCTCGCACACAGTAGGTGCTCTGTGAATGGGAGCCTGAGCATGGGAACAGGTGCGCTCAGCCTCGGGAGGCGAGGACGGGGTGATCGGCAACGCTGCCCCAGGACCCGCAGGCCGTGGGCTGTGCACAGTGGATCTGCTTGGGTGGCGTCCCCAGGATGGCTGGGCGAGTCTCACTGAGGCAGATCTGATTCATCAGTGGTCTTGATGAGCTCACGACGTGCGCTCCTGTGTTTCTGTGGTCTTTCCACTCATCTCTACAAGTATCTGGACACAACCAGAGACATCCGCCAACCCCAGGACAGCCACGGTCGTGGCAGGGCCACCAGGTAGGAGTTTAAAGTTGGGTCCCTTGTGAACCTATGAACCTCGTGAAAGTCTCTTCTCTCAGATATTCCAAGACCAGCTTACGAGTTTGCCTTCAAAAGGAAGGATGGCAGGTGGGCATGATGTACGTCTCCAGGGTCTGCTGGCATTTACTTTGTTGATTAAGTTCTAGGTCTTTGTGAAGCACCCTGGGACCTGGGTCTGGAAATGGCAGCTCCCATTGGACCACGCGGGCCCAGCCCCCAGCCACACACAGGTGGAGGCCCTCCACATGGGCAGGCTGACGGGTCTGCTTTGCGCTGGTCTCACTCTGCAGAGCCATGCGGGACTTGGATGACCTCTGGCACTGCCCACCATACCCTCCGTACAAGTAGGACTGGACCAACTGCAGGATGAGGACCCGCGACCTGTCCATGGCTGCGTTCCTCGGAGCCTCAATTCTGCAAGGTGAGACCGGTGCTTGCCCAGGAGCCCACTGCAAAGGGCAGTTCTGAGGTTCAAATGAGAACATAAACATGAGTGCAAACCCAGGGTGCTGCTCGGGGGTGACCGACTTCCAGGTCACTTAGAAGATCACTGCAAAGCATGCAGTAAGGTTAGATCTGTCTCTCAATCACGTAGACGAGGCTAAATGAATGACCTGTTTTTACTTTTTCTTAAGAAATAACATCAGGTCTCAGATCCAAGGACCTTGCATTTATTTGCGCTGGTGCCAATCGATGATCTCAGATTACAAGTTTATCAATGGAAGGCCAATGGGGGACAGGAGCCTGAGGACTGCTCACCCTGCATGCCACAGGCTGTGTTCTAAGGAGGCTTCCCACTGTCCCTAACCACGCCTGCGTCCTGCTGGGGTCCTCAGGTTCCCCAGGAGCCCCCACAGGGCCCAGGCCAGCAGACGGTGTCTTGTGGATCTGTCCTTCCCAAGTGTGCACCAGCACAAAGCGAGTTTGGCAGGGCTGTGCCGCCCCGCCTCCTGAGGGGTCCTCCTCACTCACCACCTGGGTCAAAGGCTTCGCCCAGCCAAGGAAACGGATTATCTCATGTGGTTAATTAGGAGTGTGAAACCCTATGTAAGCTTTAGGAGGCGGTGGAGGGCGAGGAGGACCTACGGAGGTTTACATCTGCTGGCAAGCCATTCTCCTAACACTGGTCTGGACACAAAAAGGCACATGGGAATGTGACTTCAGTTTTTCCCCACCCTGTCGGGGTGTAAGGACAATTTCTTTACACTGATTTCTCTGCAGTCTCAGGTCAATCTAAATGAAAATGGCCTTAGAGCGCCTCCTACTTCCGCCTCAGGAAGCTCTGCCTTGGAACTCAACGCATCTGATCAGCAGATGTCACATCCACCGGCAGCCCCTGAGGGAGAGGGGCGAGCGGAGAGCAACCCGCACCAGCACTGCTAGAGGCAAACTGCCGGTCAGCAGAACCGATGGCAGGAGAGCATCCTCCCCATCGGGGAGTCCTCTGCGGGGACACGCCTGTGTATTCCACTTGGCCCAAACCAGAAACCAACAGAGTGCAGCCCAAAGCACCACAGGGTGGTTCGGCTTCTCCCAGGTGGCACTGGACAGCCACAGGATTGGTTCCCAAGTTTCCCCTTGAAGCCCTAGCCACCAGCACATGTCCCCATAAGAACAGGACCCACAGCTTCTCCGCTCATCAAGAATGCAACCTCCCCCACAGGGCACGGGACTCTTTTTTTCATTGCTAACCGAATGCTTGGTGGTGTGACAGCATCGTGAAGCCGAGACAGAGCCACGGAGGAGCGTGCCCTCCTGCTGTCTGTGGCACGTACAGAGCGCCAGGCGGGTGGAGCACGGCTGGCCACGCGGACCTCGAGCCGGGCTCACGACGTGCGCTGCAGCCCTGCCTCACGATGGCTCTCCAGGCCCACCCTCCATTCGCCTGCTCTTTCAAGCCTACAATGGTGCCCACCACCCACCACATCAGACTCACTGGCAGCCACCACGTCGCCCTGGGAGAGCTCGGCTTCATGCACTCGGGGGTGTGCACCGTCAAGTACGCCCTCTGCAAGGTCCTGCGTGGCCATCCTCAGTCACTCCTTCCTTGCTGGATCTGTCCCTGCTTCCATGCCTCCCGTGCTGGCTTCCGTCTCCTCCCCAAGCCCCGCTGGCATTTCTGGGTACCCCTCCCTGGCCCACTCCCTTGCCCCGTCCTGCCTCCTGCCTGTGAAGGCAGCCCTAATTAGCATGAACCCCAAACCACCCCTTTTGTCTCTGAAATAGCATTGCACTTCTAATCCATGACACGTAATCATCAACTCCATTGAACACCATCATCTGCAATTGACGCCTCAGCCTTTTCTTTTAGAAACTGGAAGCTCCAGTGGGGCAGAGACGCCTCCTTACTCTCCCTGTGAAGTCCGCAGCCCCTCAGAACCGTAAGTGGTGCAGAAGGAGCCCCGAGCCCTGCAGAGCTGCCTCTGTGGGGGAGAACCGCACCATTAGAACCCCAGGAGTGGCCGTGCCTCGGCCGGGACAGCAGCCAGCCAGGAGCCCTAGTGGAGAGTCCTAGCAGGTGTGACCATGAGGACGAGGGCCTGGCCCACCTGTCTATGCAAACCAGAAGCTGCCAACATTTCTGCAGGATCCATTTCAAGACTGGTGCTGCAGCTAGGAGTGCCCAGCAGGAGCACCCAGGAGCGCCGCATCTGTGGTGTCTGGGCCCCAGGCTGAGCTGTGCACCCTCCCCAGGGAAGCTCCCACTCACCCCCGTTCTAGCCCAGACCCCGGGCTGCCTGTTCAGGACAGGCTCTAAACTAGGAATCAAGGCAGAGCCAGCCATTTGGACTGGCAAATGTCCCACGGAGTCGCCAAGTTTTCCCAAGCCAGCCAGACTGCCCGGTGGGTACAAAGAACACAAACCGCCTCTCCCTTCTCATGCCCCGGGAGCAGCAGCTTCTTCCGTCTGGCTTTCCTAGATCACAGAAGCTCAAGACGGGCGTGGAGACGGATCCCGCCAACTGCACTGCCTGTGAACCGTGCGGCAGGGGGCAGAGTCCTGGCAGGACCAGGGTGGGAGGTCGCTGGCTCCACCTGCAGCCGTGGTGAAGTATGATGGGTGGCTTGGGAACTCAGGCAGCACCCACCAGGATCTGCCCAAAGCCCGCACCGAGGCTGGTGAGGTAGCACGCAGCGCCAAGAGGACCGAAGTGAGGCCCTGGTGTCACCTTGGTGACGGTGCCACTGCTCCACGTGAGCAACCGCTGGTGACAGGCATGGAGCCACAAGGCAGGGCACGACAGGAAAGTCAGTGAGGTGCTGGACCTTAGGACAGAGGCAGGGGGAAGGGCCGCACAGAGGGGCACAGGCCGGGAAGGAGGTGACGCTGTTAGGGAGCCGCCTCCAGGGAGAGCGGGCAGCCCTGCAGGGCGGCAGTGGTGTGCAGCCCGCAGAGGGGAAGGAGGCGCCTGCTCTCGCCCAGGCCTGGGCAGCCCGGGCGTGTGACAGGAGCCCTTGTCCCGTCCCCTGCATGCAGGAAGCAGCTTTACGCTTCTTTCAGTAAAACTCCTGGGGAGAGATTGGCGAGGTCACCTGTGAGCCCTGCTCTGCCTGCGTAACCGAGACGCCCGGGAACCCTAAGCCTCATTTTCTCCCCTCAGGCGGCTAAGGCCGGCCCTGCGGCCCTGACAGGAGAGCACTGAGCGGCCAGGACCCTGGGAGGAGGCCATCGCACGGGCAGCGCGAGAGCGCCACCTGCTCCGTCGGCCTCAGCCACCCTCCCAGGAGGCTGCACACAGGGTCTTCCCTTGGCCCACCACCTGGTCTACGGCCAGGCCAGGGCCAGTGGCCTCCAGGAGCAGCTGGACTCAGACTGTGGGGCACATCTCTGCTTCCCCCAGGTGAGGTGTTTCCGCCGGCGGCTCAGCCGCGGGATGGTCTAAGTCCTGGCAGCAGCTGTGAAGGTGCCTGCCATAGCTGACCAAGCCCTTAAGGGCACTCGTGTTCAGAACTGGCTTCCCTGCCACAGAACGGCAGGACGCTGCTCGCTGTGCCCGGCTTCCCCCGCCTGCTAGCTTCCACGGGACCCCTAGGCTGCGTCTCTCACTGGAAAACAGCGCCTGAGGCAGTTGGCAGGACACAGGCTGGCATCCCAAACAGCAAAACACGGTGACCCAAGTGGTGGACACAACAAGAATGCCGCAGGTGTCCCCACACCACAGAGCCAAGGATCACCATACCGCCCACGCAAGGAGCCTTCTCCTCCCCCTCCTCCAGGCCGTGCGTCCTGCATTGCCAGCCTGCAGCCTAAGGGGCATCTGCTGGAAACCCGAAATCAATCCCATCTCCTGTGCGATTCAAAAGCCCCACCATGGTGAATGCCTGGAATGGCCCTGACCAGGGACCGACCACTGTGAGAACAGCCCTGGCCCATGGAGAGTGGCCAGCTGGATGGGAAGCTGGCTCGCGGTGGAAACTGTGGGTCTCAGCGCCCTGCTTCCCGACAGGGAGAGCACACCCTGGCTCCGGGGACTCAGCACCTACCCTGATGTGAGGAATGAGGAAGGCAGCCACTGTCTGCTTCTGCAGCGGGACTGGCGGCTCCGCCACAGGCCTGCCAGCCAAGCCTGCCACTGTCTCCAGCGGCTGGGAAATCCCAGGCACTCTCTCCACACTCTCCTGAAAATTCCCCCCAGCTGGAAGTTTAGGGTGGAAAAGTGTCTTTCACTGAATTAAAACATGTCAAAATATAAGCAAATTCATAAAAGTTAAGTGTCCTAAAGCAAACATAAAATATCAATAGCTGTCCAGAAGACACAATGACAGAGGCTGGACTTTGAAAGGCAGAGGGAAGCGTGTGACCCTGAAGCCTGACCCTGCAAGGAGGACTGGCTAGCTCCCTTCGGGAGACTCAGAGGTCAATGCTCAGCCCCACTCTGATCCTCGGGGGAGCACTGGCCACTACCTCGGGCCTGTGTTGTTTTAGGTAATGAATATTCCAGTGACTGATCTCCCAGGAAACCCCTTCACTGTGATAGGGTTATTTGTGGTTTTTTCTTTTCAAGTGTAATATAAAATGTCATATACCATGATCATTTTTGCAGCATGTGTTTGGGTAGGATACATGCATGGTATGAAATTGCTGGCACCAAAGAGGTTTGCTGGACTTCCTCACAGAACGACTCTGTGTAGAGGCAGCGCTGAATGACATGCACCCCACATCTGTGAGATCAGAGCTGGGCACTGCCCCTTTCCTCCGGGTGCAACTGTGCTGTTAAGACAAAGGGGAAATTAGGCAGAGAAGAAAAGAAGAAAGAGGGAAAGACAGGAAGAAAGAAAATGACACTGTCCCTTTGCCTTTGAAGCGGCTGCACATTACCAGATGGATTTTGAAAGGACAAATTACGGGTAGTCCAAAAGCCAAGGACGACGTGCCTCGGGACCCTCCCCAGATAGGAACAAAAACAGAACCCCCCAGGAGACACTGAACACATGTGTGCAAGCTGTGAGAGGTGCATGCGAGGCAGCGGCATGGCACGTCCTTGGGTGCCCAGAGCTCCCAGGGACCAGGCAGGGCCTTGCCAGTGAGCCAGGAGTGCTGAGGAGCGGCAGCTCTGGAAGAAAGGAGAGGAAATGCCATGGAATTGTTAATACTCCTGAACCTCCAGGCTGCACCTGAATGCAGACACTTGAGCTCTCAGCTTTGCCGTTAAAGCCGGGGCCTAAATTATTGATCTCTTGCCTTTATCAGCATAACAGTCACGTCCCGGCATCGAGATCTAAGTACACTGCAGTCCTTCTGCTGCAGCCACTGAAATAATTAGGAGAAATTCTCATTAAAGGAGAGTGAAAGGTTCAGAGGCAGAGGCAGAGCAAGGGTCCTGGAGGGTGTTTAGTGTCTTCCACGGGCTGAGAGATTACCGGGATCAAATCCCCAGCAGTGCCCACAGATGACAGCTTATCACAAGGAAAGCACGGGCTATACACACACCAGGTCCTGTCTGCTGTGTTCACATCCACGGCATCTATGTGGAGACACCATGCTGCAGAGAAATCGTGTCTATGGCTTCCCGTGCAGAGGGTGGAAAGCTGTACGCGTGGTGTGTCCGAGGAGGAGTGGAGGAGATGGCAAGGGGAGGAGGAAAGGAAACCAGAGCGAGAGAATGCATGAAAGATGAATAAAAGAAACAAATTAATAATGGAAAGTCCACTGTGGACTCTCTTCAACTGAATTCAGTCCTTCTTTGAAAATGGAAGAGAGGCCAGGCAGGGTGTGGGCAGGGGAGCTTCGACCAGCCAGACTCAGCCCCCAGGGCCACCCCAGATGCCAGCCCTGCCTCGGATCAGAGGTGGGTTACAGCCTCTCCCCCACCAAATGTAAGAAAAGGAAGTCAGTTTCCCAAATGCCCATAGTTGCAGGGAGAGAGCACAGGGCAGGGGAGGCTACTGCAGGGAGGGAGGGCGGCAGCAGGAAGGTGAGGCCAGCTCCACAGGGAGGCCAGGCCCGAGTGGGCTGCACGCAAGTGGCCCACGGTTAATGTCAGCAGCAGTAATTTAAAAGAAAAATTCCATCTCACACGGCTAATCAGAATTGTTAGAGAAACCATTACCACAAACACTGGGAACATCTGAAATTGATTATTTTTACTTCATTTTGTTAATGAAATCCTCCAGCGACCAAAACTAGCCCTGGACGAATTTATACATAATGAAAGAAAAAGGAAAAAGAAAAACATACCAATAACTTCTCCAAGTTAGAAAAAAAAGAAAGAAAGAGGGCTCTCTTTGTACGTGAAATACCTAGGCTTTACATTTACATTCACTCTGTGATTTGCATCGGTATGGAGGAACAGAGCCACGGCGAGGCCGTTCCCACCATATTGTGAGTGGGGACATTAGCATGGACCGTGCATCCCAGGAGGGGCACCACATCATTAAATGTCTTGGGCTGGTGCAGAGGGAAGAGAAATGCGGATGTCATCGGCTGATAGGGAGGAAGGCTTGATATTATTTATTAGGGAACACTTACCAGAAACTGCATTTCCTCCATTTGCATCAGACACAACGCAGACGCCTCTGCACAGGCACAGGCGCAGACACGTGCGGAAAGAGGCGGCTCCTCTGATCCTGCCCTCGCTTTGTTCCCTGCCCTGATCTGGGCGCAGGCAGGCCTGGACACAGACTCCATGCCGCGTCACCCTCTCCTCCCTGCTCTTCTGGGGACCCTGTTTTTCTGCTGGAGTCGCCTGGTGGTTCCATGCTCCTCGAGGGCCCTCGCTTCCCGGGGTCTCAGCAGTCCCAGCGCTCTCTTGCCCACGCCCATCTTCCTTAAGAGGGCACCCCACCCGCCTGTGATCAAGCAGCAAGCCTTCCAGGAAGGGGCCTGAAGGTGGGTTCCCCTGATTCTGCGGTGACAGAAGTCACAGGGTGGGGGGTGGAGAGAAGACAGCTTACATACACATTTCTTAATGAGAGTAAGGAGAAAACTGCATTAAGACTTCTGTGGAAATGCTGAAATTTTGCACCAGGGGAATCTCCTAGAAAGGGATTTTATGCAGAAGCATAATTGCTAAAATTTCTGGCCCCCTGGCCCCCAGCATTTTTTTCCCACAGCAATCATCAAAATAATCCAGGAAATTTGCTTTAAAGATGCAAGTCAGGCCATCACCTCTTTAAGAGGCCCAAGGGTATTTCCCCCAGCATGTGTTAATACAAGTGAAGAAAATAAAATGTGCCTTTTCCTTTGTGGGAGCTTCTGAGGGTCAGCTTCCTGCACCAGGTCACTCAAAGCAGTCTCACTTCCTGAGGTCTCTGCTCAGGGTCTAGAACATCTCACAGCCACAAAGGTACAGGGAGAAATACTACAAGCTGGTTGGTTGTCCAATCCTCATACTGCTACCACCTTTGGAACTGGGAGAAGAGGAAAGGGTTTGTGGAAATCCACACCATGAGGATCCAAGATAATTCATCAGAAAAATACAATGAGAAACACATATGCACCCAACATCATAGCACCTAAATACATAAAGCAAATTCAGCAGAACTGAAAGGAGATATAGACAGCAGTGCAATTACTAGTAGGAGACTTCATGAAAGCCCCGAACAGACAAATACACAGCCAGTGGGTGGACAGGGCAGGAAGGCTGTGAACATGTATGTGGGGCTGAGGGTAGAACAGTGAATGCCCTAAGATACAAAGGTTTGTGACATGAACCCAAGAAAAGATCAGAGGAGGGCTTAGAGACAGAAGACCAGGCAGAAAGTGCACTCAGCTCCAGAAAATCCCACCTCTGGAGCTAGAACCAGCACAGACCCAGAGGCCTCCAGGAAGAGGAAAGGAACCAGATTTGTCACTTGCAATACCCAGGTCTGCTGGGAGAGTGTGCCTCGTGTGTCCTCTGTGCACTGACCAGGGGCACCCCTGGCCCTCATCTCCTGTGCCTGACTCCCTAATGCTTCGGCCTCTCCCCCACCTAGAGAAAGTGGCCGAGTGTAATTATGCAGAAAGCGCCACTGGAGCTATATCAATAAGACAGACGTCTGTTGTATCATTCTCTCTCAGTAAGGCATTTCTTCTCCCCAATTGCTCATATAGAATCATAGCCTAATAGCAACCCATTAGCATAATTGCCAGCACGACTAGTGTTCCGTGTCTCAGAGCCATTTACTTACTTCACCATAAAGAATACCAAAACAGCCCTAAAACCACCAAGAGGAGGGAGGAGAGGTGGGCGCCGGGAGAGAGGGGAGAATGCTCCCCCTTTATGCTCCCTCTGCTCTCCAGAGTGGGGCTCCGGCAGGATCAGCACTGAGTGCCTCCCGTCTGCGGGAATGGGAACCCGGAGCCCTGCTACCAGACTCCCAGGCAGACGTGTGCTAAAATCTAAACGGATTCTGCCAGGCGAAATGAAATTCCCATTATTTTTAATTAATCCTTAATTAAAATATATTACTCCGCAGATTCCGCAAATCTCTCTTAATATGCAAATGCGGCCCATTCAAGGATATTTACATATCATTAATTAAAACGGCACATTCTTTCATTCTAACAAGCGCGAGGAGCCAGTCCTGGCAGTGCCAAGCCCGCCTGATAAAGAGATGTCAAGAGCCGGCTGCGCCAGGGGAAGGTGCGCGAGGGAGGCGCGTGGTGCGCTGACACTCGGCCGTGCGAGGCTGCCCATGTCATCTGGGGCTGTGGCCCCGCGCCTGCCACCTACACCTACCTCGAGATCCCCTCGGAGGGCCCAACCGGGCCTTCCTGGTGCCACGGTATTTCTCATGCTGCAAGCACAGGCAGGGGAGGGGTGGGTGGAGGAGGAGACCAGTGTGCGAGAGGAAGGACAGGGCACTCCCGTGCCCGCGGAGCTGCAGTTGCGCCACCACCCACACCAGGACTCGTCGGGATTGGTGCAAAGCCATCGGGGCGCACCAGCCCTTACTGATTGCCTGGTTAGCAACACAGACTCCCAGGAAGACGGGTCTTCTGGGTGGGCCTGCGGCTGATTTCAGAGTCCTGGGAAGAGGTGCCCGGGACCGAGGGCCGAGGGGCGACGGCCGGAGAGAGAGATGGGGTGGTGATGCTGGTAACAGGCTCCTGACCAAAACGTAAGGGAGGTATCCACCTGGGAAGGCCTGTGGCAATGGACGTGGGTCACTTTCCACAGACAAGCCTGTCAGTCAGGGAGAGGCCTGTCCCTGGGCCTGGCCAGGACAGCCTGCTGGCCTCAGGGACTGCACTGCTTGGCCCCAACCCTAGGACAGGCTAGGAGACAGAAACGCAGGCAGGTGGACTGCCTCGCGGCCAGCCTGTCATCCCGAGGGCCCCACCGAGCAGCCCACTGAGTCAGGGAAGCGGGCAGCAGCTGGGCCCCCCAGCTCTCGTGCAGGTATTCAGACCACGCCACAGCAGAGCCCAGCTGGTGCAGGCTCGGGGGATGATGGCCGATTTTCAACACTGAAACCATGAATGTCCCCTAGCTGAGTACCCATGTCCTCCTGTGTGCGGCTGAGACGCTACTTATCAGATGGTGACAGTCCTGTCCACACGTCCGGAGACTGAGCAGCTCCTGGTCACCATGACACAAGGGTCTGTCCTGACCCAGATGTCCCCTGCTTCTCCACACTGCCGTCCAGCCAACCTCAGAGTTACTGCTCTGCCAGCATTTACTTTTTCAGGCTGTAAACACCTACAAGACAAGGACCTTACCTAAGAAAGGGCTTTTTACATCGCCTCTTATTCAGCCCATGGCCGAGCAGAGATGGAGCCTGGCAGGCGGCACAGTCAGCTGACCTCAGCAGGGAAAGGCCGAGGTCATAAGACCAGGCCTTCACGAAGACGGGCAGCTGGCCTGAAGACCCCTGGGCAGCAGTGTCAGTGTGGGTGGAGAAAGCAGTGAGGCTGCAGAACAGCAGAGGAGCTGAATCCACCCTGGACAGGATGCTGGGCTCCACCCTGGACAGGACGCCGGGACCCTGTTCTCTAACCCTTCCCACCTTCAGAGGTCAGTCTCACTCCTGTGACTCCCTGCAGCTCCTCTCCTAGGCCCGCGGGCAGTCCCTGTGCTGTTCTTGGAGACCAGTCGAGGAGGAGCATCTCCTTGACCACAAGGGCCATAACAGACCCCACTTCCACGAGCTGGGCAAGCTGCAGGACAGCTGCTCCAGCAACCAGGCAGCTCGTGGGCTCTCGGGGCAACGATCACGATTTCATCTTTCTTTCTCAGACTGATCTGAGAAATGAACACACCAGTACGTTATAACAACACAAGCATTAGCTAAATACATCACTGAATCTTTGAAACCTTAGGCATATTTATATACAATAGCATCAAATAAGAATAATGACAATAATGACCTAAGCCTCCTGTTAGCATTCAGAATGTGTCCACTGAACACAGAAAGGATCAGAGCTCCTCTTTCCTCCCAGCGTCTGAGGCCTTGGGGAAAGAGCTGAGGTGACACAGGGCAGCTGATGAAGCCCCAGGAGACAGCACGAGGCTGGACACCTGCCCCAAGAGAAAGGCAAGTGGGGACACCCTCTGCAGAGGGGACCCTGGGCGCCACGTTCCACTCTGACTCCATCTCGGCCTGCCCAGCACTGCTCCAGAGCTGCCCCAAGCAGAGACCCCTGACCATACCTCAACTTTCGCACCAGCCTGGGTCTTTGCCCCATCGGTGTGGGCAATTTGCTACATCATGAGTCCCAAGTTTCCAAGACCAAGCCACAAGACATAAAGCCCCAGACCGTCATGTAACTAGGAACAGACTCAGCATATTCTGCCAATCTGATGGAGTCTCGCAAGATCTGGGCTATAAAGAGCAGCAGTCCTGACACCAGAGTGACAGACACAGGCCTCCTAAGGACAGGAAGGGAACCAGCACTCAGCAGCAGAGCCTCCGTGGGGCTGGTGCCCGAGACCGCCGGGCCTGCACTCGTGAGCTCGCCAGGGTCCACTCACACAGTACCTTCCACTCTGCTTCCAGTTGCCAGAGTGGATCGCTCTTGCTGCGACCAGAATTCCTGGACCACAGTCGTGCTATGAAGGTAGACCGTGCAGATGAGCTTGCTCTGCTTGAACAAGAGCCTTGTGACTGGACTGCTCACAAAACCCACACGGGAAGCAAACTGCACTGGCCCCCAGCACACCCTCGCCTGAGACAGAAGGTTCCCAGCACGTGCCCAGAAGCTCCAGAACGGGGGCGGAGGGCAGGCCTGCCTCTCTCGGACAGCGCTCACCTCAGGCCACACGCTCCCCGCACAGCTTGCTGGCATGGGGACCAGCACTAACGCTGCCGGCCCCTGCTCTGAGGGCAGTGTGGACACTGACAGGAGGGACAGTCACCAGCTGGAAAGCTCCCTCATCTTATGAGGGAAGCTAAGGACCTCAAAATGTCACCTAGACACCTGCCCCCATTAGGGTCAGGTGATAACAAGAAGGAGAGGCTCCGTATGTGACCACGAGGGAAGCCTGAGGTTCCTGACACCGTGGCCTAGGTCAAGCTGCTGTGGGCGAGACACCTGTGCTTCTCTGACATCCAGCCGCCTCCCTTGGTTGTGTGGATCCGTCCTGCACTCAGCACGCCTGCCATGCACAAGGTGCTGCCCAGCCCTGCCGGACACAGCCTTCCTACCCCTCAAGATCTGCTTGCTGCAAAGAGGACGCTCAGGCACGGTTCAGCTGTGCTGGGCGCCCGCCCAGAGGAACCCCTTCCTCAGTGCTTGGCTTCTGGGAAGAGTGACTAACTTGAGTGCCACTGGATTAGTCACAGCTGCTCTGTGAAGGGTGGCCTAGTGTTCACCCCAAGCTTACCTGGCAATTGATACTTCACTTACGGCGCGGCACACTGCGCCATACTTTGCTAATGTAATTATTTGCAGAGCGCTATGATGGATAGGATATCTCACCAAGAGCAGTACATTGAGGAGCACTCAAGAAGGTGTTTGATGATCTCATAAATGTTTTAATTGTGATGACAGACAGGTGCAATCATCTCATTAAATGCAAGGATCTTTGATACAGCTATACTTTTAAAGAACCCAGCATGGTGGAGATAGGCATCTCAACATTCGGGGCCCAGATCGGGCAGGCAGCAGGCCAGAGCCCTAAGTGCGAGGTGCCGGATGGGTTCTGCGTTTCATGAACAGTGGCAGTGCAGGGGGTCAGGCTGCTGTCCATGGGGAATGGTCCCCATTAAGACACTCCTGTGCTGACCACGTCTCAAGATAGACTCACTGAAGGAGGAGGCAGTCCTCTGGCCACACGCCCAGCTAACGTCAGCACCGTGCCATCCCACAGTGCCACACTGAATTTAAGAGCACTCGTGCCGTAGGGCTGCAGCTCTTCGTAGCAGCACTCACAGGAACAGGAGACTAAAGGAGAAAGAGGTTTCCTGTTCAACAGGAGGAAAGCTATTCCTGATCAAATTCATTAACGATCCACTACCAAAACACCACCTCACGTTCCTGCTGGCGTGCAGGGAGGACTCGGAATGGTCAGCCTCCACAGCACATGCAGGGGGGGACGGAGGAACAGGGACCATGATGGCCACGCAGGCAAGTCCAGTCTGGGGGACATGTGTGTGCACCCCTGCCCCAGGCCCCGCGGTGCTGAGGCCCACATGCCCAGATTCCATGAGGGTGCCGTGGCCGAGTGGACTCAGGCTCGCCTGCAGTGAGCTACGGATGCGTCTCTGGCCCTGCGCCCTCGTGGGGCATGCCCACCCGTCACCACTGGCCCTGGAGGTTCAGGGCTGATGTGGACCAGTGCGGTGCAGAGGGAGACCGGCCGCCTCAGCCCTCAGGGTTCTGCGAGCCCAACAAGCTGCCAGAACCTGTCTTCCCAGAGGTCCGGAAGTCTGGTCAGATTGAACGTCTCAAAGCAGACAACGGAGGAAATTTTTTTTTAAAGGTTCTTTCTTCAAGTCTGGGAGGAACTGATTTGATAGGATTTGGAGAGTATTTGAGGAGAAAATTCTGAGATGACAGAGGCAGTCCCTGGCATGCAGGTCTTCAGTTTTTTCTTTGTAATCTATGACCAATATCCACTTCTGCTTGACAATATAAAACAACATAAAAGCGGGTGCTTCTTTTTCTCCAGTTTCAATGAAGCAATGCTTACCCACACATCAACTAATATCAAGTATCACAAAGGCCAATGCAGGAAACTGGCTTACAGTGAAAGTGCTAGGAGCCACGAGACCACACCAAGGAGACACAGGCTCGGCCCTCTTCCCACTGGAGACACAGGACGGGGCCCTGCAGACACCTGGGGGCTTCATTCACAGAGGCACGACACGCAGGCGCCCTCTTTCTTTCTTCCGATCACTATGATGCTGAGGAAGCAAAGGGCAGAAGCCAGCAGCAGGCCCCAGTTCCTGCAGCATCTGCAACCCAGAGAAGAAGACTAGGTGGACGCAGAGGAGGTTTCCTCCTGGCGTCCGCCAGCCTGCGTTTACTCGGGTAGGTGTACAGAGCAGTGACGAGCTACGCGTCTGCCTCCAAAGGCGTCACTGTTGTGACTGCAGTTATCTGGGAGCCTCCTGGGCATGAGAACAGCAGATATGAATCAAGGTGCCCAGCTCCATGGGTAAGGTAGGCAAAGGAGTGTGAAAGGAGGTTTGCAGGAAGGAGTCTATAAATTCAGAAAGGCATCAGCAGAATCAACAGGTAATGCGTTGTGCATCTGTAGGCACAGACCCCAATACCCCCACCCCCCCAAAAAAACAAACTGGCTTTCTGAGCTCAACGTCAAGAACAAAGTGCATGACGCAGCCCTGCCTGCTCGGCAAGCAAAGGCAGCAGGTGTCAGCACAGGTGCCGCGGGCCACCTCTGGACAGAGCCACTTCCGCTTTCCTCCCTTGGCTTCACCTCGCAGACTGGGTGATGAGCAGCAGCAAGGACGTCCACCTAACGGCAGAGACCCCGCACTTCACCCCAGAGGCGATCCGTGCGGCCTTGCCCTCTGGCCAACCTCCCACGCAGGTACTGTCTGAGCACTGCCCTGTGAGCTGCAGGGGCGACTTCTCAGCCTCTGGGCAGCATGAGTTCTCCAAAGCACCAGGCCCCAGCACGTCCCAGGCAGGCACAGTCCCCAGAGGGCTTCATTCCAAGCCCAAACCAGTATTTCAGGCTAGCACAACACTCCTTGTATTCCAGCGCCAGGTGCACTCTTTCTCCAGCTCTCTCAACCCTTGTCTTCTAACAGAAATACTCAGCTACCCAGAAAACCTTCCCTTATCATCACCTGCCCCCGGGCCTCTCCTTGCTTCCCTCTGGGAAGCAGGGTCCAGGCGGCAGGCCTTCTCCCGAGCTTGGCCAGCCAGGGGTCTGCAAACAGGGAGGGACTCTGGCTCACCCACCCAGGAAATGAATTTATTGGACAGACAGGCAGGGCCTCCCAAGTCAACAGGAAGCCTGGGGAGCTCGGGACAATGGGCACTGCAGCTGAGAACTGCCAGGAGCGGCCACAGGGCACCTGCCTGTGACAGGCATCAGCATGGCCCCTGGGAGACTCCTCCGGCCACCTCTGGAACATCTGGAGCCTCCTGTCTCTCTGCTTATCTCCTCTAAAGGTCAAGCGGGGCCCATATTTCATATTGGCCAAATGCTAAGTGCTCATCATGCCCAAGCTGCCAGGGAGGCGTGGGGGTCTGCAGGGGAGGCGGGCACTGTAGCCGCCAGAACTCCCCACAATTAGAGACCCTCCCAGTTAAAGGTGCTCTGCTCAGACTCCGCTCCTGCTTCCTCGGCTCAAACCGCACGTTCCCTTCAGTCACTCAAGCCTCCGGCTTTGTCCAGACAAGGCCTTCTGAATAGACGGCACGCTTGGCACTCTTCAAGGTGCCTTGGTGACACCAGAGAAACAGGTGCTGCAGCCCTAGCTGAGAACTGGGGCGCTGGAGACAGGAGGGCGCTGCATGTGAACACAGAGGCGGCAGAGAATCGCATGCTCCACGCCGACCGCCGAGGAGAGGTCGCGGTGCCCTGGACCTGCCCTCCGTGGGGCCTCAAAAGGCAGATGTCCGTAGGGGACTTTGCCCTCCAGTGAGACGGTGTGAATCAAGGTGCATCTTCAAACCTGGGCGCATCCCCAGGATGTGATTTCTGGAGCCTGAAACAGCAAACCTAATTCCCATTTCTCTAAGGAAGAAACTCCTCCTGTGTCCACAGCACACTGTTCCCTCAAAAGGCAAAGGACCGGTGACAGGTTGACGCTGTCCCAACACTTCCCACACCAGGCGCTGTGGCTGCGGCTCAGCGTCCCTTGCTCCTGCCTGGCATAAAGCTGCTCAGTGAATCCCGACTGCTGAAATCTCCTTGCAGCTGCGCAGCTGGAGGCTCAGAGGTCAGAGCGCGCCCGAGGCCATGAGGCTAGACCTTCCATGTGGCCACCTGCAGAACCAGAAGCCGAACTGGGTTGGAAGCTCCAGACGAACATGACCTGCAGGACACCGCGCTCCTGCTGCTCACCCTGGGCAGGGGGTTGCGAGTCGCTGTCTCGAGCCTTGGCAGGAGCTCCAGGCTTTCCCCTCAAGTGACTGAGGACACTCACTGGGGTCATTCTTAGGAAGGCAGGGACTGGCCAGGACCCCGTGTGGCTGCGGCAGGCGAGAGGCACCTCTGTACCAGGCTGACTGCTGCTTGGGACAGCCTCCCTCACAAGCCAGCCAAGTTAGGGCTGCAGGATCCAAAAGGATGGTCGCCTGGCACCACCCCGAATGGCCTCCCTTGTGCTTCCCTCTCCCTTGCTTGTTCTGTGTGACTGACCACTCTGTGCCACTGGGACTGGAGAGAGGAAGGCTCTGACCTTGAACCCTGGGCCTCCCCACCCGCTACCACCCGCCACCATTGCTCCTAGTCCCACGTTCCCTGGAGCCTGCCTGACGTGGGATACACATGCCAGCATTGGTGGGGACACCAAGTGGCCAGGAGGTGCCTCTCCAGGTGTCTTAGCAGGAGGCCGCCCTGAAACCACCCCTGGGAGGACCACTGGGGAGCCACGCGGGGTGGCAGGAGCTTGTGGAACTCCGGGGCTGCAGGTGCTCTGGGCTCCTCCACGGCCAAGCGGAAAGCCACCAGAGCCGAGCGCAGAGGCAGTGAGCCAGAGCCCGGCTTGCAGCCGGGAGAACTCGTCCTCCCGGACCACCCACCAAGCAGAGGTGCCGGGAGGGGCTTCCCACGTGAGCAGGACCCCTCATCCCAGCAGAGGACCGATGGGGCCACTCAGGTCGAGGGGTGAGGAGCAGGAACAGGAAGCGCCAGGCTGGCACCAGCATCCTGTGGCGGGCACAAGGACTGGGGTGTGTGTGACAGCCGGGTGATGGCTGACGCTGCAGCGGGGTCACCCACACGCTGCACAAGCACCAGCTTCACTCTGGTTTTACTGCTTCGATTAATCCAGTCCCAGTGCATCGTGAGAACACGAGGTTCGGTCACCACCCAGTCACCTACTGTCGCAATAAACGTCACCCAGGTACACGACAGACAGCGGGTGCACCCACCTCTTGACAGCTACCCATTCAGGGCGCACCTCCCAAGTCCTGAGACGGGAACGGGTGCGACCACCCTGGCCACAGTGGGCACCCACGCCCAGGCCCCTCAGATGCCTCGTTTGCAAAACCGCATCTTGGGGAGCAGGCTACTTTTTGATGGTCTCCGCAAACACTCTGTGGAAAACATCACCAGTACGTTCTGTTGAGGGCTGTACTTTATCAGAGCATATTGCCAGCTCGTCTGGAGTGGAAGATGTTGCTTTGATATTATTGTGTTAGTCAAATTCCTACAAAGGAGTTTTACTTTGACGCAAGCTTGCCACCACGCGTACAACCCGCAGTCGTCCCTTCATGACTCGCACCCAGGTCACCAGCTGACGAGGACTGATACGACACGATGCCCGTGCTCTCCACGAGGCACTGCTATCACGCACCACTTACACATCGTAAGGACACCAGGGCAGAACCGACCTCCGCCAGCCACACACGGCCGGCCGCCAACGAGGGCTGCCCCTGCCCTGTGGCATCTTATTGTCCTTCATACTTCTATTCCCATTAGGTTTTTCCCTTCATTTCCTCTGTGTCCATCACTCAATCCTAAATTGACACTGGGAATCCTCCAGTGACCTCAAATGGCATGCCGTGTCTCAGCCCAGTTCCAGATGGTTTTCTTCTCATCATTTCTCTAAGGTGAAGGAAATAGCTGAGCTGTGGTCCCGCACAGAGGTGGGAACCTACCTGGTCCTGAAATGCCATGAAGAACAAATTTCATTTTGAGGAAAGGAGAAGTCTTGACATAACCAGCATGTTGATCTAAACCGACTCAGATGAGATGAATCCTGTTATTTTAACTTCCTGACTCCGCAGAATATGAACTAAAGTTATTAGAAGAATACACATTCTACTGGGCAGATGTAGCTGGGACAAACATTTTTAAGAGACAGACTCAGCATCTGCCTTTTGAACCACTGCCGGGAAGGCCCGACTC
Organism: Geosciurus inauris; assembly: GCA_004024805.1. NCBI lineage: Eukaryota > Metazoa > Chordata > Mammalia > Rodentia > Sciuridae > Geosciurus > Geosciurus inauris. Next base: position 17,331 of record PVHX01000534.1, on the reverse strand, counting down.
CCATAGCTGTTCGAGTGCAGCTGAGATGGCGTCAGGACCCAGTGCTCCTGCTGATAGACTGCCCGGCTTCCAGGTCAGCCAGGATGGCCTAGCCAAAGCTGCACAGCTCTGTATGTGTTAAACCAATGGTGATGTGACGCGTCTACCGCTAAGAGGCTCTACCCATGGGTCCTGAGAGTAACCCAGTTATATTAAACAATCCAATTCCTGGTCAGTTAATCAGGTAAAGAGAGTGTCTTATTTTGATTCTCTGAAAAATATCATTTCTGAAGCACTTAAGGATATACATTGTTAATCTCACCCCCACCTGCTGTTGGTGGCTCCCTATCAGCATTTGATCCCCCGGACTTAAGTGTCACGGGGAGCAGCTGCACTCCTTCAAGCTCCCTATTCCTGCTGACCCTAAAGACAGTCACCGCCTCCTCCGACACATGAAACCTCCATTAAGGCCTGTACCGGGCACACTGTGGCATGGGCAGCGGTTGCATTTAAAACCAACCATGTAAAACACAGGGCCACGCCACACCGCCTCAGGGCAGCTGCATATCACCACTATACAAAGCCGCCCACAGACCCAAAGCCCAGTGCAAATGGACAGAACACGACCACAGTCCAGGCCACGGAGCACTCAGGGCAGAGAGGAGCACCGGCTGCCACAGGGAGAGGCTCGCTGGCATCAGCAGAAACGTCAGAAAGCTTCACGCTGTCTCGTTGTGCCGCCAGGACCACTCGGAAGCAGCTTGTCCTTGGGAGACTCAGAGTGGTCTCAATGGCCAGGTCCGTCCCCCCCCGCCTCTGTCCATTCAACACAGGACTCCTCTGCTCTGAAGCCAGAGCACCCCCACAGGACGAAGCCCTGCAGAAGGTGCTCCAGGGGAGGCGGGACCTGCAGGGAGGCTTGCTGAGCTAGTGAACTGCTCTGCGGCCATGCCGGGGCTACTTCCCAACACTCCAGGATCCTCTTGGTGACGGTGCTCTGCTCTTCCCATCACGTCAACCAGGAGCCCAAGCTGGTTGGCTTATTCATCCTGCAGTGCTGGGGACTGAACCAGGGCTCCAGTGCACTAGGCAACACTCCACGCGAGTACGCCCAGCTCCTTGGCACTGTGTTGAGGAGGAGCCTTGCTAAGCTGTCCAGCTGGCCTCAGGCGTGAGATCTGCCTGCCTCGGCTTCGCCAGTGGCTGGACTACAGCCACCGCACCAGGCTGCTTCACTAATTTTGCATATCCACTTGGACAATGCCAAATGAACGGTGAATGCTTTAGATTTAGTTCACTCCCTGGATTTTCCCTTAACAGACTAAACTGTGTCCTTCCTGAATAGGCCCCAAACCGCTGCACACTCGAATCTCTCCTGGAGAAGTTTAGGTGGGGGAGGAGCGGCAGGAAAACAAGTATGGGTGGGCTGCCCAACCCCACTCAGAGGCCCCTCCCTGTCTTGACTCTAGAGGCACAGCTCCCGCGGGGGCCTCAGAGGGTGAGGATTGAAATCTGCTTCACTGTGTCTTTCCAGAGCCTCCTCCGTCCGCACCCTATTCTTGTGTGATCAGCAGAGAACTGGAGGAAAACGACCCCCGGGGAGGGCACACTCACGTGGCAGAGCCTAGATCAACCCAAATCCAGGGCTGGGGTCTCACCCTGATTGCAACTCCGACCAGGGGCCCAGACTCAGCTCTTCTCTGTCCCTGCAAGTGGCATATAGGAACCCGGGGCATGACAGGCATGTGGGCAGCACCCTTACCCTTGGGTTTCAGTAACTGCAGTGCATCACAAGCCAGGGAGCCTGGGCTTCACTGCTGCTGTAAGTGCCAGGAAGTCTTAGCAGAGTGACGAAGCTCCCTGGACTGTGCTGTCCACGAGGTGGCCACAGCCCTCCGCCCAGAGCAGCTGGTTTAAGCACATCTGCTTGAGAGTTCTACTCGTAAGTGGACTCTTCCATTTGGCAAGAAAAGGGTGTACGTTTCTCAAAATTGAAATCCCATTTTAATCCCAAGAAGGAGCAGAATTTTAAAATCAAATAATCAACAAAGAAACTCCAAGAAGGGCGGGAAGTGTAGTCCTATCATCACAGGAGACAGGGCACCAGCTTTAAGCCAAGAGAAAACAAGCCCTGGCTATTCAAGGGCCATTGTGCACTGAGGCTGCAGGGCTGCAGCCAGGAAACCTCTACATCTGTGCCTGAGCTAGCTCCTCCACCCCCCGCCTGGCAGCCTGAGATAGCCCCTCCATCCCCCCTGCTGGGCAGCCTGAGATAGCCCCTCCATCCCCCTGCCTGGCAGCATGAGCTAGCCCATCCACCCCCTGCCTGGCAGCCTGAGATAGCCCCTCCATCCCCCCTGCCGGGCAGCCTGGGCTAGCTCTTCCATCGTTTCTGCCTGGCAGCCTGAGATAGCCCCTCCATCCCCCTGCCTGGCAGCATGAGCTAGCCCATCCACCCCCTGCCTGGCAGCCTGAGATAGCCCCTCCATCCCCCCTGCC